>OX387717.1:64104453-64570762 GCA_947577245.1 Andrena bucephala
AACGGGTATCATGGGGTATACCCCTGCATGAAGAAGCCCTGGACATCCCGCAATCAACCATGATTTGTCCGGAGGGCGAAACATTGGAGGAACTGAAGGACCAACTGTCCCCTATAAAAAATTCCAGCATGAGTCCAAGGCACGAGGTGATCGAAATGCCTGACTCGACAGAACTATACGAAGCGAACATCGGGCCATTCACCGTCCCACAAAATTTTCCTAGAACGAACACCCCGGAGGATGAATTGCAGACAATCCAGTGCGAAGTGAAAATCTCAAGGACCACACTTACATCCTCTCGCGATAATTATGCTCATTTTATATCATCGGACAGAATATTAACTAGCCCAATTTGTAAAACTCTGAAGGCTATAGGACTACTCGACGAAACAAAATTATTATCCGAGGAATTAATCAAGAATCGCGTGATAGTCACCCGTAATGAAGAAGGAAAGGTTTTTAGCGTCGTTGGAACGAACAGCTTTTATCACGAAATGGGGGAAAATGAGTTGGCACCGGCATTAACAGCGCTTAGAAGCGCCGTGGAATGTGATTGCGTCCGCTCGTTTCGGATAGCGGCGCATGGCGAAACCTTACACCGGTTCGATGCCGAAACGCTCGAAAAATATTTCAAAATTATTTTCAAACATACGCCGATGTCCATTACAATTTGTACAGGAGAAATCCAATTACCGCCGGAAACCGAACGGGAAAATATTATCCGCCACTATCACGAAAGTTTGATAGGAGGGCATAAGGGCGTAACTAAAACATACCGACGCGTTCGCAGTCTATTCGACTGGCCCTATTTACGTCGAGACGTAGAGGATTTCGTGCGAAGTTGCCAGAGCTGCCAAGAACAAAAGCTCGTACGCATTAAAACACGGGAACCAATGCTAATCACGGATACGCCTGCATGGCCCTTTGATAAAGTAGCCCTGGACACCGTAGGACCGCTACCCCCTACCCCTAGCGGAAACCGTCACGTACTTACCATGCAATGTCAATTATCTAAATTCTGTATGGCGGTGCCATTACCCGACATACGAGCCGTCACCGTGGCCGACGCGTTATCTCGTTACTTTATCGCGATCTTCGGCGCACCGCGTGCAATACTAACAGACCGCGGAACGAGTTTTATTAATAACACAATACAGGGAATAGCCCAAACTTTTAAAATTAAACATGTAACGACGTCGGGATATCGACCACAGACTAACGGTTCCCTGGAAAGAAGTCATATCGTCTTAACCGAATATTTGAAACACTACCTGGAAAGCTACGAAGACTGGGACTTGCTACTCCCATTCGCTATGTACTCATACAACACCTCGGTGCATGAGGCAACAAAGTTCACTCATACGAGGTGGTTTTCGGACAATTAGCTCGGGATCCATTTACGCCTATGTCCCGTGAAGATCTACTAACTTATCCGACATACGTACAAAATTTGGTAGAACGATTGGAAGAAATTCGAAACACCACGCGATCAAACTTGGACACGAGCAAATCGCGTTCGAAAAATATTTATTACCGAAAGAGTAACCAAGTTATATTTGCCGAAGGCGACCTTGTCTACGTTCTAAAGGAGCCTCGGCTCCATAAATTCGACCCCCATTACATAGGCCCTTATAAAATAAAAGCAATTACTGATCAAAATAATGCAATATTGATTTCGGATGAGGGCCGACAGATAATTAAACATTTCGATAAACTGAAACATGCTTATACTAAGGAAAATCCACCCTGACGCTAATGAAGCGTATTCAAATGGTTTCAGCTTACAACGGACCGGCGGAAGGGCTCATTTAGCCGACCCTCATAACCAAGGTCCCACATCCCATATATATAATTACTCTATTCCTTAATCTCACTTGTTTTTCGTATTGCAGTAGACATTTACTTAGAATAATAGAATTCCTCGCGAAAGTCATGGATAGACGTAGCCTGCTATTATTCACGTTCTTATGGACGAGTGCCACCACTAAGGTCATCGACGGGGACTACCAACTAACTCCGTTAAGCCCCAACCCGGGATTGTACTACGAGCAAATCCGACCTCTCCGAGTTTTCCACACCCAATGGAGACTGGTGACCGGCATCGAAGTCGCGGAAGTATTAATCTCGCGACCACAAACCCAACCACAAATCAACAGGATGAAAGCCTTATGTACAACTTATAACTGGACGTCTTGCCCGGCCGACGACCTCAACGCGGCCCTGCAACGAAAACTCCTCGACGGTAAAAGATACGAGGAACTGCTATTAAGCATATTGGGGAAACCACAGCTCCAACGTACCAAGCGATCGGTACCTCTGGGATTTATCGGATCGCTGAGTAAGGCCCTCTTCGGAACACTGGACAGCGACGACGCGCAATACTATAATAAGGAAATAGATAAACTTTACAAAGACCAAACTTATCTCGCCGAATTGTTAGGAAACCAAACGCACATTATAAAATCAGAATTTCAGGATATACATAACTCGATAAAATCTGTGTCGGGCGCCATACAAAACATGGACGATAGGATTAGGAAAATAGCGGCGGCCACCCGTCAATTAGATGAACGCGAAACAAAAGTAGAATTAGAATCAGCTTTTTCGTCATGGACGTTCCTAATGACTAGGCACGTGGACGAATATGTAACCGCATTAATTGTACTTACGGACGCGCTCACGTTCGCGAAACTTGGTATCTTACATCCGGCCGTTCTATCCCCTAGTCAGCTAACGCAGACTTGCGAACGAATTCGAGGAACTACTCCTTACGAATTCCCACTGACTCCGGAAGAATTGAATTCCGAACAGCTACAAGGGGTGACCAAATTAAACGTAGTTTATTCACAGGGCCGAATCATCTTGTCACTGGACATCCCCCTATTAGACCAAATTCCTTTCGATCTTTATTATATTCAACCCTGCCCTTCATTCCAAACTATATCGACCAACGTCTCTACCCCAATATTCATAAAACCAAGGACAGCATATTTAGCAATCAGCAGAGTCAACTCTCAATACTTCATGCCAGACGAAAACTACATCACAGGATGCAGGAAACACCATCGGATGTATATGTGCGAACTCAGCGTACCACTCCAGGACTTGGGAAAAGCCCCAAGCTGCGAGACGGATGCCTTACTAAAACCACAAAACATCAAGTGGCCTAGCTGCAACATTCAAGCCCTTCCCGGAAGCCGAACTTTCCTCAAGAGAATGATCACACCCAACACTTATATTCTGTCAAGAACACCCTGGCACTGCAGGTACGGGGCAATAAGCATTCGGCCGGATATGAAGTGCTCCAGGGGGCAGGAATATTACAATTGAGGAGAGATTGTGAGGCCAAACTCGGGACTGACCAGATTTGGGCATCCGGAGTCGACACTGAGACATTAACAACGATATACAAACCATCCATAGGCATAAATATTTCCGAAATCTTACCTACTCTTACGGAACATCACGTGAAAATATTGGTTGACCATCGAGAAAAGGAACCACAGGGAACCCTTCAAGATGCCCGTGCGAAAGCTAATGCAATGGCATTGGACGACATAGAGAGACAAGCAAGAGAAATAGCAACACATCACCGGACAGAAAATCTATCTACATACGTCACCTTTGGACTGCCAGGATTGGGAGGAACCTTCATAATCATCATTATTGTCTGGATTGGATACCGTTTTTTGAGGGCACGCCGGATTCAACATCGCGAGCCACTAAGGAAAGAGACAAGGGTTGATATAGAAATGGCACCACCCCGTCCTCCTCCTCAAATAATTTCCAGACCCCGACCTCTTGCTATTACATCTTTTCCTCCCGACCTACCCGTTATACCGTCCACGAGGACAGGATATCGAGCCCACGTGGAACGATCAAGAAGTTTCGCGGGCACCGAGCCGTACTTCGAAGTATTTTAGACCTTAGGTTGCTGATCGCAGCAAAAACCCCCGCGCGTTAGGCTAAGTACCGATCCCCACGAGGCGCCCTGCTGTGAAAATTTAGGTAGTAGGAACAATAGCATATAAGATAGCAATTAAGACGAGCGGGGCACAGTCGTCACAAAATTTTTCCAAAAAGTGCATCGACAGTAACAGCAAATAACTGCAACAATGGAAGGACCCACATTTAGAGACACGAAATACGTACGATCTTCCTTGGCGGAGGTGATCCTACCTCGACACCTACACGCGCCCTTCAACAGGCGGTTGTGTGTACGAGCAAAGAGGAGTTTCGACGGCACGGAAGGTCAGGTTTGGACCCATCGAACCCGAAAAACAGAGACGATATGCGGAGCATGTTGGTGGACGGGACCGCACGGTGCTGTCGCAGAATACCAGCGAACCCCGGTACACTGGCTCGCAGTCGCCCTAACTAAATGTGCGTGGTGCCGCAGTCGGCACCTACAATGGACAACACCGGGGGACTGCACAGGGTGCATCAGGGCGCTGTTGGACAGCAACACGCGCTTCTTACCGGCATTCCCTGTACTGCAGGCGCCGAAGCCGTGGGAGCCGCAGCGAGAACGACGGACGCCCGTGATCCTGCCCGCTGGGGCGGAATAAGGAAACGCTACCCCTCGCACTAGGTAAATACGCAACAAGCTGTAAACATCAAAGGTTCGCGATAAAATTGTAATTCCTTTCGTTTTACTTTAAATTCACAGCAGAGCAGCGTGATCCAAGGAGCAAAAACTAGGAGCCCCTTTTTTTTTTTTTTTGGTTTTTTCTTTTCCTTGCATCTTCAATTTTACCACTTTCGTTTTTTTCTTCGTATTATATTATATTATATATCTTATTATCCTATATCTCTATCATATTATATATTAAATATCTTTTTAAGTATCGTTATTATTACTTTTTAAGTATCGTTATTATTATTATATCCAATTTTTTGCTTTTGTAACAATATATGGGTTTCACTTTTACCTAATTCCGATTCATTTATTATATCGCCCATGCACCCCTTACTTGTAATAGCGTTAATCGTAGTTTTAAGCCGTTAGGAAAGCGTACGCGACGACAGCTTCGCACGTGAGCATGAAATGGCCTCTCGAGACCATTTCATGTCTAAGTGGGGAGGTGTTACATGCCCCTATCGGTTCATCCCGTGCTTGCTGTCCTCGCGTCGCTTTCTGTCGAATCGGCGATTCAGCGGAATCGCCTCGCGCGTGGCGGGCGGGTCACCGAACCGCGGAATGTATGGTCGTAGGCACAACGTGACCATCGACAGCCCGGGCCTCGATATTTCCTGGGAAGGAGCGATCGACAGGTGCCGACGGGGCGATTTCCCCTACGGATTTCGAAAACGCGAGGCACGGACGGTAGCAGCGGGACGAGTTTCGATTCATTCAATTGCGGGAGCTCGAAATAGGAAGTCGCGACGAGCCAGAGAGCCGTCTAGATACCGCGACCGCGTCTCCGCGTCAAGTCCGCGAAATACGAACGGCCGATAGTAATTCGCGAAAGGGTAACTCCATCCGACGCACCGTGAACGACCTAGCCGGGAGAGCCCTTTCGCGTCAATCGTGATCGACGTAGGAACGCGTAGAACCGACGAGTAGGGACCGCGAACAGCGACGAGGTGACCGACTTCCGAGTGCCATCCGAGAGCACAGAAGCGAGCGACCACGACCTACGTTTGGGTCAGCGACACAGCGAGCGACCGACATACGAGACGGAGAGCGTGCCGTGCGATACAGCGAGCGACAGCTGAGACGGAGCGCCGTCTCAAGGTAGGATAATTCCGTACTATTCATGTAACAATATATTTTGGCGTTATCGTTTCCCCTTTACATGCCTCGTACTCTCTCATTCAACCCCAATCACCTTCCCGATCCTGGTAAGTATAGTCAAGGCGTGCTTTAGCACCTTGATAGAGCAGCGAACCCGGTAAATCATTCCAACCGCTCGGGGTGATTTACAGAAGTCCCTTCAGGACGTAACAAATTATTTCAATTTTTGCGTCCCACTCAAATATTTGCTGGGATTTTGCGAGGACTACAAACGCATAATTATTCATGCGCGTCACGAATTGATTTTAATACGATCGCGCAACGACAACAATGCTCTGATAGGATCACCGATGTTGGAACCAGAAATTGAATTACTTAAAGTGCAATGGCGGATGCCTCATGTGACGCTGAACGACCTTAATAAGCTATCGTTGCTACGTGCTTTGGAAAGTGGACAAAACCTGAGCATTTGTTTTCAATAGTGGGATCTGTACGAGTATCCTCTCTTACAGAGCACGACCAAGCATTCATGGGCCGTGAAGGCATCTGCGCAGCTGGAGAAGCCGCGATGCGTGATCCTTGTTCTACAGACTGGTCGAAAGAATGTGATGACTGAAGATGTTACTAAGTTCAACAACTGTAAATTGGCCAATGTAAAACTTTTTCTCAACTCGGAATTTTTCCCATATGATGACATGAACTTGGACTTTGACAAGAATAAGCTTGCCATCTTGTATCACATGTATACGCAATTCCATAAATCGTATTATGGGCATAGTTGCAACGAGACATTATTCACCGTGGCTGAATTTTTACATTTTGGCCCCCTCGTGGTAATTGATTGCTCGCGACAAAATGAGTCGATCAAGAATGGCACCGTGGACGTGCGCATAGAATTCGAGTGTAAAGAGAATGTGCCGGTTTAATACTACGGCCTACTGTCTGATTCTGCACGATCGGGTGGTTGAATACAATCCGCTGACAAACGTGGTGCGCAAAATCAATTAAATTGCCATGCTACTTGCCTGCCCTCTCATGTGTCAAAATCATACCAAAATTTCATCGTGAAAATCGAAATGCTTTACGAGAAGGACTGCATTCTCCCGTCTGTCTTGGAAGCGAGCGGACCTCTAAATTGTGCCGATAATGGCTGTACCAACATTTGTTGACCTGCAAGGGTTCATCGTTGATGGAAGATTTGTCGCGAAGGAAGTGGCTGTCCTACGAAAGGGAAAAATTCTCTCGCACTATATTTTCGGGAGTTCGACGCCGCAATATCTTCTTACAAAATCCGACAAATCAAGCATCCGGTGGTTGGTGGCAAAACATCATGGACTACGGTGGGACGATGGAGACGTTCCGTACAGTATGGCTAAACAGCTAATTTCGAAAGCTGTAGCTGATGCAATCGATGAAGAAGATGACGCATCCCATATCGTATACGTTAAAGGGTTGCAGAAACGCGACTGGCTTGCGGATTTCCTCGATGAAAATACGAGAGCGGACGTGGTCATCGAGACGCTGGACATTGACTACGAGGATATTAAATCTCTAAATAAGCTAAATGTAGTTAATACTCTGCGATGTCGCAGACACGCAAAGCATTGTGCCTTGCAAAATGTATTTAAAATATTCAACTGGTGGTCTAAACGGCAGGGAGAAATTCATAAATAAAATATAATCAATTTTTAATGCATAAATGTTTTTTCTTCACCCTCCCCAACCTCCTATATGCGATGTATGCTAGATTAAGACGATGGTTAAGTTAGACGGTTCGATTCTCATTCAGAGTGATACGATTCACGTTCAGAGTGGTACGCTTCACGTTCAAAGTGGTACGATTCACGTTCGACTTACGTTCAAAGCCGTTCAATACCCGTTCGATACACGTTCAAAGCCGTTCAATACCCGTTCGATACACGTTCAAAGCCGTTCAATACCCGTTCGATACCCGATCAAAGTCGTTCAATACCCGTTCGATTCACGTTCAAAGCCGTTCAATACCCGTTCGATTTACGTTCAGAGTGATACGATTCACGTTCAGAGTGGTACGCTTCACGTTCGATTTTCGTTCAGAGTGGTATGGTATGGTATAGTGAAATGATGCAAACGAAGAAGGATAGGATGGCCAGTGAGTAATTCGAAGAAGATGCAGATGGCGAAGAAGATGCAGATGGCGAAGAAGATGCAGATGGCGAAGATGGTCAGCGAAAATGCAGGTGGAGCACATAGAAGGAGAGGGTGGCCAGTGAAGAACAAAGGCATCCTACTTTGCAACATATGCAACTTTAGCCATGGGTGACAAATTGTATGAGCGATGCGGGACCAGTTGTCTTCAAAGCTCGACAGCTACCGGACAGTTTTTTTTTGCGCCAAGAATTTTTTTGTGACAATAATGGGGCTGCAAAGGATAGCGCCGGAGTGTGACCCCGAGGTATGCACTTTGCAATATTTTAACATTTATCGCGTTTAACCTTTGAAATCGATTGAGATCAAATCAGGTGGTTGTGTTAATATTACATCGTGAGTTTCTATGTTCTAGGGCTCGTCGCCACCCGAATCGCCGCAATGGTCCCCCGATTGGGGCTCGCCGCCGTCGCCGCCGTCGCCGCCGTCGCCTTCGCCTCCGACTCAGCATGTATGTAATACTTTACATTGTTTTGTGCGTGTGATGTTTATGATGTTTAATGTGCTAATATTATATCGACGTTTGGGTATGTGTTCTAGGATCCGCAGCTATTGAGGGCGCGCTTAGCGTTCTTGGCACAATTATTGGCGGAGGCTGGGCCTCAGGGTGTGCCACTCCTCCCTGAGCCGCTGATGCGGGACGTGAGGCTTAGGATAGCCGCGCGGCTGCGGCAGGAGCCCCAGGTTGGGCCGAGGTGGGCCCCCTACCACATTCCAAGGCCACCATCACCGCCATCACCCCCATCACCGCCATCACCCCCATCACCGCCATCACCCCCCGTACCATCGCCACCCCCCAATAGTTTTTATTTGTTTGTATTTTTCGGTCATTTTATATATTTTATTATTTACATATTTCTTTTATTTTTCTATTTTTTTCTACTTTTCTATTTCTATTTTTTATATTTCTATTTTTATGCTTTATAGATATTTTCTTTTATCATTATATTCTATTTTTATATTCTATTTTTTATATTCTATTTTTATATTTCTATTTTATATTCATTTTATATTCTTTTCTTTTAATTTTATATTTTATATTTATATTTATATCTTATATTTATATTCATTTTATATTTTTTTCTTTTTATATTGTATTTTTATATTCTTTTATATTTTTCTGTTTTCTTTTATTATATTTTTTTATTATATTCTATATATATTTTGTAACAATATATATTCTTAAACTTATTTCATTGTACCATTTTATTCACCCGTCATCCTCCTCCTTTCCTCGCCACCTAGCTCTAAGATTTGCTGACACCGCATAATTCTATTTCGTACTTCGCGCCGCCAAATGACGTCACCCCACACGGCCGCTCCAGAGGAGCCGAATTATACACGATCGCGCGATACGCTGCGACGCTGAATCGGAACGCTTCGAAAACTTGTTAGCTGTAGAATAAAATGCGATTGTACCACCATGTAGCGCTGTCTCTTTCCCTCTCTCGAATTTAGCTTTTTAAAGTAATGCTCTGTCTCTTTCCCTCCTCGGAATACGCGGTGTGAAAAAGCCGATCTTTCCCGACTTCATCCGATAAAAATTAATTATTATTTCTCTGTGTTGGGGGGAAAATTCCATCACATATTGGTTTAGAAAAAATATTTTGGGGAAAAAAATTTCAGGGAGCGGATCGAGTCTGAAAAAAAGATTTTTCAGACAGGACCCGCCCCCAGAAATTTTTTCAGGGGCTGTCCCCTCCCTGGGCCAGGTCTGAAAAATTTCCGACGGTGGGTCCGGTCTGCAGAGGTCTCCGCGGCGGCTCGGCCCGGACTGATCCCCTCCATCATCGCGGCTTCCCCCACTCCGCGGCTCGTGCGCGCGCAACCTGTCTTCCTCTCCCCGCAGGCCCCGCGCCCATGTTTCCCTCCGCCGCGCTCCCCCGCGCGCCCTCACTTCCCCCCGCCCCCGCGCTCCCCTCAGAGGACCTGCGTTAGAACCCGCTTAGCCTTACTACTTCCGCTGCCTAATTTGCGGTCCATCAAATTGTGGAAAGACCAACGTGCTGATGAGCTTGTTGGAAAGTCGACACGGCGTTCGCTGCGAGAACGTGTACGTATATTCCAAGTCGTTGCAGCAGCCGAAATAACAGTATTTGGAGAATTTATTGACTCCGATAGATGAAATTGGCTACTTTACGTTTTCGAATAACAGTGACGTCATCTCACCGAGCGAATCGCTTCCGAATTCTATTTTTATCTTTGATGACGTGGCATGCGACAAGCAAGATACGATAAGGGAGTACTTTGCAATGGGACGCCACTCGAACGTTGACTGTTTCTATCTCTGTCAGACGTATGCAAAGATTCCCAAACATCTTATACGCGACAATGCGAATCTGTTGATTCTGTTTAAGCAGGATGGTACCAACTTGAAACATGTGTACAACGATCACGTAAACACTGACATGACTTACGAGGATTTCTGCGCTTTGTGTCGTAATTGTTGGCAACGGGAGTATGGTTCCGCGGTGATAGATAAGGATATCGCGATGTCCAATGGACGTTATAGAAAGGGATTTAACGAGTTTGCCATACCGTGAGATGATCAATTGTCATCAACACGTCGGTGGGAAAGCAACATCTGCGGTACAATGATGATTGATATCGATGCTTTGGAGATTAAGGATCGCGAGAGAATAGCGAAGGAAATTGCAAAAACCAGCGAAGCCATTCGCAAGAAACATCAGGCTTTGAAGACTGGCAAGATGGAGGAAGATATCGCGTTGGAGAGATACTTCAAGCGTATCGTAGAACACTTAAAACATATTATGGAAAATACCGCAGCGGCAGAAGTTGACAAATCATCGTTGATGAGCACAGACGTTGAAGAGAATGAAACATTATCGCCTAAAACAAAAATTCATCCGAAAGGGAACACACCATGCAAGGCAAAGAGGAAACCACACACGTCATTGGAATATTCACCCGTAACCTCCACACCAGTTCAAGCGAAGCGGAAACGACGGAATGCCACGTCAAACGATTCTCCGGTTCCACCAACGCCAATAAATACAATTCCTCATGTACAATCGCTCTCAACCATTGATGATGACGTTTTCGAAACTCATCCCAACGAGCCGTTGGCAACATCTGTTAGGCAACAACTCCAAACACCCGAGGGACAAGAAACGTTTCGCAGCCATTTCGGTCCGCTGGGGCAAAAATACATGAGCGGAATCCTAAGTGGTGATAAGAATACAACAATTGACTATGTGTACGGCGTATACTTTGACGATAGTAGACCCATGCTTGGGGATAAGGCTTTCGATATAGACAAGGATGACAATATAATCAGAGATGGTGTAAAATACAGAGGAACAGTCGGCCTTTACGAACTGATTTTCAAGAGAATTCCTGACGATACTGTATGCACCGATGCCGATAATCAAAAATACAAAAGTATACTGCTGGTGACAAACGTCCGCAGACGCGATCATGTCGCTAAAAAGCCTCTATTGAGCAACAAGGGATACAAGTACAAACATGTAATTGCACCACTACTCCCTAGCGCATCGGCTAGTAGAGCAGGGAAAGGTCTAAGGACACCGCGAGCCATGGTGGTAAACGATAACAAGATCGATTACGTGCACTGGGACGATCCCAACGAGCTGGTGGATCGGTTGCGTTTGCTGGAAGCGTCGCGTCAGGCGGGTAACAACTCTCATGATCCTGAAATTCTATCTATTCACGAGGAACTCCGCGAGATAGGCCTCATTATATAAATTAAACTACACCGATGATGTGCATAGTATGCATCGAGATGCCGATCAACAAATTTGGCGTATTGCTCGAGAAGAGTGGAGCAGCTAGAGAATGTACTATTACAAATGGAACGGTGTGCTTGGAAATTACATGCGAGATAACGCTCTTTGCGTGGTTGGTGCCGACTTTGATGCAAAATCACGCAAGATACGACGCGTAGCTCAGCCGGTGGCCGACACCGATGCCGTCAATAAACTATAGGTGGAAAAGAGCATTAAACTTTTGAGAGAGCAGCAGGAAGAATTAGAGAGGAAGCTGGGCATGTTTCAAAGAGATATGCTGACGTTGCAAAACAGCGTTCAAAAGATATCACAGGCGTTGAATTCTATCCCACAGCCTGACAACGAAATTTGTAAAGTTAAAGAGGCTATAACCGCTTTTGCTACGGAGCAGCAACTTGTCCAGAATTTCCTGGGACCGACGGGAAGCACATAATGCATGTACACGATAATTATCGCATCATTCATTTCCAAGACATCTCTGCGATCAAACATGCAGCCATTATCGAAATCCAAGTGTAAAGAAAACCATAGCCATAAAAAGCGACAACTCGTTGAGGAATTGCACGCTCCAGCTCGAAGACATTTCCCACGGAGGCGCGTCATAGTGCATGGATACGATGATCTGTGGCAAGCTGACATTGTAGAAATGCGTCCATACTCGCGATTCAACCAGGGTCACCACTACATACTCACGATCATCGATGTGCTGAGCAAGTATGCGTGGACGTTACCGCTGAAGACTAAAAGTGGCGCTGACGTGACTAAAGCGTTTGCAAAGATATTTAAAGATCTATATCCGATAAATTTGCAAACCGATGAAGGAAAAGAATTTTACAACGCCGATGTGCAGAAACTCTTGTCAAAGCATGACATTAATCACTATTCGACGTGTTCGGTGATGAAGGCCTCCGTCGTAGAACGTTTCAATCGAACTTTGAAGAACAATATGTGGAAACTGTTTACGCTCAATGGAACCTACAGATGGACCGATGCGCTACCGCGTCTGCTTGCGGAGTATAACGCACGAAAACATAGAACCATCAGAATGCGTCCTTGCGATGTTACCCATGCGATCGCCGACAAGCTGCTAGCCACCGTTGTCAGCAACATAAAGATCGCTGCTCCAGCGAGATTCAAATTGGGCGAGTTTGTGCGCGTGAGCAAATTTAAAACCATATTCGATATAGGCTATACACCGAATTGGACAACGGAGGTGTTTAAGATAGTCAAAGTACAGGCAACTAATCCCGCGATGTATCTGCTCGTCGATTCCTGTGGAAAACCTGTTGCCGGAGGATTCTATGAACACGAGCTGCAACGCGTCATCGATCCTGATGTGTATCTAGTGGAAAAAGTGTTGCGTAGAAAGGGGGATAAGGTGTACGTCAAGTGGTTGGGCTTTGATAAATCACACAATTCTTGGATAAATAAAAATAATGTATTGTAAAATAATACATGGCTCAATAAATACAATGATACATATGTGTATGTGTGAACAATTTATTTAACATTTTGCTGCAAGCGACGTCGATAATATCATTCAAAGGCACATGCCAGCAGTTCGCAATCAACAAGAGATTTATCATCGAAATATTCACTATCACGTATAGCTTTAACAGCGCAGCATGATCTAAAGTTTCAGCGATGATATTGCACCGCTGTAACACGCTCACAAAATTTTGATGAAAACTTCATATCGATATGATGTGTTGTCACGTCCTGAAGGGACTTTTGTGAATCACCCCGAGCGGTTGGGATAATTCACCGGGTTCGCTGCTCTATTAAGGTGCTAAAGCACGCCTTGACTATACTTACCAGGATCGGGAAGGTGATTAGGGGTCGAATAAAAGAGTACTAGGAATGTAAAGGGGAAACGATAATGCCGAAATATATTGTTACATAAATAATCGGTTATTCATACCTAGAGACGGCGCTCCGTCTCGGCTGTCGCTCGCTGGTTTTCGCTGGCTTCGCACGACACGCTTGCCGTCGGTTATTAGCACGTTCGAGGTGTCGGTTGACCGAGCGTAGGTCGCGGTCGCTCGCTGTGCTCTCAGGTAGCACACGGAAGTCGGTCACGTCGTCGCTCGCTGTCTCTAATCTCGCGGTTTCTACGCGGTCCTTCGTCGATCACCATTAACGCGCAAGGGCTCTCCCGGCTAGGCCGTTCTCGGTGCGTCGGATGGAGATACCCTTTCACGAATTACTATCGGCCGTTCGTATTTCGCGGACTTGACGCGGAGACGCGGTCGCGGTATCTAGACGGCTCTCTGGCTCGTCGTGACTTCCTATCTCGAGCTCCCGAATTAGAATGAATTCCCGAAGTACCGCGATCGAGCTCCAAGGCTCGCACTCCCTGTCTCGAGAACGGGGGAGATCGCCCCGTCAGGCGTTGTCCTTCGCAACTTCCATTGCTCCATGCTCTGGAATCTAGGGCCCGGACCATCGGTGGTCACGTTGTGCCCACGCCGACGGATTCCGCGTTCGCCGACCTACTAACCCGCGTGTTGCGATTCCGCTGAATCGCTGATGGCGAAATGGAAGGCGACGCGGGGACAGCAAGCACGGAATGGACCTGAACGGCCCATGTAACACCTCCCCACTTAGACATGAAATGGTCTCGAGAGGCCATTTCATGAGCACGTGCGTAGCTGTCGCCGCGTACACCTTACTCGGTGACTTAAAACTATGCTTAACAATTAGCGCTGGTTAATCTAAAGGGGACGCAAGGGGGTGGCAATAAAGGAGCCATAATTAAGCAAAAAAAAGAAACAATATATTGTTACAATAAGATGAAATATGCATAATATAATGAATTAAATAAGGCAAAAGAGAGAAGGAAAAGCAGTAATAATAATGATGGTTGTAAAAATAGGGGGTGGGCTCTTGGCGGCGATTGGAATAGATGCTCTCTGCTGTGAATTAATAATAAAACGAAAAGGTTACAATCCGCACGCTTCACAAATAGTGATTACAATTTATTGTTTAATTACCTTGAGCTGGGACTGCGGTTCCTTATTCCGCTCCCGCGGGGGTCACCCAGGGCGCGTCCGTGGCCTGTGACGGCTCCCAGGGCCGAGGCGCCTCCAACACCGGGAATGCGGGTATGAAACGCGGGTCGACGTCCAACCCTGATACAACCCGTTCAGTTTTCCGGTGTATCCCAATCGAGGTGTCGGTGGTGGCAGCGGGTACATCTCGTCAGTGCAATCGCTCGTCCTTCCACGGCTAGCCAGTGGACTGGAACTCTCTCGTATTCTGCGATGACCTCCGTCGCCCCAATCCACCAACACGGGCCACACAACGTTAGAGTTTTGTAGGCCCTATGCGTCCAGACTTGGCCCTCGCTTCCATCGAAGCATCTCGTCGCCCTTACGCAGAAACGCCGTTGAAATGGTGCTCTCAGGTAGCGAGGGAGTATCACCTCTGCCAGCGAGGAACGGGTGTATTTTCTGTCGTCGAATCCAGGCGTTGTCGCGGCCATTGCGGTGGTCGATTTTGATATTTCGTCGATAAAATTTTGTAACGACTGTGATTCGCTTCACTTGATTGCTATCTTATACAGTGTGTCCGCGGAAAAGCTAAACAGCCGGCTCCCTCCTAAACTATTGGAGATAAAAATATAAAAAAATAGGGAATTGCATGGTTCGAGGGGGCCAATTATTTAGCGCGAACGAATTTTTTTATCGATTATTATTTTAAAAGATACGATGGTCAAGTTCGGTTTTTCAAATGGAACTATTTTTTTTGAACACCTGAGTTGATAGTGCGTTCCAAGACAAATTCAATAAGCATTAATGTATACACTTCATTTTCACTGGTTTTTAAGATATTGCGCTTGCAAATTTACTGATTTTCACTGGAAGAAAACTGTCTGGTATAGCACGGACCGGGGACGGTCTTACTGGTTCCACGGGTGGCACTGCCTTTTGAAATAGATACCTACCTGCCAAAGGTCTACGCCAGGCCCAAAGGCTGGACAATTTTTTTCCGTCAGAAATACTACTTAGGTAGGTACATCTGCGGTATATTTATTTCGCACTTGCTTCTACGCTCGGATGGCCGGTTCTTTTGGGAGGGATGCAAGTTCGATTGGTTAGGTTAGGAGGAGTGAAAGTTGCTAGACTAAATTTCAATCATAGGGAGCAGATTGTATCAGAACCATTCGGATTTGCATTCCTCACAAACGGCTGCTCTCTTGAAGAGGCCCTCTTCACAGCAATGCCCACCTTCTCTCGCACGGAATACGTTAACGCTTGCTTTTGTTCTGATATTGAAGCTCGTGTTTATACTCGAGAGGACCACGCGTCGACAGTGGGCTACCCCTTTTCTTCCTGTGTCTCTCCACGAGCCGTGCTGACGGTGGATTGTAGGAGTGTAGATATCTGGATGCCAGTTATTGAATTCAGGAGACGTTAGAAACATTTTATTACAAAACACACAATTAAAGTAAATCGTATTTCTCTCGGGCAGGAGTACTGATAATGATCGAACTTGCGCCCCACTTCGCGCAGACCAATTACACGGAGGGTAGTCGGGTCACACACTGCCCAAATGTGTGATGCGCTGGCACCCCGTGGCGAGGACAGACCTTCGCATTGCCTCACCCGATTTTTATGGCTTTTTCCGGAAAAAGGTACGAATCCTGGGCCGAACGTAGCGAATTGAGGTGGAGCCCCCGCAGTCGAGGGTGAAATATCCATTTGAGCGTATTAAGGAATTCTTTGCTTCGTCGTATCGAAAGGGAAGTGGTGCCAATGGATACCTTATGTTTTTCTGACGAAAATCATACCAAATGTCATGCAAATCGGACTACTTTGACACAAGCAATTTGTATTCCTTATGTAAGAGTTGTCCGATTTCCACGACACTTGGCATGATTTTCATCGGAAATCCCCAAGGAATCTATCTGCGACACTTCCATATCCATAAGATAAAAAATAAAGAATTATTTTATTTCCTAACCAGATACAGGATAATTATGGAGCAACGCCCGTCAAGGAGATGCGGCGGCCTGGTACCCCGTGGCGAGGACAGTCCTTCGCTGTGCCTCACCCGATTTTTATGGCTCTTTTTGGAAAAAGGTACGAATTCTGGGCCGAACGTAACGAATTGAAGTCGACCCTCCGCAGTCGAGGGTGAATTATCCATTTGAGCGTATTAAGTAACCCTTTTCTTCATCGTATCGAAAGGGAAGTGACGCCAATGGATTCCTTATGTTTTTCTGACGAAAATCGTACCAAATGTCATGCAAATCGGACTACTTTGACACAAGCTATTTGTATTCCCTATGTAAAAGTTGTCCGATTTACACGACATTTGTAATGATTTTCATCGGAAAACCCCAAGGAATCCATCGGCGACACTTCCATATCCATACGATAGGGAATAACGAATTGTTTTATTTCTTAAAAAGGTAGGTACAGGCTGATTCTGGTGCTGCGCCCGTCACCCCGTGGCGAGGACAACACCCCGCAGTGACCATAGAATTTTATGGCTCTTTTCGGAAAAAGGTACGAATCCTGGGCCGAACGTAACGAATTGAAGTCGACCCATTCGCAGTCGAGGGTGAAATATCCATTTGAGCGTATTAAGGAACTCTTTTCTTCATCGTATCGAAGGGGAAGTGACGCCAATGGATTCCGGGCGTTCTCCCGATTAAAATCATGCCAAACATCATGAAAATCGGACTATTTTTACATAAGGAATACAAATAGCTTGTGTCAAAGTAGTCCGATTTGCATGACATTTGGTATGATTTTCGTCAGAAAAACATAAGGAATCCATTGGCGTCACTTCCCTTTCGATACGATGAAGAAAAGGGTTTCTTAATACGCTGTAATGGATAATTCACCCTCGACTGCGGAGGGTCGACTTCAATTCGCTACGTTCGACCCAGGATTCGTACCTTTTTCCGGAAAAAAGCCATAAAAATCGGGTGAGGCACAACGAAGGTCTGTCCTCGCCACGGGGTGCCAGCGCATCTCCTTGACGGGCGTTGCTCAAGAATTACCCTGTATCATTTGGGCAGTGTGTGACCCGACTACCCTCCGTGTAATTGGTCTGCGCGAAGTGGGGCGCAAGTCCGATCATTATCAGTACTCCTGCCCGAGAGGAATACGATTTACTTTAATTATAGTACATGTGTGTTTTGTAATAAAATGTTTCCATCGTCTCCTGAATTCAATAACTGGCATCCAGATATCTACGCTCCTACAATCCCCCGTCAACACGGCTCGTGGAGAGACACAGGAAGAAAAGGGGTAGCCCGCTGTCGACGCGTGGTCCTCTCGAGTATAAACACGAGCTTCAATATCAGAACAAAAGCAAACGTTAACGTATTCCGTGCGAGAGAAGGTGGGCATTGCTGTGAAGAGGGCCTCTTCAAGAGAGCAGCCGTTTGTGAGGAATGCAAATCCGAATGGTTCTGATACAATCTGCTCCCTATGATTGAAATTTAGTCTAGCAGCTTTCACTCCTCCTAACCTAACCAATCGAACTTGCATCCCTCCCAAAAGAACCGGCCATCCGAGCGTAGAAGCAAGTGCGAAATAAAAGTAACGGTGCGCTTCTCGATACCGCAGATGTGCCTACCTAAGTAGCATTTCTGACGGAAAAAAATTGTCCAGCCTTTGGGCCTGGCGTAGACCTTTGGCAGGTAGGTATCTATTTCAAAAGGCAGTGCCACCCGTGGATCCAGTAAGACCGTCCCCGGTCCGTGCTATACCAGACAGTTTTCTTCCAGTGAAAATCAGTAAATTTGCAAGCGCAAAATCTTAAAAACCAGTGAAAATAAAGTGTATACATTAAAGCTTATTGAATTTGTCTTGGAACGCACTATCAACTCAGGTATTAAAAAAAAATAGTTCCATTTGAAAAACCGAACTTGACCATTGTATCTTTTAAAATAATAATCGATAAAAAAAATCGTTCGCGCTAATTAATTGGCCCCCTCGAACCATGCAATTCCCTATTTTTTTTATATTTTTATCTCCAATAGTTTAGGAGGAAGCCGGCTGTTTAGCTTTCCCGCGGACACACTGTATGTTATTGTCCCTACTACCTAATTTTCACAGCAGAGTGCCTCGTGGGGGTCGATTCTTAGCCTAACGCGTGGGGGTTTTTGCTACGATCAGCAACCTAAGGCCTAAAATATTTCGAAGTATGGGTCTGTGACCCCGAAGCTACTCGCTCTCTCTATATGTGCCTTCTCACTTGTCCTCGTGGACGGTATAACGGGTAAATCGGGAGGAAAAGGTGTAATAGTTAAAGCACGGGGTCTGGAAATTATCTGAGGGGGAGGGTGATGTGAAACCATTTCTATGTTGACCTTTGCCTCTTCCCTAAGGGCGCTTGATGTTGGGTCCGGCGAGCCCTTAAACAACGGTAACCGATCCACACAATGAGGAGGATGACGAAAATTCCTCCCAGTCCCGGCAGTCCATATGTGGCGTAGGTGTATAAATTTTCAGTTCGGTGATGGGTGGCATTCTCCCTTGCTTGTCTTTCTATGTCCTCCAATGCGATTGTGTTTGCATTCGCATGGGCATCCTGAAGAATTCCAAGGGGGTTCCTTTTCCTGATGATCTATTAAAATTTTCACGTGATGTTCCCTGATAGTTGGTAAGATTTCTGAGATGTTTATGCCAATGGATGGTTTGTAGATGGTGTTTAGTACTTCAGTGTCGACTCCGGATGCCCAAATCTGGTCGGTCCCGATTTTGGCCTCACAATCCCTCCTCAGTTGTAATACTCCTGCCCCCTGGAGCACTTCATATCCGGCCGAGTGCTTATTGCACCGTACCTGCAGTGCCAGGGTGTTCTTGACAGAATATAACCAGGTATTGGGTGTGATCATCTTCTTGAGGAAAGTTCGGCTTCCGGGAAGGGCTTGAATGTTGCAGCTATTCCACCTGATTTTTGGTAGTTTTAGTAAGGCATCCGTCTCACAGCTTGGTGCTTTTTCCAAGTCCTGGAGTGGTACGCTAAGTTCGCACATGTACATCCGAGGGTGTTTCCTGCATCCTGAGATGTAGTTCTCGTCGGGCATGAAGTACTGAGTGCTGATTTGGCTGATGGCTAGGTATGGTGTTCTTGGTTTAATAAATATAGGGGTGGAGGCATTGGTCGAAATGGTTTGATATGAAGGGCAAGGGTGAAGGTAAAAGAGTTCAAAGGGGATTTGATCCAACAAAGGGATGTCGAGTGACAAGATGATTCGGCCTTGTGAATAAACTACGTTTAATTTGGTCACCCCTTGTAACTGTTCGGAATTTAATTCTTCCGTAGTCAGCGGGAATTCATAAGGTGTTGTTTCGCGAATTCGCTCGCAGGACTGCGCTAGCTGACTTGGAGAAAGAACGGCTGGATGTAAAATACCGAGATTTGCGAACGTGAGCGCGTCCGTAATTACGATCAACGCGGTCAAATATTCGTCCACGTGCCTGGTCATTACAAACGTCCATGACGAAAAGGCTAATTCTAATTCTATTTTCGTTTCACGTTCGTCCAATTGACGGGTGCGCGACGCTATCTCCCTAATTCTATTGTCCATGTTTCGTATGGAACGCGATACAGATTTTAACGAGTCATGTATATCTTGGAATTCCAATTTTACAATATGTGTTTGATTTCCTAACAATTCGGCGAGATGATTTTGATCTTTATAAAGTTTATCTATTTCCTTATTATAATATTGCGGGTCGTCGCTGTCCAGGGTTCCAAAAAGGGCCTTACTCAGCGATCCGATGAATCCCAGCGGAGCCGATCGCTTGGCGCGGGTCACCTGGGGTTTTCCCAGTATGCTGAGTAGCAATTCCTCGTAACGTTTGCCATCGAGGAGTTTCCGTTGCAAGGCCGCGTTGAGGTCGTCGGCCGGGCAAGACGTCCAATTATAAGTTGCACATAATGTTTTCATCCTGTTGATTTGTGGTTGAGTTTGTGGTCTCGCGGTTAATACTTCCGCGACTTCGATACCCGTGACCAGTCTCCATTGGGTGTGGAAAACTCGGAGAGGTCGGATCTGTTCGTAGTACAAGCCCGGGTTGGGGCTTAACGGAGCTAGTTGATAGTCCCCGTCGATGACCTTAGTAGTAGCGCTCGTCCAGAGGAACGTCAGCAAAAACAGGCCACGTCTATCCATGGCGGTCGAAATACGGGGTTTTCCGCGAATGACTTTTCGCGAGGGAATTCTATTGTTTACGTAAATGACTACTGCAAATACAAAAGAACAAGTAAAATAAAGGAGTGGAATAGGACTTAGATTTACGGAACATGGGACTATGGTTTGGCTGAATGAGCCCTGTCGCCAGTCCGTAGTAAACTTGAACCATCGAATATGCAACGTTGGCGTCAAGGTGGTTGATCTTTAATATAAGCATGTTTCAATTTATAGAAATGTTTGATGGTTTGCCGGCCCTCATCCGAAACCAATATTGCATTGTTTTGATCAGTAATTGCTTTTATTTTGTAGGGGCCTATGTAATGCGGGTCGAATTTATGGAGCCGAGGTTCCTTTAGTACGTAAACAAGGTCGTCTTCGGCGAATATAACTTGGTTACTCTTTCGGTCATAAATATTTTTCGAACGCGATTTGCTCGAGTCCAAGTTTGATCGCGTGGTGTTTCGGATTTCTTCTAATCGTTCTACCAAATTTTGTACGTATGTCGGATAAGTTAGTAGTTGTTACGTGAGGGCGTTGATTTTATCTGACCGAGCGGTTGAGTCGAATTTTCTCACGCAACGCTTAACAATTTTTAAAGAGATTTTATAATTTTGACATAATCAGATTATTACGCAAAAATTAGGATTGTTTTGGGTACGGCTTTCGTCTACAACCCATACAGGTTGCCCAATCGGGATGTGGTATCTTGGCATAGACAGGTTCGAACAGAATGAGACGATATTTAAGTAAATATTACCATGTATTACAAAATAAGCAAAAAGGAAATATTTTGAAGGTGGTACAAAATTGGGAAATCTACATGGTTTTTGAAAAGAGTCGTAGATGAGTCACGAATATAAACGCGCGATGTGATCAATATTAGTTCGGAATTTCGGTTATGCGCAAAATGTGTTTACGGACGACAATTGATCGAGGGAAACCCCGCAACTCACTAAATGAGTTGGATCAATGTTTACGCAATATGAACGGTTTAGGAAAATATCATGTGATCGCAATATAATTACACAAAATAATAACATTTAACAAAACGCGGTACACGCCGGAAAAGGAATTAAACAAATTATCGAGAGAAAACCCACAACTCACTAAATGAGTTGGATTATTTGTTTAATTCCGTACAACGACATAGTTAAAATGACTTACCTTACGTTTTAATAGTTAGAAGGCTTACTCTCTCTCTTTCTTCCTTTCACTCGTTTTCTCTCTCTTACTCTGTCTTTCTCTCTTTTCCTTTGTCTCCGGGTGATTTGGAGGGTCCTGCGTACAAGATGATGAAGCGCAGGAGCGTCGTACAACACACCAATGTCAAAGTCGATTCACAATATATTGTATTTAAAATATTAAGCGCAAGAATATAAATGATTTAATTAAAAGCGGTTAAATGAATAGAGATTTAAAAACGGTGAAAACGCAAAGAAAATTGTGTAAGTCTCTACGGGGACTGAGTCCTTCCACGTTCACTACAACGCACTGGAACTCCGGCTCAAAGACTATTTTATACAAATAGCAATGTCCCTCGGACAGAACGACCACGCACTATGCGACGTGTCAGCCGACTGTCAAAATATATAATGATTTAAATGAACAATGATTAAAATAAGTACGGTTTGAATAAATAAGTGAGTTTTTCGAGAACTAAGTCCTTCCACGTTCACTGTGACAACGATGGAACTCCGGCTTATAGACCGATTAAACAATGCGGCAATATGTCCTCGGACAGAACGACTACGCACTATGCGATTTAACAGACGACTGCCACGAGCGATTGCAGGGTAGGCCCGAGCACTCGGGTCCTTGGACAAAGAGCGCCAACATTGCTGATTCTGCACCTCGTGCACACGGGCCCAACCGTCGTCGCTCGGAACGTTCCCAGCATCTCAGTGTCCAGGTTGATATCGCGTCCTGTGTTCTAAGAACGTCAACGACGTTAGAGGAGGATTCAAATGCATTGGCGTAATGATTTAAAATTAATTCAATTCTTAGATCATTTACAATTGATCGAGGGAGAAATCCGCAACACACTATGGTTAGATCAGATGTCAATGATGAGGTAACGGAAAATTTAACACGGAAGAAAAATATAAAATGGCCTACTACAATGCTTAGGCTTCGGAATGCTTATCACATAGGGCGTTCTCGGAAAGCCGCACGGCGTCGACAATTTTGCGTGGGACAATATGCCGCGGCGTGACAGACTTCAAGCTGAGTTAAAATCGTAGCTATTGAGACTTGAGAGCTTTCACAGATAATTGACTATTGATCGAGGGAGATTCCCATAACACGCAATGGTTGGATCAATTGTCGACATCTGTGAATTGATAGTGTAGGCAATGAATTTGAAAAAGTAACCGGCACTTGACATAGTTCTTCACGGGACATAGGCGTAAATGGATCCCGAGCTAATTGTCCGAAAACCACCTCGTATGGGGTGAACTTTGTTGCCTCATGCACCGAGGTGTTGTATGAGTACGTAGCGAATGGGAGTCGCAAGTCCCAGTCTTCGTAGCTTTCCAGGTAGTGTTTCAAATATTCGGTTAAGACGATATGACTTCTTTCCAGGGAACCGTTAGTCTGTGATCGATATCCTGACGTAGTCACATGTTTAATTTTAAAAGTTTGGGCTATTCCCTGTATTGTGTTATTAATAAAACTCGATCCGCGGTCTGTTAGTATTGCACGCGGGGCGCCGAAGATCGCGATAAAGTAACGAGATAACGCGTCGGCCACGGTGACGGCTCGTATGTCGGGTAATAGCACGGCCATACAGAATTTAGATAATTGACATTGTATTGTAAGTACGTGACGGTTTCCGCTAGGGGTAGGGGGAAGCGGTCCTACGGTGTCCAAGGCTACTTTATCAAAGGGCCGAGCAGGCGTGTCTGTGATTAGCATTGGTTCCCGCGTTTTAATGCGTACGAGCTTTTGTTCTTGGCAGCTCTGGCAACTCCGCACGAAATCCTCTACGTCTCGACGTAAATGGGGCCAGTCGAATAGACTGCGAATGCGTCGGTATGTTTTAGTTACGCACTTATGCCCTCCTATCAAACTTTCGTGATAGTGGCGGATAATATTTTCCCGTTCGCTTTCCGGCGGTAATTGGATTTCTCCTGTACAAATTGTAATTGACATCGGCGTATGTTTGAAAATAATTTTGAAATATTTTTCGAGCGTTTCGGCATCGAACCGGTGTAAGGTTTCGCCATGCGCCGCTATCCGAAACGAGCGGACGCGATCACATTCCACGGCGCTTCTAAGCGCTGCTAGTGCCGGTGCCAACTCTCTTTCTCCCATTTCGTGATAAAAGCTGTTCGTTCCAACGACGCTAAAAACCTTTCCCTCTTCATTACGGGTGACTATTACGCGATTCTTGATTAATTCTTCAGATAATAATTTCGCTTCGTCAAGTTGTCCTATAGCCTTCAGGGTTTTACAAATTGGGCTAGTTAATATTCTGTCCGATGATATAAAATGAGCATAATTGTCGCGAGAGGATGTAAGTGTGGTCCTTGCGATTTTCACTTCGCATTGCATTGTCTGCAATTCATACTCCGAGGTGTTCGTTCTAGGAAAATTTGGTGGGACGGTGAATGGCCCGATGTTCGCTTCGTAGAGTTCTGTCGAGTCAGGAATTTCGATCACATCGGGCCTTGGACTCATGCTGGAATTTTTTATAGGAGGCAGTTGGTCCTTCAGTTCCTCCAATGTTTCGCCGTCCGGACAAATCATGGTTGCTTGCGGGATGTCCAGAGCTTCTTCATGTAGGGGTATACCCCATGATACTCGTTTCTTCGGGCCCGATTTTGGTTTTGTCCCCTGCGGACTGACCTTTTCATGGGGATTCGATGTTTCTCCCTTTTCCTCTAGGGGAGACTCCTCGTTAAGACTCTTCAAGATGGTGATTTCCGCCTGGGAGAATGGGCCGATCCTGGAATCGTTACTTCCAAAAGTGGAGTCCGTGTTGTCTCCCTCGATGTGCTCGTAGCGGGGAGGTTCGTCAAGACTCCTCAAGAAGGTGAGTTGGTCCTGCGTTAGCCCTGTATAATTGCCTTCTGTTAACATGGTGGAGCCTTCGTCTCCTGTCTCTAGGAATTCGGGCATTCCCGCCCTTCCTTCACTTGTATCCAGGGCAGTTGAGTTCGCCCTACTCTTCAGATCGTCGATGTTATCCCCTTTTGTTGATGACAGCTCCTGGCCAAGTTCCTGTCCTTCTCGTGTGGAATCATCTCTGAAGTCGAACGACGGTGGTTCTTCATAATATGGTCTTGGCCTACCTTGGTGACGCGCTCCTGCACGCGTTGCTATACCCTCATTATCACTCGTTGGTAATTTTCCTTTGTGGTGGTCGGAAAAGCGTGCGAGACCGGATTTCGAGATAGCGCGTCTGCGTTTGCGTTTACCCGACCAGGCTTATAAATGATTTCATAGTCGTAATTCGCGAGGGTAATCTTCCAACGGGCGAGTCGCGACATCGGGTCCTTTACTGAGAATAGCCATTGAAGGGGCCGGTGATCGGTTACCAAGGAAAATTTTCGCCCGTAAATGTATGTTCGAAATTGTTTTACAGCGTAGATTATCGCAAAGCATTCCTTTTCCGTGATGGAGTAGTTCGCTTGTGCGGAGTTGAGTACCTGCGAGGCGTACGCTATGGGCGGGTCCACGCCTATTTTGCCTTGACTCAAAATCGCGCCGACGGCTATGTCGGAAGCGTCCTTTGTAATGATAAATTTGTTCGTCGAAATTTGGATAACGTAAAACCGGCTCTTTACAGAGTACCTCGCGTAAATCTTCGAAACTTTCCTGGTGTTTTTCAGTTCAAAAGAATTGAATTCTCGGGCTAGTCAAATTTGTAAGAGGTTTAGCGCGTTTTGCCACATCTGGAATGAAACGGCGATAATAATTTACAAGGCCTAAGAATTGCTTCAAATTTTTCCGAGTTTTTGGCACGGGGAACTCGGCGACGGCCTTGATCTTCTCTGGATTAGGTCGTACTCCGTCAGCTGCTATTATATGGCCCAGATATACAGTGTGTCCGCGGGAAAGCTAAACAGCCGGCTCCCTCCTAAACTATTGGAGATAAAAATATAAAAAAAATAGGGAGTTGCATGGTTCGAGGGGGCCAATTATTTAGCGCGAACGAATTTTTTTATCGATTATTATTTTAAAAGATACGATGGTCAAGTTCGGTTTTTCAAATGGAACTATTTTTTTTAAACACCTGAGTTGATAGTGCGTTCCAAGACAAATTCAATAAGCTTTAATGTATACACTTTATTTTCACTGGTTTTTAAGATATTGCGCTTGCAAATTTACTGATTTTCACTGGAAGAAAACTGTCTGGTATAGCACGGACCGGGGACGGTCTTACTGGTTCCACGGGTGGCACTGCCTTTTGAAATAGATACCTACCTGCCAAAGGTCTACGCCAGGCCCAAAGGCTGGACAATTTTTTTCCGTCAGAAATGCTACTTAGGTAGGTACATCTGCGGTATATTTATTTCGCACTTGCTTCTACGCTCGGATGGCCGGTTCTTTTGGGAGGGATGCAAGTTCGATTGGTTAGGTTAGGAGGAGTGAAAGTTGCTAGACTAAATTTCAATCATAGGGAGCAGATTGTATCAGAACCATTCGGATTTGCATTCCTCACAAACGGCTGCTCTCTTGAAGAGGCCCTCTTCACAGCAATGCCCACCTTCTCTCGCACGGAATACGTTAACGCTTGCTTTTGTTCTGATACTGAAGCTCGTGTTTATACTCGAGAGGACCACGCGTCGACAGCGGGCTACCCCTTTTCTTCCTGTGTCTCTCCACGAGCCGTGTTGACGGTGGATTGTAGGAGCGTAGATATCTGGATGCCAGTTATTGAATTTAGGAGACGATGGAAACATTTTATTACAAAACATACATGTACTATAATTAAAGTAAATCGTATTCCTCTCGGGCAGGAGTACTGATAATGATCGGACTTGCGCCCCACTTCGCGCAGACCAATTACACGGAGGGTAGTCGGGTCACACACTGCCCAAATGTGTGATGCGCTGGCACCCCGTGGCGAGGACAGTCCTTCGCTGTGCCTCACCCGATTTTTATGGCTTTTTCCGGAAAAAGGTACGAATCCTGGGCCGAACGTAGCGAATTGAGGTCGAGCCCCCGCAGTCGAGGGTGAAATATCCATTTGAGCGTATTCAGAAATTCTTTGCTTCGTCGTATCGAAAAGGAAGTGGTGCCAATGGATTCCTTATGTTTTTCTGACGAAAATCATACCAAATGTCATGCAAATCGGACTACTTTGACACAAGCTATTTGTATTCCTTATGTAAAAATAGTCCGATTTTCATGATGTTTGGCATGATTTTAATCGGGAGAACGCCCGGAATCCTTTGGCGTCACTTCCCCTTCGATACGATGAAGAAAAGAGTTTCTTAATACGCTCAAATGGATATTTCACCCTCGACTGCGGAGGGTCGACTTCAATTCGTTCCGTTCGGCCCAGGATTCGTACCTTTTTCCGAAAAGAGCCATAAAATTCTATGGTCACTGCGGGGTGTTGTCCTCGCCACGGGGTGACGGCGCAGCACCAGAATCAGCCTGTACCTACCTTTTTAAGAAATAAAACAATTCGTTATTCCCTATCGTATGGATATGGAAGTGTCGCCGATGGATTCCTTGGGGTTTTCCGATGAAAATCATTACAAATGTCGTGTAAATCGGACAACTTTTACATAGGGAATACAAATATCTTGTGTCAAAGTAGTCCGATTTGCATGACATTTGGTACGATTTTCGTCAGAAAAACATAAGGAATCCATTGGCGTCACTTCCCTTTCGATACGATGAAGAAAAGGGTTACTTAATACGCTCAAATGGATAATTCACCCTCGACTGCGGGGGCTCGACCTCAATTCGCTACGTTCGGCCCAGGATTCGTACCTTTTTCCGGAAAAAGCCATAAAAATCGGGTGAGGCAATGCGAAGGTCTGTCCTCGCCACGGGGTGCCAGCGCATCACACATTTGGGCAGTGTGTGACCCGACTACCCTCCGTGTAATTGGTCTGCGCGAAGTGGGGCGCAAGTCCGATCATTATCAGTACTCCTGCCCGAGAGGAATACGATTTACTTTAATTGTGTGTTTTGTAATAAAATGTTTCTAACGTCTCCTGAATTCAATAACTGGCATCCAGATATCTACGCTCCTACAATCCACCGTCAGCACGGCTCGTGGAGAGACACAGGAAGAAAAGGGGTAGCCCGCTGTCGACGCGTGGTCCTCTCGAGTATAAACACGAGCTTCAGTATCAGAACAAAAGCAAGCGTTAACGTATTCCGTGCGAGAGAAGGTGGGCATTGCTGTGAAGAGGGCCTCTTCAAGAGAGCAGCCGTTTGTGAGGAATGCAAATCCGAATGGTTCTGATACAATCTGCTCCCTATGATTGAAATTTAGTCTAGCAACTTTCACTCCTCCTAACCTAACCAATCGAATTTGCATCCCTCCCAAAAGAACCGGCCATCCGAGCGTAGAAGCAAGTGCGAAATAAATATACCGCAGATGTACCTACCTAAGTAGCATTTCTGACGGAAAAAAATTGTCCAGCCTTTGGGCCTGGCGTAGACCTTTGGCAGGTAGGTATCTATTTCAAAAGGCAGTGCCACCCGTGGAACCAGTAAGACCGTCCCCGGTCCGTGCTATACCAGACAGTTTTCTTCCAGTGAAAATCAGTAAATTTGCAAGCGCAATATCTTAAAAACCAGTGAAAATAAAGTGTATACATTAAAGCTTATTGAATTTGTCTTGGAACGCACTATCAACTCAGGTGTTTAAAAAAAATAGTTCCATTTGAAAAACCGAACTTGACCATCGTATCCTTTAAAATAATAATCGATAAAAAAATTCGTTCGCGCTAAATAATTGGCCCCCTCGAACCATGCAACTCCCTATTTTTTTTATATTTTTATCTCCAATAGTTTAGGAGGGAGCCGGCTGTTTAGCTTTCCCGCGGACACACTGTATGACCTGGTTTTTCAAGAACTTGGCCTTCTCGGTCTGTAGAGTCAAGTTATGCTCGCGTAAGCGCTCGAAGAATCTCTCGAGTCGGTGCTCGTGTTCCGCTAGTGTGCACGAGTATACAACCATGTCGTCTAAATACACGAATAACTCTTTCCCGATAAGCCCTCTCAAAACGTGGTTCATTAAACGCTGGAAAGTAGCCGGAGCGTTCTTTAATCCGAAAGGCATGCGGAGGTATTCGTAGTGTCCGTCGGGGGTAGTAAACGCGGTTTTTGCACGGTCCTCAGGAGCCATAGGGATTTGGTGGAAGCCGTTTGCTAAGTCGAAAACTGAGAAATATTGGGCCCCACCTAATCGATTGAGAATATCCGTAATTCGCGGCAAGGGGAAACGGTCGTCGATCGTTATCGCGTTCAAGTTTCTAAAATCGGCCACCACCCTCCATCGTTTGTTTCCTTCTTCGTCCTCATTTTTCGGGACTATGTGCAGGGGTGAGTTATGTGGCGAAGACGACGGAGCGATTATTCCCAACTCTTCCAGATTATGCGTTTGTCTGGCGATTTCCTCGTCCATTAACGGCGAATGCGGGTATTGGCGAGTGAACACGGGCTTTGAATCGGTTAACGGGATGGTGTGCTCTATAGACGTTGTTTCGCCCAACGGGTCTCCGGGTACGAAAAATCGGTCTGAATACCTTATAACCAAGTCTTTGATTGTTTGACGCGGTTCCGGGTCTAATTCCTCTAATTTCAGCGTTCCGACTCGCTCCTCGGGAGGTTTTTGTTCAACGCGGTAATTCCCCAAATCCTGATCTTCGCTAACGTCGAACTCTTCCTCAGAAGCGAGGGCGGGGCAATCCCGCTCGTGGTCTTCCGGGCAGCAGAGGTTTATTTGTTCGCCGTTTGACTCTAATGCCAATGGTTCACTTAAACGTGTTAGAAAGTCCTCCTGACTCTGTTTGCATGCCGTCAACGTATCTTCTAATTCTTCCGAATTGGAGAAAACTACGGGGCGGATTGGGTGTTTCGCTGTTACCATCGTACGTAGGTGGTACGAGACGATGGCTTCCTCCTGAAGCAAATACGGACTCCCGACTAGACCGGCAATCCCTTCGGGTAAATTAGGCATGCTCAATACATGGAATAACGCCCAGCTGCCGTTTACCTTTAACGCAGTCGTTCCTAATGTCATGACCTTCCCGTTCAATCCGTTAATTTCGAGGGGTGTCCTGCTTATAACCAGGGCCTTTGAGCTTGCGGATCCGATTTCTAACAGGTTCAATGCAGAGCCTGTGTCTACTATGAATCCTCCCTCACCGTTCTCCAAATGTTCGGCCTTGACCCGGATGCGGGGGGACTCCGCGCGTATGAGTCCCGTTGTTGGCTCTGATTTCGAGGCGATCTTGGCGGAGGCGATCTTTGGGCCTGCGAAGAGGACCCGCCCGCCTCGTTCCGGTTGAACGGGCGGGCGCGCTGGGAGTTTAAATGATTGCGATTTTCTGGGAAAGACTCATATTCCGCTGTTCTCGGCGACTCTCGGGTTTCGTTTCTCCCTGGTTCCAACGATTTGCGAGATTGAAATCTTTCAGATTTGCGTGAATTATATCTTTCGGGTTCACGCGGCTCGTATCTCCGGGAGTCATATCTTGGCGACTTGCGGGGTTCATACCTTCCTGGTTCGCGGGGCCCATATCTGGGTGATTCGCGAGGTTGATACGATCTAGCCCCGCGTGGTCGCGACTGCCTATTATTCCTAAATCCCCCGCGTGAGGATCTTTCACCGGGCTCGTACAGTCTATGTTCATAATCCAACGGGCGTTCGCCTTGCCTCGTCAGCAAGGCCGTCGGACAGCGCTCCGGCGTCAGATCGCGATAATACGGCTCCCGATAATATTCGTATCGATAGCGAGGGGAGCTATAAGCGGAGTACGGGGCAGGGGGTTCGCCATACGAGTCCTCCTCACGCGGTTGTCTCCATTCGGTCCAACTACGTTGGGGGTCGTACGGCGACGGGGGTCGCGCGCTTCCGGTGTACCCATACGTCTCATCGCGTGGCAATCCGGACAATTCTTGTTCTCGCCGTTGGGCGTGTAACGCCAAATCGAACGCGTCGTCCAAAGATTCGGGATTTGACAAAGCTACTTTAGTCGCAATTCTTTGAGGTAATGCCGTGATAAACGAGGTCCGAGCCAATCGCTCCACGTCCCTAATGGTCCTTTCGACATTTTCTCCGATTAATTCTTTCGCTCTTACGATCACCTGTCGGTACAGGCGGCTTACGCGGTGAATAAAATCTATTAGACGTTCCCGGGGAAACATGCTTATACGTTCTAGTTCCAATCTGAGCTCCTCATAACCGCGGCATGGGGAATATCGGACCCGTAGGAGGGAGAGCAGCTCGGTCACGCTTTGACAACCTTTCCCCTCGACGTAGTATCTAATAGGATCCTTTAATTTGAATATGAGCTCGGTCAGAAATCGTTCTTCCTGACCAGGTGGAATACGCTGTATAGCCCGCTGTATCTAGGCGGCGAAGTCCTCTAATGTTACAAAATCAGTGTCGAAACGGGGAATGCCGTCAAGTGCCCGATATACTATCTATTACAGACAATTCTGGGTCGTTCGTCCGAGAACCGAAAGATGGTCGACTGTTCAGGGCTGGTGGTAAGGTGGGAGGAACAGGGGGGGGGGGGACATTATCTGTGGTATGGGAATTGGAAGAATGTGGCGGGGGTGGTGATCTCAAAATTCCACCCGTCATTGCAATGTAGTAGGAAGTGTAGTCAAGTTACGAGCAGACAAGATTGCGGCTGGTCGCGGTTCGTAGCGACGGCACGCACTTTTATTCTAATAAGAACGGATTTAGAAAAGAAGAAGTGAAATCCCACTTCTGACACCAGTTTGTTACGTCCTGAAGGGACCTTTGTAAATCACCCCGAGCGGTTGGAATGATTTACCGGGTTCGCTGCTCTATCAAGGTGCTAAAGCACGCCTTGACTATACTTACTAAGGAAAGGGAGGATAATAAGGGATTGAATATATCCGTACAATGGGTTTAAAGGGAAATCCAAGATGCAAAGTATATTGTTACATAAATCAGTTATTCATACCTAGAGACGGCGCTCCGTCTCTGCTGTCGCTCGCTGGTTTTCGCTGACTTCGCACGACACGCTTGCCGTCGGTTATTCGCACGCTCGAGGTGTCGGTTGACCGAGCGTAGGTCGCGGTCGCTCGCTGTGCTCTATCGTAGCACACGGAAGTCGGTCACGTCGCTGTTCGCGGTCTCTAATCGTCGGTTTCTACGCGTTCCTACGTCGATCACGATTAACGCGCAAGGCTCTCCCGGCTAGGCCGTTCTCGGTGCGTCGGATGGAGTTACCCTTTCACGAATTACTATCGGCCGTTCGTATTTCGCGGACTTGACGCGGAGACGCGGTTGCGGTATCTAGACGGCTCTCTGGCTCGTCGTGACTTCCTATCTCGAGCTCCCGAATTAGACTGACTTCCCGAAGTATCTCGAGAACGGGGGAAATCGCCCCGTCAGGTGCTATCCTTCGCAACTTCCATTGCTCCATCCTCTGGAATCTAGGGCCCGGACCATCGGTGGTCACGTTGTGCCCACGCCGACGGATTCCGCGTTCGCCGACCTACTAACCCGCGCATTGCGATTCCGCTGAATCGCTGATGGCGAAATGGAAGGCGACGCGGGGACAGCAAGCACGGAATGGACCTGAAGGGCCCATGTAACACACTCGAACCCCTTTGCGGGTCGAAAACCATAAAATTCGGTCAGGCACTGCGAGGGGTTGTCCTCGCCACGGGGTACCAGGTCGCATCTCTATAACGGGCGTTGCTCCAGAATTACCCTGTATTTGTTTGGGAAATAAAATAATTCTTTATTCTTTATCGTATGGATATGGAAGTGTCGCCGATGGAGTCCTTGGGGTTTTCTGATGAAAATCATACCAAATGTCGTCTAAATGGGACAACTTTTACATAGGGAATAGAAATAGCTTGTGTCAAAGTAGTCCGATTTGCATGATATTTGGTATGATTTTCATCAGAAGAACATAAGGAATCCATTCGCGTCACTTCCCTTTCGACACGATGAAGAAAAGAATTTCTTAATACGCTGTAATGGATATTTCACCAATCCAGCTTGCATCCCTCCTAAAAGAACCGGCCATCCGAGGGTAGAAGCAAGTGCGAAATAAAAGTAACGGCGCGCTTCTCGATTCCGCAGATGTACCTACGTAAATAGAATTTCTGACGGAAAAGAATTGTCCAGCCTTTGGGCCTGCCATTCCTGGCGTAGACCTTTGGCAGGTAAGTATCTATTTCAACAGGCAGTGCCACCCGTGGCGCCAGTAAGACCGCCCCGGTCCTTGCTATTTCAGAGGGTTTCCTTCCAGTGAAAATCAGTAAATTTGCAAGCGCAATATCTTAAAAAGCAGTGGAAATAAAGTGTATACATTTCAGCTTATTGGATTTGTCTTGGAACGCACTATCAACTCAGGCCTTCAAAAAAATAGTTCCATTTGACCATCGTATCTTTTAAAATAATAATCGAAAACAAAATTCGTTCGCGCTAATAAATTGCCCCCCTCGAACCATGCAATTCCCTATTTTTTTAATATTTTTATCGACAATACTTTAGGAGAAAACCGGCTGTCCAGTCTTGGGTGGGACACCCTGTACATAAGAAAAGTGTCTTCGTTTTGTTCCTACGTGCCCTATGAGCTGAGATATTTCGATGTAAAGTTGCAATTTGCCGAATTTTATGTTAAGATATTTTCTTCGTCGTCAAGTGAAGACAAGAGGGGAACATGAAAGGGAGTGAAAATGTCTCCAATATTCACGTCGTTCATTGGATGAAGGTTTCGAGTAGTAAGTCTAGGCCGGTTCCAACGCCGGTCCTCTGAGGGGAGCGTGGGGCGGGGGGAAGTGAGGGCGCGCGGGGGAGCGCGGCGGAGGGAAACATGGGCGCGGGGCCTGCGGGGAGAGGAAGACCGGTTGCGCGCGCACGAGCCGCGGAGCGGGGGAAGCCCTGATGATGGAGGGGATCAGTCCGGGCCGAGCCGCCGCGGAGACCTTTCCAGACCGGACTCACCGTCGGAAATTTTTCAGACCTGACCTAGGGAGGGGACAGCCCCTGAAAAAATTTCTGGGGGCGGGTCCTGTCTGAAAAATCTTTTTTCAGACTCGATCCGCTCCCTGAAATTTTTTTCCCAAAATTTTTTTCCAAACCATTATGCGACATACAGACATTTATTTCCAATGCAGAGAAATAATAATTTTTTAAATCAATGATCTAGCGAACCAATATGCAGCAAGCATTTGAAAGTTTTTAACTATGAATAAAATAAACGCTGAATCTTAGAATTATGTGGTAAGGAGGATGATGGGTAAATAAAGCGGTACAATGAAATACGTTTACGAATATATTGTTACAAAATAGATTAACTAATAATAATAATAATAAGGAAGAAAAGAATATATGAAAGAAAAAAGAGAATATATATAAAGAAAAGAAAGTATATAAAGAAAATATATTAAAATAATAAAATAATAGAATAATAAAATAATAAAATACAAAATACAACATGAAAAGCTTTGGGGGAAAAAAAAAATGAAAAAAAATCACTCGGGATGCAATACGGTGGTGATGGTGGTGGTGACGGTGGTGATGGTGGTGATGGTGGTGCCGGAACTCGGTATGGGGCCCACCTCGGCCCAACCTGTGTTTCCCGCCGCCGCACCCGCAGATCTACCGGCTGATTGATCTCAGCCAGTAGTTCGGCCCGCCACCCTGGGCGCCGCCACCATAACTCGTTGCGGTTCTAGATCATAAACACAAACGTTGATATAACACTGATACATTAAACATATTAAACACAAAGCACACAAAAACAATGCACTACATACCTGTAGAAGTGGCGGCGATGGGGGCGATGGAGGTGAGCCCCAATCCGCCGACCACGTAGGCGATGGCGGTGGCGAGCGCTAAAAGATAGAAAACCCACGATATAATATCACCTGATTTAATTTCACTCGGTATCAACGGTTAAACGCGATAAATGTCAAAATATTGTAAAGTACATACCTCGGGGTCACACTCTGGAGCGATTCTCACTAATCCCATTTTTATAGCAGAGATTTTTATAGCACAGTTACGACGGCTTAGTTCGCTGCCAAGATCTGAAGACAACTGGTCTCACTGCATCTCCAAGCTCTCGCATGTAAATCCATATCATGAAACCGAGAAGTGCGTAGCTTTGCAAAGTAAGATGTTGTTGTTCTCCACCTTTATTTTCCGCTGACAATCCTCTCCTTATTCACACGCATCTTCTTTCCCTTCTTCGTTTGCATCATTTCACTATACCATACCACTTTGATCGCGTATCAAACGTCTATCAAACATCTATCATACCAGAAACGTTGAATCTTAAAATTAGGTGGCGAGGAGGATGACAGATAAATAAAATGGTGAAATAATATGTGCTGAAGAAATTTTATTTTATCCTCACATCTTCTACAGTTTGATACAGTCGCGGATACATATAATTATGCTGTATCAGCAGAAGCTGTATCGAATGATTTTGTCCGTTAATTCGTCATACACATGAATCATGGAAAGAGAGGAGAGAAGGAAGACGGGTAAATAAAAGTGAGGCATTATATATGTTTATGATATATATTGTTACAAAAAAATGTACTAATTGTACAATTTAACATTTGCTGCGAGCGGCGCCGACAATATCATTCATAGCACATGCCAGCAGTTCGCAATCGATAAGAGATTCACCATCGAAATATTCGCTGTCGCATATAGTTTTACCGATGTGACACGAATCTAATGTTTCACCAGCGGCATCTTGCCGTTGTAACACGGTGACAAAATTTGAAAATTTCATATGAACAAGATGCGTATTTTCGGAAAGCTGCGAATACATGTGGTCGATACAACGCTCGAGATTAAATAAAAACTTCATAGTTTCTAATTTGAAATATAAAGACTTATTATGTAGCGACATCTTCACAATTCGCGAATTATACATTATACAAAATTCTACCATCAATTCGTCAATCCGCAGTGGTGCTGATCCAATTAATTGGGCACGTTTTTCGATGTCTGTGCGTTTTTCCATTAGCGTTTTCCATGTTGGAAGATGCAACAACAATTGATTCCCACGATTGTCGCCAAGAACAATTTCCACCAGTGGTATAGATTGCACGCTGATGCTAATTTCCAGATATTTATACGATGTAGGCGTTAGCGCGTATCTTCTAACCATGATACGTGATGTTTGACGCGATCTAAGAGTCCGAACATGAAAATTACCGTTTATCAGGAAAAACACGTAAATAAATAAATAAATAACGAATTAAATCTTACATGTTAGATATAACGATGATATGGTATGGTATGAAAAAATTAAATCTTACATGTTAGATGTGTTCTTCCTACATAGCGATATATATATATAAATATATATATATATATATTTATATATATATATATATATGTCGAAAGTCACTGAGAGGTTCCAGAGCATTAATGTAATAGCGTGCGAGGAGCTGGCTTAAATAGTGGTGCTATGCACCACCTCTACCATCTACCCCTCCTCTTATTTCTCAGCTATATTTTTATGATGTGAATACAATATAATACTTTGAGAAACGTCATATGCATGAATCATAGAATTATGCCGTGTTGACAGAAACTGTATCGGATGATTTGGAGTTTGCACACCATATAAGGTCATATCACATGATCGCATGTGATTTGAGTCCCACCCTCAAGGATAAAAGTCTCGACATGTGTTGAATGTAATATAATACTTTTGGGAACGTCGAATCTTAGAATTATGTGGAATCAGCAGAAACTGTGTCGAATGATCTTGCACACCAATTCGTCATACGCGTGAATCATGGAAAGAATTATGCTGTATCAGCAGAAACTGCAGAGAACCATATTAGGATGGATCATCGTTTTTTTTTTGCAGTCGAGGGAGGGGGTACGCCAAAAGAGTTAGACGGCGATATCAAATCGTGGCACCAACAATAAAAGCGCGCTCTCCAAACTGCACAAAGCCTCCAATCACTGCAACGTGTTGCGAGGAAAATACACACTGCATTTACGATCATGGAAGAATTCGCGCAAGTAGAACGCCAATTATTGGATCAATCTGCACGATTGATTTCCCGGGAAGAGTACCTCGCGTGGGAAGAACGGTGCAACGAATGTATCGAATCGTTGGAAGAACAGAGCCGCGTAAAACGCCCGCGATTATCGATTGGTGTTCGACAATCCGTGGTTGCTCGAATCGCGCGTCTCGAAGGACTAAAATATTCGTTGCGCGGACGTTTCGTGCGCGAAGGTGCCGGACATTCGAGCACAGGACTTTTGTGGCGCGAAATAGACGCTGCGTTCGATAGCCGCGTATTAACTGGTGCAGTGCTAAATTCAAACTACATCGAGCCGCGCAACTTCCTTCAAGATGCGGCGACCATTGTGCTGGAGCATGTGCGGGGCGCTTTGAGGAAACATCGGAACCTCAAAGTGAACACAGTGTTCAACGGTGAATTTGTGGCGGGTGACAAGCATGCTTGCAAAAGCATCAACACCCGAAACTGTGAACTCTTCCGCACATCCGATCTACAGGAGTGGTATCAGCGATGCGTCGTCGAACCCACCCTGGCATCGTTGGAAGAGTTCCAGGAACGCGACAGCGGATGGGCATTGACGAGAATCCTCAACCTAACCGTCAATGTCAACAAGTACAATCCTCTGCGCGCGGGGTGCCATTACAAGTTGCCGCAGAATTTATTGTTGAAGAATGCAACAATTAGCGTACAATCCCCGGACAATGCGTGCTTCGCGTGGGCAGCGGTCGCCGCTTTCCATTCTGCCGAACGAGACACCGTGCGCCCAAGTTCATACCCCGACTATGCGTCCGTATTAAATCTCCAGGGCATTGAGTTCCCGATGTCTCTGGGACATATCGGGAAGTTTAAACGGTTGAACGGCATCTCCATCAACGTGTACAGCTTCGAGATCGAGATGGAGATGGAGAAGCCGAAGGGATCGACAGTCTTCCCCCTGCGTCTCACCAGCCAAAAGAGGGATCGACATGTAAACTTGCTCTACACGCCGAATCAAGAGCACGGTGATGTAGGGCATTTTGTGTGGATCAAGAACTTGTCCAGGCTGGTGAGCGTGCAGCTGAGCAAAAACAAAGCAAAGAAATTCATCTGTGATCGGTACGTATAGAAAACTTGTGAAATGTTAAAATGTCTCGCGGAAAAAAGAAAAAGAAAAGAAAAAAAATTTTGTGTTTTTACAGATGTATGCACTACTTCGGATCTACCCAGAAGTTGGAGCTTCATACAGTGGACTGCGGCAAGATGAACGATTGCGCCATCCTGCTGCCCAGTGAAGGAAACAACTTGCTGAGTTTCAATAACCACGGTATGAAGGAGCGGCTCCCCTTCGTGGTGTATGCAGATCTCGAATGCATCATCGAGAAAACAGAGGACAGCCGCCAAATTGAAGACAATAAATTACACACGTATCAACACCATAAAGTTCATAGCATTGCATATTATATGCATTTCTCGTATGATACATCACTATCGACGTATCGATGTCGCCGCAACGCGGATTGTGTTTCATGGTTCATAGACGAACTAAAAAATTTTGCAAACTTGGCCAAACCCATCTTGTCTAGTAATGTTCCCATGCTTGATTTAACTCCTGAACAGTGGATGACATTTCGTGATGCAACACACTGTCATATTTGAGAAGAACCATTTGAGGCTAGTGATATACGAGTTCATGATCATTGCCATCTATCCGGACGATTCAGAGGTCCAGCACATTCGGAGTGCAATTTAAATTATAAAAACGCGTTTTACATCCCCATAGTTTTCCATAATTTATCCGGCTACGATTCACATTTCATTATAGAGGAAATAGCTACCGCTTTTGAAGGTCACGTTGACGTATTGCCTATAACGAAAGAAAAGTATATTTCATTCACAAAAAATGTCGAAGATACGGCTGAATCAGACTCGCGAAATTATATTAAATTACGATTCATCGATTCGTACAAATTTCTCAATACCAGTCTTGACAAATTAGCATCTTTTCTGAGCACAGATCAATTAAAAATTTTACGATCCAAATTTGAAACATTATCCGCCGAAGATTTCAATTTATTGACGCGAAAGGGTGTCTTTCCATATGAATACCTTGATTGCGCGAACAAGCTGCAGGATCCATGCTTACCGCCGCGCGAGTCATTCTACAGTTCGTTAACGGGTGAAACTGTATCCGAGACCGATTACACACATGCTGAGACTGTCTGGCAGCGTTTCGGGATTAGAACCTTGGGCGAATACAGCGACATGTATTTGAAAACTGATGTCTTGTTATTGGCAGATATTTTTGAAAATTTTCGCGAAAGTTGCATCAAGAGCTACGGATTAGATTCAGCACATTATTATACTCTACCTGGTTTCACATGGGATGCAATGCTAAAACACACCAAAATTACATTTGAATTGCTCACAGACGTCGATATGGTTATGTTTATCGAACGTAGTATACGCGGGGGCTTAAGTCAATGTTCCGGAAGATACGCACATGCCAATAACAAGTACATGTCATCTTACGACGCATCGGGAGAGTCATCGTACTGGATGTACTTTGACGTGAACAATTTGTATGGATGGGCAATGTGACAGCCTCTGCCATACGCTAAATTTCAATGGGTCGAAGATGTTGTAAATTTTGACATATCTTCAATCGCTTCCGATTCGCCCACGGGATACATTCTCGAGGTAGATCTGGAATATCCGCAACGTCTGCACAACATTCATGCCGATCTACCGTTCTGCCCGACGCGTGCCAAACCACCTGGCAGCAGGCAGGACAAGTTACTCGCGACGGTATATGATAAGCAGCGTTACGTTATTCATTATCGCAATCTGCAGCAGTGCACGCGTCACGGTCTTCGTATTACAAAGATACACCGCGTGCTCCAATTCGCTCAATCTCCCTGGCTCCGCGATTACATCGAACTAAATACACGGTTTAGAACAGCCGCGACAAACGATTTTGAAAAAAATTTGTATAAATTGATGAACAACGCGGTATTCGGTAAGACTATGGAAAATGTGCGAAACCATGTGGATGTAAAACTTTTAACACATTGGGATGGGCGATATGGTGCGGAGGCAATGATCGCGAAACCGAATTTCCACAGCAGAAGTGTTTTTTCGGAAAATTTAATAGCTGTTGAATTGCGAAAACTCGAAGTGAAATTCAACAAACCGATATATGTGGGTATGTGCATTCTGGACATATCAAAAATTTGTTTGTATGAATTTCACCACGAGTACATGTCTCCCCTGCACGCTCAAAATTGTAAAATTCTATACACCGACACTGACAGCCTCATTTATCACATTCGATGCGACGATATCTATGAGTCCATGAAACATAATACCGATAGATTCGACACAAGCGATTATCCCATCAACAATGCATATAATATGACGGGTGTAAATAAGAAGGTTCCAGGGCTGATGAAGGATGAAAATAACGGTGCGATAATGACCGAATTCGTAGGTCTTAGAGCGAAAATGTATGCACTTCGCGTAGACGGCAAAAAAGATACGAAAAAGGCGAAAGGCGTCAAGACCAACATCATAGCCAGAACGATAACTTTCGACAACTACGCGCAGTGTTTGCATAGGGAGACCGAAATGGTTCGCAGACAATCATGCATACGGTCTAAATTGCATAAAGTGTACACCATTTCGGAATCCAAAATCGCTCTAAGTCCGTACGACGACAAGCGGTATATCGTACCAGATTCGACCGACACTCTGCCCTGGGGACATTACCAAATTCCATTGTAAAATAAAAATTATTGTATTTATTGTATTTATTGTATTTATTGTATAATATAAAAAAGAAATTTGAAAACTTCATATCGAAATGATGTGTATCCATGGGCTAATAAATAAAGATACATAATTTTTCACTAAATTCGAGGAATTCATAGAACAACTGGATATCATTGGGCTAACAGAGATATGGATATTCCAGAATCCTATTTTGATTGTCTGGTTTTCTCCCTCGCTCTTTATGAAACTACACGTCATTTCGATATGAAGTTTTCATCAAAATTTTGTGAGCGTGTTACAGCGGTGCAATATCATCGCTGAAACTTTAGACTCATGCTGCGCTGTTAAAGCTATACGTGATAGTGAATATTTCGATAGTGAATGATATTATCGACGTCGCTTGCAGCAAAATGTTAAATAAATTGTTCACACATACACATATGTATCATTGTATTTATTGAACCATGTATTATTTTACAATACATTATTTTTATTTATCCAAGAATTGTGTGATTTATCAAAGCCCAGCCACTTGACGTACACCTTATCCCCCTTTCTACGCAACACTTTTTCCACTAGATACACATCAGGATCGGTGACGCGTTGCAGCTCGTGTTCATAGAATCCTCCGGCAATACGTTTTCCACAAGAATCGACCAGCAGGTACGTCGCAGGATTAGTTGCCTGTACTTTGGCTATCTTGAACACCTCCGTTGTCCAATTCGGTGTATAGCCTTTATCGAAGATGGTTTTAAATTTGCTTACGCGCACAAACTCGCCCAACTTGAATCTCGCTGGAGCAGCGATCTTTATGTTGCTGTACACGGTGGCTAGCAGCTTATCGGCGATCGCAGGTGTAACTTCGCAATGACGCATTCCGATGGTTCTATGTTTTCGTGCGTTATACTCTGCAAGTAGACGCGGTAGCGCATCGGTCCATCTGTAGGTTCCATTGAGCGTAAACATTTTCCACATATTGTTCTTGAAAGTTCGATTGAAACGTTCCACGACGGAGGCCTTCATCACCGAATACGTCGAATAATGATTAATGTTGTGCTTTGTAAAGAGTTTCTGCACATCGGCGTTGTAAAATGCTTTTCCTTGATCGGTTTGCAAATTTTTCGGATATCAATCTCTAAATATCTTTGCAAACGCTTTAGGCACCTCAGCACCACTTTTAGTCTTGAGCGGTAACGCCCACCCATGCTTGCTCAGCACATCGATGACGGTGAGTATGTAGTGGTGACCCTGGTTGAATCGCGAGTATGGACGCATTTCTACAATGTCAGCTTGCCACAGATCATCGTATCTGGAGCGTGCAATTCCTCAACGAGTTGTCGTTTTTTGTGGCTATGGTTTTCTTTACTCTTGGATTTCGATAATGGTTGCATGTTTGATCGCAGAGGTGTCTTGGACACGAATGATGCGATAATTATCATGTACATGCATTATGTGCTTCCCGTCGGTTCCAGGAAATTCTGAACAAGTTGCTGCTCCGTAGCAAAAGCGGTTATAGCCTCTTTAACTTTACGAATTTCATTGTCCGGCTGTGGGATAGAATTCAACGCCTGCGATATATTTTGAACACTGTTTTGCAACGTCAGCATATCTTTCTGAAACACGACCAGCTTCCTCTCTAATTCTTCCTGCTGCTCTCTCAAAAATTTAATGCTCTTTTCCACGTATAGTTTATTGACGGCATCGGTGTCAGCCACCGGCTGAGCTACGCGTCGTATCTTGCGTGATTTTGCATCAAAATCGGCACCAACCACGCAAAGAGCGTTATCTCGCATGTAATTTCGAAGCACACCGTTCCATTTGTAATAGTCCATTCTAGCTGCTCCACTCTTCTCGAGCGATACCCCAAACTTGTTGATCGGCATCTCGATGCATACTATGCACATCATCGGGGTGCGGTTTAACTTATATAATGAGGCCTATCTCGTGGAGTTCCTCGTGAATAGATAGAATTTCAGGATCATGAGAGTTGTTACCCGCCTGACGCGACGCTTCCAGCAAACGCAACCGATCCACCTGTTCGTTGGGATCGTCCCAGTGCACGTAATCAATCTTGTTATCTTTTACCACCATGGCTTGCGGTGTCCTTAGGCGTTTTCCTGCTTTACTAGCCGATGCGCTAGGGAGTAGCGGTGCAATTACATGTTTGTACTTGTATCCCTTGTTGCTCAATGGGGGCTTTTTAGCGACATGATTGCGTCTGTGGGCGTTTGTCGCCAGCAGTATACTTTTGTATTTTTGTTTATCGGCATCGGTGCATACAGTATCGTCAGGAATTCTCTTGAAAATCAATTCGTAAAGGCCGACTGTTCCTCTGTATTTTACACCATCTATGATTATATTGTCATCCTTGTCTATATCGAAAGCCTTATCCCCAAGCATGGGTCTACTATCGTCAAAGTATACGCCGTACACATAGTCAATTGTTGTATTCTTGTCACCACTTAGGATTGCGCTCATGTATTTTTGCCCCAGCGGACCGAAATGGCTGCGAAACGTTTCTTGTCCCTCGGGTGTTTGGAGTTGTTGCCTAACAGATGTTGCCAACGGCTCGTTGGGACCAGTTTCGAAAACGTCATCATCAATGGTTGAGAGCGATTGTACATGAGGAATTGTATTTATTGGCGTTGGTGGAACCGGAGAATCGTTTGACGTGGCATTCCGTCGTTTCCGCTTCGATTGAACTGGTGTGGAGGTTACGGGTGAATATTCCGATAACGTGTGTGGTTTCCTCTTTGCCATGCATGGTGTGTTCCCTTTCGGATGAATTTTTGTTTTAGGCGTTAATGTTTCATTCTCATCAACGTCTGTGCTCATCAACGATGATTTGTCAACTTCTATGGCTGCGGTATTTTCCATAATATGTTTGAAGGGTTCTACGATAGGTTTGAAGTATCTCTCCAACGCGATATCTTCCTCCATCTTGCCAGTCTTCAAAGCCTGATGTTTCTTGCGAATGGCTTCGCTGGTTTTTGCAATTTCCTTCGCTATTCTCTCGCGATCCTTAATCTTCAGAGCATCGATATCAATCATTGTATCGCAGATGTTGCTTTTCCACCGACGTGTTGATGACAATTGATCATCTCACGGTGTGGCAAACAATTACGACACAAAGCGTAGAAATCCTCGTAAGACATGTCAGTGTTTACGTGATCGTTGTACACATGTTTCAAGTTGGTACCATCCTGCTTAAACAGAATCAGCAGATTTGCATTGTCGCGTATAAGATGTTTAGGAATCTTTGCATACGTCTGACAGAGATAGAAACAGTCAACGTTCGAGTGGCGCCCCATTGCAAAGTACTCCCTTATCGTATCTTGCTTGTCGCATGCCACGTCATCAAAGATAAAAATAGAATTCGGAAGCGATTCGCTCGGTGGGATGACGTCACTGTTATTCGAAAACGTAAAGTAGCCAATTTCATCTATCGGAGTCAATAAATTCTCCAAATACTGATATTTCGGCTGTTGCAACGACTTGGAATACACGTACACGTTCTCAAAGCGGACGCCGTGTGGACTTTCCAACAAGCTCACCAGCACGTTGGTCTTTCCACAATTTGATGGACCGCAAATTAGGCAGCGGATAGTGTTTGGTAGCATGCTACCATGTCTGCGTCTTGTTATCGGGGACATCATTTGCGATTTATCGTCAAAATTTATCACGCGTATCGTTACAGGTTGTCGCACGAATCGCATCCTCTCCGTGAACTGTGAAAAATGATTTTGCTACATCGAAGCGGCGACGCACTCTATTTATAGGTTCGCGCCGAAACACGACTGCTCAGTATTCAAAATGCTTCTGATCCTGTCGGATAATTGTGATATTCGAGACCTAACCTCTGAGCAGTTGAAATACATACCAAAGATTATTCTACTGCACGAGTTTGGCAGACACATTGAGCAGTTGTGGGACAGGATCCCCGAGCATATAAAAGCCGATTCTGAGGTTCGGCAGCATCGTCGGTGCTTGGAACATTATAATCGCCCTTGGCAGCGAACGCATATCGACGGTCCAGCACCATTGATTAAAAACTGTAGCGAATGTCACCGACGAGAGTAAAGAAAGGCTGTGGTCTGTTAAATCGGGCGATAAACGCGCTACCTATCGAATTACATATTCCGGGATATCAGTTTTGCGGTCCAGGAACTCATCTGATAAAACGATTGGCTAGAGGTGACCAAGGCATCAATCCGTTGGACGCAGCGTGTCGCGAACACGATATTGCGTATTCGCGTAGCAACGACCTCGGTGAAAGGCACGCAGCAGATAAAGTTCTCGCTGACAAAGCGCGAAAACGCATCGTTGCGCAAGACTCGACTCTGGGTGAAAGAGGTGCTGCTACAGCTATTTGGGCAACTATGAAGGCCAAGACGAAAATCGGAATGGGGATGAAAACAAAAACAAAAACCCGTAAAAGGACTCCAAAGAGAGCATCGCAAAAGCGGATTCTTCCGGTGGCAAAACGGGGTGGTATATTACCAATTCTCCCGCTGCTAGGTGTTCTTGGATCGTTAGCTGGTGGAGCGGCGGGGATCGCCAAGGCGGTAAATGATAATAAGGCGGCGCAGCATCAGTTGCAGTAAATGCAACGCCATAATCTTTCCATGGAAGGTCGTGGACGTTATCTCGCGCCATACAAGCGCGGACAGGGATTATCGAAACGAAAAAAAAAAAAACGTCGAAAAGAAAATAAAAATGCCCGCGGGTCTAACTACCGATGCACAATTGGAGGAGTTTGCAAAACGTATGCGTATTCCATTCTTTAGAGGTGTTTTTTTGCGCAATGCACTACCAGTCGGAGGAGTACGTCGAAACGAGAGTGGTATCGTAAAGGGTATAGCCGGTTAAGATGGTCAAATGTGCCCCTGAACCGAATTCAAATCACGATGAGTCATTCGAAAGCTTATAAAAAAAGAATGATTTCTGTCAAGTTTCAACTTCGTATCTCGACCCGGGGGGTAGTAAAGGGTAAAAATAGAAAATCAGGTTTTTGCCGAATTTCTCCTATACCAGCGGATGAAAAATTTTGAAAAAATTCAGAGACATGTCTGTCATCGGTGCACATATTAGGGAATCGCGTCAGATTTTTAAATTGAAAAACCAAGCTGTGAAAAATAAAAAACGCCAAAAAATGCTGAAAAATGCCGGTTTTGTATCGAAGCAGTCTTGATACTATAATTATATTTTTACTGTAAGTCCGCATCGTTGTTACCATTGTCTTGAATTTTTTTCAGATTTTTCAATTTGGTGCGCCGCAGTTAAAAAAATTAAAAACCGATTTTTTCGCCGTTTTTTCCGTGTCAGAGTAACTAATAGGTCGAACTTTCGTACATACTTTATGGAATAAGCCTTTTATGCAATCTTCAACGTCTTCACATGCAGCAAAACAGCGTAGAAATTAAACGAACTAAACATGCTGTGCCATTACAGTCTAAAATGTCTATCATATTTTCAACGGCGTCAATGGCGCAGCGGTAAAGTGTCCGACTGTTGAATCGCTGCGAACTTTTTGAACGTAGGGTCAAGCCTCGGAATTTCTATGTCCCACAGGGTCATTTTTTTTTCACATTAATTATGTATTTTTTCGATTTCTAGCTATATGACAATGATCGATATTTATATACAAATGTTTTAAAAACATTAAAAATATTTTAATAATTGAAATATACATAAACATAACTTGAGAAGATTTTGATGCCACCGTTTCTCTGATCAAGTATCCCGTCAATTACAGTATTGTTGTAACATTCCCTGCACTAAATTAATATTATATGAAATTGATTTTCCAATCTCTTACCTTTAACAATTGTGGATGGATTACAGCAACAATTGTGTGTTGTTTTGTAATTATTTCGCCTCTTCTTATAGATCATACAACTCATTCTGGTTTCCAAAATTCAAAAGTTAAACAATGCTATAATTGGCATGATACCTAACAATAGTTTTCAACTATTGAAATAATTTTAATATGTTTTTAAAACATTTGTATATAAATATCGATCATTGTCATATAGCTAGAAATCGAAAAAATACATAATTAATGTGAAAAAAAAATGACCCTGTGGGACATAGAAATTCCGAGGCTTGACCCTACGTTCAAAAAGTTCGCAGCGATTCAACAGTCGGACACTTTACCGCTGCGCCATTGACGCCGTTGAAAATATGATAGACATTTTAGACTGTAATGGCACAGCATGTTTAGTTCGTTTAATTTCTACGCTGTTTTGCTGCATGTGAAGACGTTGAAGATTGCATAAAAGGCTTATTCCATAAAGTATGTACGAAAGTTCGACCTATTAGTTACTCTGACACGGAAAAAACGGCGAAAAAATCGGTTTTTAATTTTTTTAACTGCGGCGCACCAAATTGAAAAATCTGAAAAAAATTCAAGACAATGGTAACAACGATGCGGACTTACAGTAAAAATATAATTATAGTATCAAGACTGCTTCGATACAAAACCGGCATTTTTCAGCATTTTTTGGCGTTTTTTATTTTTCACAGCTTGGTTTTTCAATTTAAAAATCTGACGCGATTCCCTAATATGTGCACCGATGACAGACATGTCTCTGAATTTTTTCAAAATTTTTCATCCGCTGGTATAGGAGAAATTCGGCAAAAACCTGATTTTCTATTTTTACCCTTTACTACCCCCCGGGTCGAGATACGAAGTTGAAACTTGACAGAAATCATTCTTTTTTTATAAGCTTTCGAATGACTCATCGTGATTTGAATTCGGTTCAGGGGCACATTTGACCATCTTAACCGGCTATACCCTTTGGACAATGCCGAGGGGCCGGGGACTCATTGGGTGGCATGTGCGAAGAGAGGGTGCCGAGCTATATATTTCGACAGCTTTGGGAATCTTCGACCGCCTAAGGAATTGGTACAATATCTGGATAAAGATGCTGCGAAAATCGAATACAATCGAACGTCTTATCAGAAGTACAATCAGAGCAATTGTGGACAACTATGTCTACGCTTTCTACAAACGATCGACACCAAATTTAAGGATTGACTTCCCACCACTATGATTCAGTACTAGTCGAACCGTGCAGCTCGGAATATGTCATTAACATTCACTCTAACTGGCAAGAGTAGCACCGTCGCGTTGAGCTACTTTCCACCCATAGATTTGAGCGATGATGATTACGAGTTTGGTCTAACAACCTTTGAAACTTATCATACAATACCGAATATCGACTGGAGCAACGATAAATTCTACTTCGCCTCAAACTATGGCATCAAAAACAGCATTGATACCACTCCTGAAATTATTAGGATTCCACACGGTTCGTACGAACTAGACGCCATTGCCAAGTATTTGAGGCAGCGATTACTCGAGCGGTATCCTAAAAATCTCGATGACACCAGCAATGGTGACAACGATGCGTATCCTATAGTGTTGCGTCCCAACAACAACACCATGAAAAGCGAGCTGTACTGTTCGTTCGCCGTAGATTTTACGAAGCGCAATAACATTGGATCGCTACTGGGCTTCTCGACGAATCGGATATTAGAACCAGGGCGGTGGCACGAATCGGACGATCCAATTAATATCATGAATGCGAACATTATCCGCGTAGAATGTAGCGTGACCACTGGCGCGTACAACAATGGGAGACGTGTACATACGATACATGAATTTTCTCCGAGAGTTCCGCCAGGATATAAGATATCGGAAACGCCTGCACAGATCATTTACCTGCCAATCACCGCACGGATCGTTACGGATCTAACGATACGCGTTGTGGATCAAGACGGACGGTTGCTAGATTTTCGAGGTGAAGAGATTACCATCAGACTGCACGTGCTACGCCGGCGATAATACGTGTGGTGTGAAAGAGATGCTTGTGTTGAACGACTGTTCAAAATTGTTTACAACTGCAACAGCTCTGATCACGCTAAAAAGAAGAGGCTCAGTGCTGCGAACATTGCATTTTTGAAATCATTGGGATTCATTGTGCGCATATAAGTTGAAAAAATGGTTGACATTCTAAGCATTGGAGGGAAGCCGACGTTTGATGATCGTATCGTGAAGCTCGAGACTCACACATACAACCCATATGTCAACACAACGTTTGGATACAGCGATGAGATAAGAATACCGATACAGCAGCAGGATTTATACACATTGCCGTGTGAAAGTTTCCTCTATGTGGAGGGGAAATTGAAGATAAATAAACCAAACGATGCGTTAACTGTGATGTTGGGAAATAATTGTGTAGCGTTCTTATTCGATGAGATTCGATACGAGCTGGACGGTGTGGAGATTGACCGCAACAGAAACGTTGGAAGTAGCACGCTTAAAAACTATGTATCGCTGACATCTGATGAAGACAAAAATATGGAGAATGCCGGATGGGACTTGAAACGACGCGATGGCTAATAGTGAAAAATTATTTCGATTTTTGCGTCCCACTCAAATATTTGCTGGGATTTTGCGAGGACTACAAACGCATAATTATTAATGCACGTCACGAATTGATTTTAATACGATCGCGCAACGACAACAATGCTCTGATAGGATCACAGATGTTGGAACCAGAAATTGAATTACTTAAACTACAATGGCGGATGCCTCATGTGACGCTGAACGACGTTAATAAGCTATCGTTGCTACGTACTTTGGAAAGTGGACAAAACCTGAACATTTGTTTTCACTCGTGGGATCTGTACGAGTATCCTCTCTTACAGAGCACGACCAAGCATTCGTGGGCCGTGAAGACATCTGCAATCCGCGATGCATCATCCTTGCTTTACAGACTAATCGAAAGAATGTGATGCCTGAAGATATTACTAAGTTCAACAACTGTAAATTGGCCAATGTAAAACTTTCTCTCAACTCGGAATTTTATCCATATGATGACATGAACTTGGACTTTGACAAGAATAAGCATGCCATCTTGTTTCACATGTATACACAATTCCATAAATCGTATTATGGACATAGGTGCAACGAGGCATTATTCACCGTGGCTGAATTTTTACAATTTGGTCCCCTCGTGGTAATTGATTGCTCGCGACAAAATGTGTCGATCAAGAATGGCACCGTGGATGTGCGCATAGAATTCGAGTGTAAAGAGAATGTGCCTGCAAATACTACGGCCTACTGTCTGATTCTGCATGATCGGGTGGTTGAATACAATCCACTGACAAACGTGGTGCGCAAAATCAATTAAATTGCCACGCTACTTGCCTGCCCTCTCATGTGTAAAAAATCATATAAAAATTTAATCGTGAAAATCATGATGCTTTACGAGAAAGACTGCATTCTCCCGTCTGTCTTGGAAGCGAACGAACCTCTAAATTGTCCCGATAATGGCTGTACCAACATTTGTTGACCTGCAAGTGTTCATCGTTGATGGAAGATTTGTTGTGAAGGAAGTGGCTATCCTACGAAAGGGAACAATTCTCTCGCACTATATTTTTGGGAGTTCAATGCCGCAATATCTTCTTGTGAAATCCGACAAGTCAAGCATCCGAAGGTTGCTGTGGCAAAACATCATGGACTACGGTGGGACGATGGAGACGTTCCGTACAGTATGGCTAAACAGCTAATTTCGAAAGCTGTAGCTGATGCAATCGACGAAGAAGATGACACATCCCATATCGTATACGTTAAAGGGTTGCAGAAACGCGACTGTTTTTGCGGAATTCCTCGATGAAAATACGAGAGCTGACGTGATCATCGAGACGCTGGACATTGACTACGAGGATATTAAATCTCTAAATAAGCTAAATGTAATTAATACTCTGCGATGTGGCAGACACGCAAAGCATTGTGCAATGCAAAATGTATTTAAAATATTCAACTGGTGGTCTAAACATCAAAGAGAAATTCATAAATAAAATATGATCAATTTTTAATGCATAAATGTTTTTTCTTCACCCTTCCCAACCTCCTGTATGCTAGATTAAGACGATAGTTATAATTATGTAGAAGCGGTTCGATTCACGTTCAGAGTGGTACGATTCACGTTCAGAGTAGTACGATTCACGTTCGATTCACCTTCAATACCCGTTTGACACCCGATCAAAGCCGTTCAGTACCCGTTCGATTCACGTTCGATTCACGTTCGATTTACGTTCAGAGTGGTACGATTCACGTTCGATTTACGTTCAGAGTGGTACGATTCACGTTCGATTCATGTTCAAAGCCGTTCAATACCCGTTCGATACACGTTCCAAGCCGTTCGAAGAATGGAAAGAAGATACATGCGAAGAAGGAGTGGACGATCAGCGAAATTGAATGTGGAAAACAATACTATCTTACTTTGCAAAGCTACGCACTTCTCGATTTCATGATAGGAGTTTATATGCGAGAGCCAGGACATACAGCGAGACCAGTTACCTGTCAAACTGTGAATGACTGAAAGTGTCTTATTGACCGAAAGTGTCTTATACTATAAAACTAAGTTAGTGTGAAATAATGGGAGTATCCCGCATTGCACCGGAGGGGAGCCCCGATCTATGTCGGGACAATCCTGAGGTATGTACTTTGCCATATTTTTACATTTATCACGTTTAACAGTTGAAATCGAGTGAGATCGAATCAGGTGGCTGTGTTAATATTATATCGTGGATTTCTATCTTCTAGGACTCACCACCATCATCACCACCATCATCACCATCATCACCACCTTCATCGCCGCATTCGCCTCAGCCTCCAGTGGTATGTGTGTTTCATGTTTATTATGTTTATTTATGTGCTTAATTATAACTATGTTTGTGCTTAATTATAACGATGTTTGTGTATGTGTTCTAGAATTATGAACTGTTGGTGCAGCTGGCGATATTGGCGAGGGTCCTGGTGGAGGTCCAGGACGCACCTCCGGTGGTGCCTCCCCAGGAGCCGCGGATGCGCCGGCAGTCAGGGCTGGTGGAAAGGCTGCGGCGCCCGTGGGTGCCATATCGGCAAATGGGGCCCCTGCGGCAGCCGCGGCTCCCATCACCAGAATCACCCCCCTGGATAGATGTTAGTAGGCCGCAGCCGCCATCACATCCAGGGTGGGTGATGGCGCCTCCGGGGTCCCCGTCGCTGCCTCCATCGTCGCCATCATCATCTGGCGATGCGGCACCCTGGTGGCCGCCGTCGACGCCGTCGACACCACCATCTTCGTCGGCGTCGCCACCACCATCGCCGCCATCTCCACCTCCCGAATGGCCCGAAGGGCTTTACACACCGCCATCGTCACCACCATCGCCGCCTCCCGAGTGATATTTTCCTGTTTTCATTTCTTTTTCATTTACTTTATTATTTTATTATATTTTCTTTTTTTATTATCATTATCATTATCATTATTAGTTATTCTATTTTTGTAATATATTCTTAAACGTATTTCATTGTGTCAGTTTATTTACCCAACATCCTCCTTACCACATGATTCTAAGATTCAGCGTTTATTTTATTCATACCTTTTTTTCATGCTGTCAAATGACATCATCTTGCATAGCTTTCTCAAAGGAGTTAAGTTACACACGTTATCGCGCGATACGCCGCGACGTTAAATCGGAACGCTTTAGAATGCTGTTAGCGTTAAAAGCTTTAAAATGCTGTTAGCGTTAAAAACTTTAAAATGCTGTTAGCGTTAAAAACTTTAAAATGCTTGCTGCATATTGGTTCGCTGGATCATTGATTAAAAAATTATTATTTCCCTGCATTGGAAATAAATGTCTGTATGTCGCATAATGGTTTGGAAAAAAAATTTTGGGGAAAAAAATTTCAGGGAGCGGATCGAGTCTGAAAAAAGATTTTTCAGACAGGACCCGCCCCCAGAAATTTTTTCAGGGGCTGTCCCCTCCCTAGGTCAGGTCCGAAAAATTTCCGACGGTGAGTCCGGTCTGGAGAGGTCTCCGCGGCGGCTCGGCCCGGACTGATCCCCTCCATCATCGCGGCTTCCCCCACTCCGCGGCTCGTGCGCCCGCAACCTGTCTTCCTCTCCCCGCAGGCCCCGCGCCCATGTTTCCCTCCGCCGCGCTCCCCCGCGCTCCCCTCAGAGGACCTGCGTTGGAACCCGCTTAGTCTTACTACTTTACTTCGTCAAGGATTCGGTCCCAGGTCAGAGTATTAAATGCATTTTGAACATCAACCGCAATCATGACGCAAAGTCTGTTCTTAATGCGACACTGGTCCGCGAAATCAAGGACCTCCATGCCCGCTGTGACCGTGCCAACACCTCTCCTGAAACCAAACTGTGTTGGCTTGAAGGGGTCAAGGCCTAGTTGCTTTCCCAGAATCGCCTTTAACGCGTACTCCCATACCTTGCTCATCGCAGGCAGGATACTAATGGGGCGGTACGCACCAGGATTGAAGGGGTCTTTGCCAGGCTTCGGGATTAGGGCTCTTCTAGGCCTTCGGAATACTTCCCCTCATAAGGGTGTCTTTTACCATAAGGGTCAGGTCCTCCATGTGCGTCACCGAAACGCATGCCACAACCTGCGCTGAGACGGCGTCCAGGCCCGGGGCCTTCTTAGTCTTAATACTCTTTACCACCTTAACCATTAGTTCCAGATCCACCAGATCCAGGGCTGTCACGGAATCAACCCGGTTCCACTGTACTGGTCCATCCCCCGCTCCAAGAGGTGCGGCAGGGACCCAAGAGCGGTGGGGGTGACGGGGGGCCATGACTAACAGCTTCCCGATGGTAGCCCTGACCTGTTCCGGGGTCATCTCCGTTCTCGGAGGCCTCCCCTTCACCTTCGCCATGACCACCTTATACGGTTTCCCCCACGGGTCGCTATCAACCAGGGCACCCAACTCCCGCCACTGGGACTCCTTGGCATTCCATATTAAAAACTGCACAGCTTTACGGGACTCCTCATACCGTTTCTTGGCATCCCGTAAGCTCGCATCCTGCCTCTTAAGCATACGTTGAAAGTGTCTGCTCCTACGGAATGATTCGCGGCGGGCCTCCGCGATCTCCTCACTCCACCAGTGGTTGGGTTTCTTCTTTCCCCTCGGGGGGTTCTTCTTTGGCAGCTGGGCTGCCATAGTTTCCTCCAAAGCCCTCTGGATGCATTCAGCCAAAAGCTCAAGATCCCACCTTTCCGACTCAGGTACCCGGGCGTACCTCTCAATGACCCCCCCTTGCCGGATTCTTCTATACTCCTGCAGCACTTCAGCGGGATCCAAGTCCTTGACTGCGTACTGCAGGACCCTATCAATGGGGGGAGCCCGCTGTCTGCCAGTGTCTCTGACCACATGTAATACATATCTATGGTCAGAGAACGTTTCTAGGTCCTGTACCCTACTCTTAGTCACACGAGCCGTAGCGACACCTGCAAGTAAAACGTCGATGCACGAAGTCCTGCCATTCCGTGAGAAAGTATACACATTACCCGTTTATAGAACATATCGAGGCAGTCCCTACCCCTCCTGTCAGTTTTCAGGCCGCCCCACGCAGGGGATCTACCATTGAGATCGCCCCCAATGATAACCCCCATCCCAGGGGATCTGTACTCCATCAGAATGCCCTCCACCACGCTGAGGTACGTCATGTATTCCGGCAAAATCTTGTTGGGTGAGAAGTAGCAGCTGATGTAAACGAGGTCCCTGACAACTGCTACCGCCACGCCATCCGCACCTGAGGTCTTTTTCAGGGCCGGGAAGCGCCCATTAAAGCCAGTAATCTAGATTGAAGTATCTCCCGACGTGTCGTTAGCCCAATAACCCAGTTGCCTGTATGGCTCAGAGACGAGCACAACGTCCGCATTCAACTCAGATACATTGTGCTCCATCAGGTCCTGGGCAAGTCTGCATCTGTTAAGATTAATTTGCAGGACCCTTAGGGCCATCTATTTTCTTGGAGATACCACCCCTAACAGACCGGGCCTCCGTTCCCGGCTTCCTCCTGTTCATTGGACACGCCAGGGAGGCCGTCACATGGGCAACTCTCGCCCCCGTGCTTCCCGGCTTTGAGCATATCGCGCATTTAGGTGCATTGGAGCAACTAGAGATCTGATGATCCTGCGCCCCGCATCTCCTACACGTTTCTCCAGCACCCTCTCCAACAGTACACTCTCGTGCCATGTGGCCAAGCTGGTGGCATCTAAAGCACCGGGTTAATTTAGGGAGGGTCCTTACCCTAGCCACGGCGAACCCTATTTTCACCTTATGGCACTCCGGAAGTACCTTGAGTTCCCTAGTTGGGGCCTCAACGATCGCAATTTGCGCCCAGCCGTGGTCAATGTTTGGGAGTAATTCAGGGATAAACTATTAGTCCGATTGGTTTAATTCTTTTTGTGTTTTATAGCTATACGTTTATAGATTATAACACAGGTATGAGAATTCCAAAATTTTTAAAAACGTGGCGTCCGCGGGCAGTGGCGTAGAACATGTTTTCTGGCGCCGCCCAAAACGGTGGGCATGATTCAGCCCGTACGAGTGGTCTGAAATAAAAATCACCGATTTTTTTAACAATCTGTGGGAGCATAGTTATCGTGTGTAGGCGCCATTTTTTCGAAAAAAAAATTGCGGAAATGGTAGGAGTTACTTTGAAGAAAAGGGTCGTGATTTTCGCTATAAAACTCGTACGTTTTTGCTTGTTATTAAAAATTGGTTCAATTTATTTAAAAAAGCTCACGTCACACGATAACGAATCTTATGTAGAATATGTGTGTAAATGATGAAGTTCATCGGATGAACCGTGAGGCAGTTATCATGCCCACCGTTTTGAAAAATGCTGTTCCGAGAAAAACGCGTTTAAAGTTTTAGAAGAGTTGTAATTATGTGATACATTGAAATTTTGTAACTAACCCCTTGTTGTGCCTTGCGTGATGTGTGCTAGTGCGGAAGTGAGGTAAGTTATAATTTGTGCTGGTGGTATCAGTCGTGGGTTTAAGACTCCTTTCTTTATATCCATAATGAATTCTAATAAGTCTTGAGTGTCGCGCAGAAGTGTTTTCGCGACGCTATTTATTAGTATGAGGTGTTCATCCATTGTCTCTCGAAATTTAGTAATGTCAGTTGTCTGTTGGAGTAGGTATTGTAGTTGCCAAGTTTAAAAGTGTTTTTTCATTTTCCTGTACGTTTTGTATAGTTTCATTGAGGAGCTCGGCGTTAGCTCTTACAATTTGCATTTGTCCCTTGATAGTATTTTTTAATCTACTGTCCTGCCTTTTTAGGAGGTCTATTTGGTTATTGATTTTCTTTCTATCTTCTGAATCCATTAGCCCGAATAGTGATTTGCCTATGCAGCCTAATCCGTCTATTAGTCCGCGACGCTGTTTTGGTGCGGAACTTATGGTTTGTTGGACGTAAGTAAGCAGTTGGGATACAGGGTCTACTTTGCTTTGAATTTTCGTGCCGAACATTTTACAGAATTTTTGTAAGTTATTGGTAGAAGGTGTTTTACATTGAGCAAGTATGTCATATAGTGCTGCCTGGAGATTTGATTCGCGTCGGTAAATGTAAGATATGTCTACGTGTAGTATTAATTTCCAACTATCTCGGTAAATCTGTAGTTCGCCTATGTTTTCGAAATAAATGCCTGGGTGGTCTTGAAATTCTTTTATGGCGAAGTCTGTGTCAGGGGTTGTCCCTCCTACTAGTAGTATCATCGTTTGTAGGACGGTAATCCTGTAAAATATAATGTCGAGGTGTAGTCGGCGCTTAGTTTTGTTAGTCGTGAAGTCTTTTCGTCGTGCGAGTGCTATGCGTGCGCGAGATATAATTTTGCTAACGTAAGACAGTTCGTCTTCGTAGGGACTCGATTGTCTCGTCGCTTCTTATTTCGTTTCAGTCTTCATCATGCTTTCGCTTCTAGACATCCCGTGCGAGATCGCTATGTTTTTATTGGTGAGTGTAATACCGTTTAGTGCCTCCGTGCGTGTGGTGGAGGTGTTAAAAATGTTTTAAATTTTTCTTCTAGTGGTTGGAATATCCGGCCCCGCCAGGGTTTATTAACATTGCGTACCGGAACGCGGTACGTATGTACCGTGCCGATTTTAATTCATTCGCCTCTGGGTATTATTCCAGAACGCTATAGGGAGCAGTTCCTCGGGCCCGTTCTTCGTCGAGAAGTGTGGTCGATGTTTGAGGATGTGGACTAATATCCTCACGCAATAAGCTAAATTTTATATAAATTCATAACATTTCAAATATAATCATTTTATTTTCTTTAATTCATTTAGTTGTTCGCGTACCGTTACTTTCCTTCATGATTGCTACCATTCCCTATTCCTACCATATTCGATAAAATGTTTAAGTCGGTTTGCGTGTACGCGAAGCGTTCGTCGTCCCTTATTTATAGTGTAATTATTATTATCGTGCGTGTTTTGGATCGTGTACGGGCCTATCCATGCGGGCGTTAATTTCTTTGATCGTCCGCGTCTCACAGTCTCGTCATGTAGTAGCACTTGGTCCCCGATTTTGAAGGACCTGTCTGCTGTCTTTTTGTCGTATTGTGTCTTTGACTTGTCTTTATTAATCCCTATAGTTTCGCGCGCAATGCTATTTGTAGACCGTAGTCTTTCTCGCAATTCTTCAGCGTATTGGTCATAGGAATATGTTAATCGCGGTGCCTGGTTTAGTGAGGTCGGCAGGGTAGCTTTCCTCCCGAAAACGAGTTCGTAGGGCGTGTAACTAGTTGACGTGTGCGGGGTAGTATTATAAGTAAACATCGCGTATGGTAGCCATTCATCCCAATCAGTCTGGTCTTCCGCGATAAATTTTTTTAAGTATTCGGCTAGTGTACGATGGCTTCTTTCTAGAGCTCCGTTTGATTGTGGGTGATAGGCCGTGGTTTGAATTTTTTCGATCTTGAGCAATTTGCATACATTTTTGAATACTTGACTTAGGAAATTGGTTCCTTGATCGGTTAGCACTCGTTGTGGTATACCGTATTCGCAAATGATCCTAGTGACAAATTCCTTAGCTACGGTGTTTGCTTCTTGATTCTCGAGGGGAATGGCTTTACTGAATTTGGTTAATAAATCTTGAAAAGTTAATATGTATTTATTTTGTCTGCTTGTCTCGGGTAAAGGTCCTACTATGTCTAGTGCGCATTTCTCGAATGGTTCCATGGGAGTGTCTGTAACTACCATGGGAGCTTTGGTTATTCTCGTTAGTTTATTTTTCTGACATTTTTCGCATCTGGAGATATACTTTTCTATGTCTTGTCGCATACCTGACCACGAATGATTTAATTTTATACGTTCCAAGGTCCGTTTTACCCCTAAATGTCCACCTAAGGGAGTGGAATTCGCGTAGTATACGGTTTTTATCGTCCTCCGTATATGTCGTATCGCTCGTTTCTTCTTCTGATCGGGTCTCGTCTTCTTCGCTATTGCGTTCACTGGCGACGGTTACTGTTTCTGTGCTGAGCTTGCGCTTTGTTCCTCGCGTAATCGCGAACATTCTACTGAGGGCGTCCGCGTTTTTATTTGTCTTTCCCGTTTTATATTCTATGGTATAATCGTACTCTGCTAATTTCAATTTCCACCTCATTAATCTAGAGCCGGGGTCTTTTGCGTTAAAAAGCCAAGTTAGTGGTTTATGATCTGTCACGATTTTAAATTTAGTGCCGTATACATATGGTCTGAAATGTTGTGTCGTCCATACGATGGCCAACAATTCCTTTTCAATGGTACTATAGTTCTCTTCCGCTTTGTTTAGCACCCTACTTGCGTATGCTATTGGCAAATCTTGCCCTATCTTTCCCTGCGATAATATTGCTCCTATTGCTTTTCCGGAAGCGTCTGTTGTCAGAACGAATGGTTTCGAGAAATCAGGGTATTGTAGTATCGGTGCTGTTGTTAATTTTTCTTTCAGTATTTCGAAGGCTTCCTGTTCCTGTGCGGTCCATCTGAATGTTTGGTCTTTCTTCAATAGTTGCGTTAAGGGTTTCACGATTTGTGAAAAATGTTCTATGAATCTCCTATAATATCCAGCTGAGCCTAAGAAAGATTGTATGTCTTTGACTCTTTTAGGTATCGGAAAACGGCCGATCTAGCTGCACAAAATTCGAAACGCAGGATTTTGTTATGTCTATCTGTTGTTAAAGTTAATTTCGCATGAAATATGAATAATAATTGAATTTTTTTCTAAAAATTTGCCTTTTTTAAATATAAATTATATTTTAATGATTAATGTAAAAGAGTAAAATAAGAATTCGTACGGGAAATATAAACTTTTAAATACACATATTTGTACACATAATAATTTATTAAAAAAGTAAAATAGTAAAATGTTCACCATTAATTAAATGATTTATTCACTGTCAGAACTGTCACACAATTCATCTTCTGTTGACGAACTACTGCATTCTTGCGGAGGGTCTTTTAAAAGATGTTGCATTTCAGATGTTAGTTTACAAATAATGGATATATAAAAAGTTCCGGTACATCAAAATATAGCTTCACGAACGTTAGGGATACCTGGTTATAAGGTAGGCTCCGTACAAATACTTTACCTGAGTTAATCCGTCCCAAAGCCTTCAGTATCTTATTACGATGTATGGAAATTCCGAATTAAAGTACATAGGCAATAATGATGTATCCTTCAAATTAACATACAATTATAAGAGACGCTAGACGTAAAGAATACAATACGTAGTAGAGGTTTGAGAATAATATACATGTGTGATAGGTAATACAGTGCTTCTGAGTTCTAAACCAAAGAAAAATAAGTAATAACTTTTCTGAAAACATGGGATACCATATCTATGATTGTAGAACACACAAAAGAGCTAATTTTGACCATTTAGCACCATCAGAGACCATTCCGAGGTTTTGGAACGTTCAACCCATGCACGGGAAAGTACGCCAGCGCTTCATAAAAAGCGAAATATCTTCCAAATCGGCGCCTATCGGCAAAAAATTTTAATCAGGACTTGTAGGCGATGAATCACAGAATACAATGATATGACGAAGAAAGCGTACACTCGTGGACAAGATTTTGTAGGTCTTGATAAAGTTGAAATGCTTTACCATGGTTCGCACATTTCTTCTGTTAGTTTCAGGTATCAAAAAAAGTATTTCCAATAAAGTAACGAAATATTTGCTTATCACAGCTTAAAATACATACCATATGGAACAGTATCCGAGATAGAATATCGAAAAATCCTAACAACCATCTATGAAATACAGTTCTGTTCATGGTGCTGTATTCGAGGCTATGTAAGTTCGTAAACCGTACCCGCGGAACGGGCATCTTTGCAGAGGTAGCACGGTAATTAAGCGTTACTAAATAAATTTATTGATATATTTTCGGTCGCTCTAAACCTTTTCTAACAATTTGGAATAAAAATGAAAACATTTTATGATGGTCGCCAAAATGACTTTTGTCCAGCTAGGTCGGCCGTTTGGCCCACTGTGCAGCGTCGAGTTTCGAAGGGTCCGGCTTGATGCCGTTTTCGGTTATCACGTGACTTAAGTACACGGTTTCTTTTCGTAGAAATTCCCATTTGTTAGGTTGAAGTTTTAGGCCACTCTCGCGTATACGTTCAAATACCTGTTCTAGACGATCTTGGTGTTCCTTCAACGAGCGTCCGTAGACGACTATATCATCTAAATACACGAAACATTTTATTCCCTGTAGGCCCGATAGTATGGTGTTCATTAATCTTTGGAATGTCGCGGGAGCGTTTTTAAGCCCAAACGGCATTCTATTATACTCGAAATGGCCGTAAGGTGTCAAAAATGCCGTTTTCTCTCGATCTTCCTCTTTCATAGCTATTTGATGGAATCCTGACGCTAAATCTAAGGTTGAGAAATATTTTGCTCCGCCTAATTGGTCTAAAATATCTGTTATATTTGATAAGGGGTACGAGTCGCCTATCGTTGCGTCGTTCACTTGCCGAGGATCTGCCACCACTCTGAGTCTGCGTTTTCCTGAAGCGTCTGGTTTTGTCGGAACTACTAGCAAAGGGGAGTTCCATTGACTGGCGCTTGGTCTAATTATTCCTTCTCTTACCATTTCCTGAACTTGTCTATTTACTTCTTCTTTATGCGCTTGTGGCAATCTGTACGGCTTTACGTATATAGGTTTAGTACCTGGGATTAGGGTAATCGAGTGCTCCGCCTTCGTGGTGTACCCTAACTTGTCTCCTTCTAAAGCGAATATTTCATTATACTTCTCGCACAGCCCGCGTAGGCTGGCCTCCTCTTCCATATTTAGGTGTTCCGTTCTAAGATTTTCACGCAAGATTTGCATTCTATTTCTCGGTGTGTCGCTCTCCTTGTCGCAAGTCGCGTCTGTCGGGTCAATGTCATCGCTCGTCAGCGTTTGTAGCGTCACGGTTGGTGTGTTGATAAGGACTTCGTCCGTAGTAGTGTTTAATACGCTTATTACGCATCTCCCGTTTCGGCCTACTGTTAGTGTATTTCCTATGATCACTCCTGGCTTAATAGATTGTCCTTCTACTATACCTTCGCCCTTATCTGTCGTCCTAGCTAGAAGAATGGTCTCTGATCGCGGTTTTAGAGTTACGTTTCCTCCTCCTGAGTAGTGGAATTGTATTCCGTACAACTCTATTCCTAGGTTCGCTCGGATGCAGACGTCGTGTTTAGCCATAAAATCCTGTCCCAGGATTCCGTCTGCTTCTAAGGGAAAGTCGTCTCTGACTAACCGGCAAGGGTGCGTTACCGTTTTATTTCCGACTTTTATGTTTAAATGCACTAGACACAGCGTTTTAATTTCCATAGGGGCTATGCCTCGCAAGGAGACTGCTTCGTCCTCGGCGCGGACATCGTCCAGCACCTTTCCTATCTTTATTAACGTAATGTCGGCACCGGTGTCGACTAACATATTTGCCTTTTCCTTTATTAATTCCGGCGCTCTAATTTCGATTGTGTTTTCGAACTGTGATGTCACTACCATGTTCGCTCGATATGATTCTACTCTAGGTCCTGCGTTCATTTGTCTATCGTCGGTTGTTCCGCGGCTCGCGGTAGGGGAATCTTGATTTTCGTTAGATTGTTCTCGACCCGGATTTCTGTTACAATTCTGTCTGGTATCTTCACGTCTGTAGTTTGTGTTCGTATAACGCGGTCTATATTCTCGTCCGTTTGCTCTTTCCCTAGCCCTGCATTCACTGATTTGATGTCCCGGTTTTTTACAATAGTGGCAGACCATGGTAACGCGCTCTACTTCTCTTTTTACAGTCGTTTGTTGCGTCGGATAGTTTTCTCGCGGCATGCTTAACCGCGTATAGCAATTCCTTGCTAAATGTCCTAATTTATTACAACGATCGCAGCGCGGTACGTTTGTTCCTTCCCTTGCTTTGGGTTGATTGCCGAACTTCCTGTAATTTCGCGAGGTGTTTAGACCCATCGCTTGCTCCTCCTCTATAGCGGAGGCTATAGCTGCATTTAACGTTGCATAGTTTCGAGACCTTATGATCGTTCTTAGTTTTATATTCAACCTGAGGGTGAAAACATCTAGGGCGCGTTCTTGCACAGATTCTGTTAATGCGTTATTTACTTCGTCGCTGTTCTCCGGTTTTACTGATAGTTCAGATAATTCCCCAGCTAATTCTTCTACTCTACAAGAATCGTGGTAATTCATTCGCGGGGACAAACTCCGAGGCGCTTGTATAAGACTTCAAAAATTCTGCAAGTTCGTCTGACGATTTTCCTACGAATTTATCGACTAATGACAGCGCGGTAGATAATCTTTTCACATCCGGTGACGGTACTGGGAGGCTAGTTTCCCTATTTAGCGACATTTCTAGTTCTTCCGTTTCTTCCCTGTCCAACAAACTAAAGTCCGCTAACACAATCGCATATTCTCTATTTGGTGTTACAAAGTTTTCCGGGGACGATTCGGCGCTGGAATCGTCGTTTTTTCTAATGCTTAATCGCAACGGCGACGGTCGAAGTGTTCGGCGAGACGGTCTTGGATGGTCTATAGAAGGTAGAAGATCTAGTTCCTCTCGTACAAAGGTTAGTTTTTTATCGAAAAACGACTCGAATGATCGCGACAAGCTTCTTTGGCCCGGGAGTTTAAATTGATTCGCGCGTTCGTCTTCTATAGACATGCATGTACCGTTTCTAAATTTCTATAGGACTGTGGTTTACAATATGTAGGTTCGCGTTCTTTTATTTCGGACTCGATATGAGCTTTTATTTACTCACAAGGCTGCTCGCAACCACATGTCGTCAGCTCGGTTATGCGTTCTCTCGTCCGTGAACCAACGGCGGTGATTAGATGAACTGGATCCAGCGGCTTCCACTCGTTCCTCAGTCCCCAAGTCCTCTCGCGCGTCCTGGTCCTCGGATCAGTGACGTCCTCGTAGATGGATTTGGTGTTAGGTAAATGGTTGTTTCACCCGTTCACTCGCAGGCCTATTTTACTCGTCTCCAGGCTCGTCTTCGTTCGGACTGCGTCGAACGTTTTATCAAAGGCCGTTCCTTGGTCCTCTGTGCTACCTCGGTAGCGACGATAGCCTGTTCCAGCCTATGAGATTGCGATGATCCAATAATCTTGTCGAGAAAGTTTAATCTCGGACAATGTCGATCAATCGGTTACAACAAGGCTCGGTAAAATTTTTACGATGAACAATCCAATCCCACCGCTGCCACCAATTTGTTGTGCCTTGCGTGATGGGTTGCAAGGCTGGTACGGGATTTGGCGATATCGTAGGTTCGGGAGTGAACAAAAGATTAGGATCTACTGGGTGAACTACACCAAGTACGTTTAAATTCAGAGACTAAGTCTTTATTGAAACTTTAATTAAACTAGACTGAGGTGTACAAGAGTTTTAGCCGTGTTAACAAGTCGAGAGTCGGGTCTAGAATCCTTGTTTAGCGGTGTCGAATTGGTCTTAGCTTGGAAACGTCTCGAACGTTTCGTAACGTAATATAATATGTATAATATATAGCGGTATGTCTGACACGTGTGCGTGGGCGTTGCCTGGACACAACACCCTAATCAGCGATGCCTGCACCATAAAGGTGACCTTCCTCTGCAATTTGAGCTACCTCTGCTTGCAATCTACTTTGTCTGCGATGAATTCTGCCCTCTTTTGTCGCTTGCTGCGCTCTCAGTTCACCCGTTGCGATACACTGTGCGTCGGCCTCCTGGCACATATAGTGCGCTGCATTTCCAATCTTGATGCTCAATGTTTGTAGTGTCTTCAAAAGCGACATATGGCCTTCGTTGAACATCCCTGTGGCAATATATGTGGCGATTTGAACAATTATGGAGCCGCTATATGTCTCTTTTGGAGCAACTTTCCATATTAGAGCGTTCAAACTCTCATTCGAGTTTTGGGTGAAACCCCCGACACACTTTCGAAGCAAATCAATGCTGCTTAAATCTTCGTACACAGGACGAATAGCGTCTTGCACAATCTGATGAAGAGGAGGCTTATGCCTGTATTCCTCCAAGTTATTCATAGCATGCGCTCGTTGCCACGAGCACCACGACTCTTCTCCGGCTGCACAGAAATGATGCTGCAATTTGTCATCACTTGAAATTTTATGCCAAAAAGTTGCCCAAACAGCATCGTTCATTTCTTCGACAGAATCACTGTGTCTCCTAATAGCTAGACCGTAATAAGTCTGCAATTCGTCCATCAATTTGCCTGTAAGCATGCCTCTTCCTCCGAGCCCTTTAGTATTTTTCTTCAGTGCACGAAGACGCGTTCCCATTCGTTTCTGCACATGGCCCACGCATTCTTTTTTAGAAACGGGAGTATTGTATGGGTCTGTTTGCAGGATACCATTAAATGTTTTGCTATCACCGTCACCGATATAGTATAAATATTTAACACCGTGCAATTCAAGCGATCGCTGAAACATTTCCTGCATTCGGTCCACCTCCATTTTTCCCGCACTCCCTTCATGATTTGCCGAACACTCGTGCCCTCCTTCATTCCAATCCTCATATTCGGCGGTGTCTCTTTTATTCTTCCAATATTCACAGGCTTTGCAATATGATGATTTGACAAGAATGTCCACAACTTTCCCCGTCAAACTCCCAATGAGAGTCATCACGCCGAAAAGGGAAGAGTAGCCACGTTTCTTCCAGGTTCCATCCCCGGAAACAACAATTCCTGTTTCATTGTCAAATATTTCTGCTTCTTGAGTAGCTGTTTTTTCCTCAGTGGCAGCAATTTTTAATGAAACATCACAAACAGTTTGTGCAGCAATGAGAATTTTTCTTACTATAGCGTCGTACGTAGATTGCGCTATTGGCTTTGGCAAGTCCATGAGTCCGCAAAACTTTCGCATAGCTGATTGCCCTAGTTCTAACACTTTCATCACAAACACGAAGCGGGTATTTATATCGTAGGCTTTATCAATTTGTGGGCAAGAGGGGATACGCTGAGGGGCACACTTATTACACTGTATCACAGTTTTAAATCCAAGACCTCGAATGTCGTCTTCTGCAAATTTTACGTGACATCCACACGTTTTGCAATTTACATATAAACTAATAGCCGCGAATACAGCAGCAAAGTTTAAAATTCGGTAGCCGAATGACGAATCTACAATCACTTCCGAATATTTCGAATTTTTTAATTTTTCGCCGATGCACTGGTCATCGCTTTTTCAGACCCCCTTTTCCGGGTTGTCGGAAACCGCTTTTTCGCAGGTCGCGATGCTCGCCTAAAATCACTTCTTTTCCCCTTTCGGTCTACACTAGGTCCTGACATTTTTCTGGTAACCGTTTACAAATCGGAGGATAGTATCAGACTAAACGCCTGATGTACTCAAACGTACTTTCCACCCGCCCCTGTACCGGTTAACAGAGGCCTAAAACTAGCCATATAGCTAATTATGGGCCCTATAAATACAATACGGATACTTCAAAAGTATTTTACAATAGGTTTTTCCATATTTTACAACTCCGCAATTATCGGAGTCCAATTTAGAGGAAGACGCGCGGTCGTACAGCTAGCCCGCTGTAAATCTGAAATGGCCGTAACTTCACCAATAATTGGAATTTCGAGTTCGCTGTAGGCTTAAAATATTTCGAAGACATGCACCTTTCAAATTATGTAAAAAAAAAATGCATTTTTTCCAATGAGGAAACGTATATGACCCCTTAAGGGTCAGCTTCTCGGGGGCAACCTTCAGTGCCTTTCCCAGCTCTGCAAGTATCTCCGGTCCTTCAACAATGGGATCCAATCCCCTAATCTCCAGCGCCGAAGAGTCTTTAAGTGGGGCACAAACTATCCCCTCCCCAATTTTTTCCTTTATGTTTCGGACCACCGAGTCCGCACTCGCCTTTTTCTTGTAACAAGACGTGCCCCATTCGGGTCTACTTCACCCCAAGAACCCCGTCTAGGGTACCCCTGCCCTTGGCCAGGAGAGCCTTATAAGTGTCGAGGTATGAAGATCCAGGAAACACCTTGACCAGAACAGCTTCCGGCCTCGTCCTGACTGGGGCGACCTTCGGTGGTCGGTTCAGGCTCTTAAGCCTCTGCTCCTCACGCCGCAGGATCCGATCCTTATCCTCTTGTGTGTATAGGGGGGGGGGGGGGCTTGTTAGTCCCACTGACCGAGGGTTGCTGAGATTACCCGCAGTTTACGGGCTCGATCCCACTGCCAGCACTGGCCCCGAGGAGCGACAGGTGCTGTTGCTGTTGTTGTTGCTGCTGTTGTAGTTGCTGCAGTTGTTGCTGCTGCGGTAATTTTCGCAGTTGAATACCCACGGCCCGCTGAGCCTCCTGATCCAGACGTCTCTTGAGCCTCTTAAGTTTTTTACGCTGCCCTTTCGTAAGCTGCGTTTGCTCACCTTGCGGAGTCAAAACTCCCCTAACAGAAGGGGCATTCTGCAGCATCGGGATCCCACCTGGGAGAGGGGCCCGGGGGGGGGGGGGGCCTTCCATCACAGCCTCCGAGAAGAGTTTCTTCTTTACTCCCCCCTCCTCAGTGGGGGACTGCCGAGGCCTCTTATAGCTACCCTGGCCACTTATGCTTGGATCCGAGTGGGGTTGGTTAATGCTCTTAACCTTACTTTTCCCTTTCCCTTTCCTATTCGAGAAATCCCGGGGGGGGGGGGGGAAGAACTCCTGACTTTGCCCATCCCCAGCCAGAGCTGAGTTAGGGTTGGATATATGTACAACCGCAATAGGCTGGAATTCAGTCTGAGTACCAGCATTCCTGGTAACAGGGCACAGAGAACCCTTCCCAGTACCGGTCATGGGGCCCTCCCGAAAGAGCCCATGGGGGTGATTGATTCCCGACGCTCCCCTGAATTTTCCCTCTTTTGCAGTCTTAACAGACTTACCTTCGCTCCGCTTCTGATTGCGTACGGTCAGCGACGCCTCCGCTATTGCGGCTGCTGCCAGCGCGCAGCTCCTCTCCACGTCTTCGGTAAAGGCCAACACACCGCCCTTAGAAGAACCCTTCTTAACGGCTTGGACCAGCTCCGCGCACACTTTGGTAATTCCGACAATAAGCGACGCCACCTCAGCTAGGAGCCTACCAGTCTTCACTCCCGGTGAATCATCAGCCCTCCCAGTAAGCTGTCCAGCAGGAACCACGGCACTAGAAACACTAGCTCCCCCACCAAGGGTCCCCGTCTTCCTACAGGTTTTCTGAACGGGCGGAATTAATGGGACGAGGAATTTCCTCAACCCAGGACTCTCCTTCTTATGGCCCGACCTCCTCAATCTCTCTCTCTCCTTTTCGATCACTTTCTCCTTCTCTCTCTTCAGCTCCTCAGACCTTCCAGCAGACACTGATCTATATCTTGGAAGCCAGGGGATCGCAACCATCGCTACCCGACTCCTGGCCTCTTCCACCAGGCTCTCCCGATTTTTGCTTCCCCCTTTAGGTCCGTCTCCAGACGGGGGAGGAAGGGAGGGAGGGGTCCTGATAAGGGATTTGCTCCTCGGGATATCCCCCTCAATGTCGTCTATAATCACGAGGTCATCGCTCGAATTATCTCTCACGGGGGGGGGGGGGGGGTCAGTACCCCGTATCGCCTGGTCAAGTTTCTGGTTAAAAAAGGTACCTACCGTCCCTTTCCAGGACTGGTGTCCTTTCAGAGGGGCTTCATCCCCCCCCCCCCAGACTACTCCTCGCCTTAGTCTGCGGAGTCTCTGGTTTATCTTTTCTCTTAGTCTCCAGCCAGACTTTGTCCAAATCACAATCAAACTCAGTATCCAATATAGAATGCCTTAGTCCTGTCTCTATGACTTTTTCTGCGACGTGCAATGATGCCGAGGCATCTGTCGCAGTGACACCGGCCCGGAGCATCAGCTCGGTGTCATCGGTCTTACTCGTACCCTGATCTCTGCCGACAACGCGGTCAGGAGCTGATCTTACATCAGTACTCGCCGGGTAGTTATCCGAAGCTCGGCTTGTATTAGAGATATTATCATGAGTTATCTTAAGGGCGACGACCCTACCGCCCAGCGGATTTTCTCCCACCTCAGGCCCTGGTGTTATTGGCCTAACGGTTACCTCCCGGATATCGGGTGGACCTCTCGACCGCGCGCGAATAGTCCAGAATGTAGGACTCTTTATATAGTCCATATCTGTGTTACGTCCTGAAGGGACTTTTGTGAATCACCCCGAGCGGTTGGGATAATTCACAGGGTTCGCTGCTCTATTAAGGTGCTAAAGCACGCCTTGACTATACTTACCAAGATCGGGAAGGTGATTGGGGTCGAATAATAGAGTACTAGGAATGTAAAGGGGAAACGATAATGCCAAAATATATTGTTACATAAATGATTCTGAATTATCCTACCTTGAGACGGCGCTCCGTCTCAGCTGTCGCTCGCTGTATCGCACGGCACGCTTTGCGTCTCGTATGTCGGTCGCTCGCTGTGTCGCTGACCCAAACGTAGGTCGTGGTCGCTCGCTTCTGTGCTCTCGGATGGCACTCGGAAGTCGGTCGCTTCGTCGCTCGCGGTCTCTAATCGTCGGTTTCTACGCGGTCCTACGTCGATCACGATTAACGCTCAAGGGCTCTCCCGGCTAGGCCGTTCTTGGTGCGTCGGATGGAGTTACCCTTTCACGAATTACTATCGGCCGTTCGTATTTCGCGGACTTGACGCAGAGACGCGGTCGCGGTATCTAGACGGCTCTCTGGCTCGTCGTGACTTCCTATCTCGAGCTCCCGAAATTGAATGCGTGAAACTCGTCCCGCTGCTACCGTCCGTGTCTCGAGTTTTCGAAATCCGTAGGGGGAAATCGCCCCGTCGGCACCTGTCGATCGCTCCTTCTTAGGAAATATAGAGGCCCGGGCTGTCGATGGTCACGTTGTGCCTACGACCATACATTCCGCGGCTCGGCGACCTGCCTGCCGCGCGCGAGGCGATTCCGCTGAAGTATTGAGAGTTGACTCCGCTGATTGCTAAATATGCTGTTCTTGGTTTTATGAATATTGGGGTAGAGACGTTGGACGATATAGTTTGGAATGAAGGGCAGGGTTGAATGTAATAAAGATCGAAAGGAATTTGGTCTAATAGAGGGATGTCCAGTGACAAGATGATTCGGCCCTGTGAATAAACTACATTTAATTTGGTCACCCCTTGTAGCTGTTCGGAATTCAATTCTTCCGGAGTCAGCGGGAATTCGTAAGGAGTGGTTCCTCGAATTCGTTCGCAAGTCTGCGCTAGCTGACTAGGGGACAGAACGGCCGGATGTAAGATACCAAGTTTCGCGAACGTGAGCGCGTCCGTAATTACAATTAATGCGGTTACATATTCGTCCACGTGCCTGGTCATTAGGAACGTCCATGACGAAAAAGCTGATTCTAATTCTACTTTTGTTTCGCGCTCGTCTAATTGACGGGTGCCCGCCGCTATTTCCCTAATCCTATCGTCCATGTTTCGTATGGCGCCCGATACAGATTTTATCGAGTTATGTATATCCTGAAATTCTGATTTTATAATATGCGTTTGGTTTCCTAACAATTCGGCGATATGATTTTGATCTTTGTAAAGTTTATCTATTTCCTTATTATAGTATTGCGCGTCGTCGCTGCCCAGTGTTCCGAAGAGGGCCTTACTCAGCGAGCCGATGAATCCCAGAGGTACCGATCGTTTGGTACGTTGGAGCTGTGGTTTCCCCAATATGCTTAATAGCAAGTAGTAAGCCTAAGCGGGTTCTAACGCAGGTCCTCTGAGGGGAGCGCGGGGGCGGGGGGAAGTGAGGGCGCGCGGGGGAGCGCGGCGGAGGGAAAGATGGGCGCGGGGCCTGCGGGGAGAGGAAGACAGGTTGCGCGCGCACGAGCCGCGGAGTGGGGGAAGCCGCGATGATGGAGGGGATCAGTCCGGGCCGAGCCGCCGCGGAGACCTCTCCAGACCGGACTCACCGTCGGAAATTTTTCAGACCTGACCCAGGGAGGGGACAGCCCCTGAAAAAATTTCTGGGGGCGGGTCCTGTCTGAAAAATCTTTTTTCAGACTCGATCCGCTCCCTGAAATTTTTTTCCCAAAATTTTTTTCTAAACCAATATGTGATGGAATTTTCCCCCCAACACAGAGAAATTATCATTTATTTTTATCGGATGAAGTCGGGAAAGATCGGCTTTTTCACACCGCGTATGAAAAGCGTGCATTACTTTTAAAGCTATATTCAGAGGAGGGAAAGAGACAGCGCTACTTGGTGGTACAATAGCATGCATTCTACAGCTAACAATTTTTCGAAGCGTTCCGATTCAGCGTCGCAGTGTATCGCGCGATCGTGAGTAATTCGACTCCTCTGGAGCGGCCGTGCAGGGTGACGTCATTTAGCTGTGCGAAGTACGAAATAGAATTATGCGTTGTCAGCAAATCTTAGAGTTAGGTGGCGAGGAAAGGAGGAGGATGACGGGTGCATAAAATGGTACAATGAAATAAGTTTAAGAATATATATTGTTACATAAGAAAATAGAATATAAAAAAGAATATGAATATAAAAAGAATATAAATATATATGAAAAAAAGAAAATATAATAATAATAATATACAATAAAAAGAATATAAAAGAATATAAAAAGAATATAGAAATAAAAAATAAAAATATACAAAATGAAAGAAAAAAAATATAAAATAAAGAGAAAAATTAATAAAAAAATATAATAGAAAAAAATCACTTCGATGGCGGCGGTAAGGGCGATGGCGACGATGGTGGTACTATCCACCACTCGATAGGTGGTGGTGGTGGCGACGACGGCGACGGCGGCGATTGTGGTTCTACAACCACTGGCGATGGCGACGATGGTGACGAGGACTCCGATGACGCCGGCGATTGGGGCCTCGGGGGTGTCATAACCCAGTCGGGGGACCCTTGCCGCTGCAGCGGCCTACTCATGTCAATCCATGGCGGTGATGGTGGAGATGGAGGTCGCTGCAGCCCCCTTTGCAGGGGTCCCCTTTGCTCGTATGGCACCCAAGGGTGGCGCCATCGAGGCCTCGCGGGGCCCGCATGTGAGTCGGCCTGCGGGTTGGCCTGCGATGCGTCCAACAATGCCGCCGCATCCTCATCCACCAGCCTCACATATATCGTGAAAAACATGTCCTAGAACACAAACACAAAACGTTGATATAACAGTGATACATTAAATATATTAAACACAAAGCATACAAAAACAATGCACTACATACCTGTGGAGGCGGTGGCGATGGGCGCGGCGGCGGCGATGGTTGCGGTGGCGGCGAAGGGGGCGATGGCGCGTCACCCCAATCTTCAGACCAGGAGGGTGACGGTGGTGGTGACGAGCCCTAAAAGATAGAAACCCACGATTTAATATTGACACTCGATATCAAAGGTTAAACGCGATAAATGTTAAAATATTGCAAAGTACATACCTCGGGGTCACACTCCGGCGCTATTCGTGATAATCTCATTATTGTCGCAAAAAACTGTCCGGTAGCTGTCGAGCTTTGAAGACAACTGGTCCCGCAGCGCTCATACAATGTGTCACCCATGCCTAAAGTTGCATATGTTGCAAAGTAGGATGCCTTTGTTCTTCACTGGCCACCTTCTCCTTCTATGTGCTCCACCTGCATTTTCGCTGACCATCTTCACCAGCTGCATCTTCTTCGAATTATTCACTGACCATCCTATCCTTCTTCGTTTGCATCATTTCACTATACCATACCATACCACTCTGAACGTAAATCAAACGTGAAGCGCACTACTCTGAACGTGAATCGTATCACTCTGAACGTAAATCGAACGTGTATTGAACGGCTTTGAACGTGTATCGAACGGGCATTGAACGACTTTGATCGTGTATCGAACGGGTATTGAACGCATTTGAACGCGTATCGAACGGGTATTGAACGGCTTTGAACGTGAATCGAACGTGAATCGTACCACTCTGAACGTGTATCGAACGGGTATTGAACGGCTTTGATCAGGTGTCGAACGTGAACGTACCACTCTGAACGTGAATCGAACCGCTTCTACATAATAATTATAACTACCGTCTTAATCTAGCATACATCGCATATAGGAGGTTGGGGAGGGTGAAGAAAAAACATTTATGCATTAAAAATTGATTATATTTTATTTATGAATTTCTCCCTGCCGTTTAGACCACCAGTTGAATATTTTAAATACATTTTGCAAGGCACAATGCTTTGCGTGTCTGCGACATCGCAGAGTATTAACTACATTTAGCTTATTTAGAGATTTAATATCCTCGTAGTCAATGTCCAGCGTCTCGATGACCACGTCCGCTCTCGTATTTTCATCGAGGAAATCCGCAAGCCAGTCGCGTTTCTGCAACCCTTTAACGTATACGATATGGGATGCGTCATCTTCTTCATCGATTGCATCAGCTACAGCTTTCGAAATTAGCTGTTTAGCCATACTGTACGGAACGTCTCCATCGTCCCACCGTAGTCCATGATGTTTTGCCACCAACCACCGGATGCTTGATTTGTCGGATTTTGTAAGAAGATATTGCGGCGTCGAACTCCCGAAAATATAGTGCGAGAGAATTTTTCCCTTTCGTAGGACAGCCACTTCCTTCGCGACAAATCTTCCATCAACGATGAACCCTTGCAGGTCAACAAATGTTGGTACAGCCATTATCGGCACAATTTAGAGGTCCGCTCGCTTCCAAGACAGGCGGGAGAATGCAGTCTTTCTCGTAAAGCATCTCGATTTTCATGATGAAATTTTGGTATGATTTTGACACATGAGAGGGCAGGCAAGTAGCGTGGCCATTTAATTGATTTTGCGCACCACGTTTGTCAGCGGATTGTATTCAACCACCCGATCGTGCAGAATCAGACAGTAGGCCGTAGTATTTACCGGCACATTCTCTTTACACTCGAATTCTATGCGCACGTCCACGGTACCATTCTTGATCGACTCATTTTGTCGCGAGCAATCAATTACCACGAGGGGACCAAATTGTAAAAATTCAGCCACGGTGAATAATGTCTCGTTGCAAATATGTCCATAATACGATTTATGGAATTGCGTATACATGTGATACAAGATGGCGTGCTTATTCTTGTCAAAGTCCAAGTTCATGTCATTATATGGGTAAAATTCCGAGTTGAGAAAAAGTTTTACATTGGCCAATTTACAGTTGTTGAACTTAGTAACATCTTCAGTCATCACATTCTTTCCACCAGTCTGTAGAACAAGGATCACACATCGCGGCTTCTCCAGCTGCGCAGATGCCTTCACGGCCCACGAATGCTTGGTCGTGCTCTGTAAGAGAGGATACACGTACAGATCCCACGATTGAAAACAAATGCTCAGGTTTTGTCCACTTTCCAAAGCACGTAGCAACGATAGCTTATTAAGGTCGTTCAGCGTCACATGAGGCATCCGCCATTGCACTTAAAGTAATTCAATTTCTGGTTCCAACATCAGTGATCCTATCAGAGCATTGTTGTCGTTGCGCGATCGTATTAAAATCAATTCGTGACGTGCATTAATAATTATGCGTTTGTAGTCCTCGCAAAATCCCAGCAAATATTTGAGTGGGACGCAAAAATCGAAATAATTTTTCACTATTAGCCCATCGCGTCGTTTCAAGCCCCATCCGGCATTCTCCATATTTTTGTCTTCGTCAGATGTCAGCGATACATAGTTCTTAAGCGTGCTAGATATTCCAACGTTTCTGTTACGATCAATCTCCACGCCATTCAGCTCGTATCGAATCTGGTCGAATAAGACGCCACACAATTATTTTCCAACATCACCGTTAACGCATCGTTTTGTTTATTTATCTTCAATTTCCCCTCCACATAGAGGAAACTTTCACACGGTAATGTGTACAAATCCTGCTGTTGTATGGGTATTCTTATCTCATCGCTGTATCCAAACGTTGTGTTGACATATGGGTTGTATGTGTGAGTCTCGAGCTTGACGATGCGATCATCAAACGTCGGCTTCCCTCCAATGCTTAGAATATCAGCCATTTTTTCAACTTATATGCGCACAATGAATCCCAATGATCTCAAAAATGCAATGTTCGCAACACTGAGCCTCTTCTTTTTAGCGTGATCAGAGCTGTTGCAGTTGTTGTTGTTGCAAGCAATTTCACTTGGAAGAAACGAGTTTCTGGAGTCGTTCAACACAAGCATCTCTTTTGCACCACACGTATTATCGTCGTCGTCGCACGTGCAGTCTGATGGTAATCTCTTCACCTCGAAAATCTAGCAACCGTCCGTCTTGATGCACAACGCGTATCGTTAGATCCGTAATGACCTGTGCGGTGATTGGAAGGTAAATGATCTGTGCGGGCGTTTCCGATATCTTATATCCTGGTGGAACTCTCGGAGAAAATTCATGTATCGTATGTACACGTTTGCCATTGTTGTACGCGCCAGCGGTCACGCTACATTCTACGCGGATAATGTTCACGTTCATGATATTAATTGGATCGTCCGATTCGTGCCACCGCCCTGGTTCTAATATCCGATTCGTCGAGAAGCCCAGTAGCGATCCAATGTTATTGCGCTTCGTAAAATCTACGGCGAACGAACAGTACAGCTCGCTTTTCATGGTGTTGTTGTTGGGACGCAACACTATAGGATACACATCGATGTCACCATTGCTGGTGTCATCGAGATTTTTAGGATACCGCTCGAGTGATCGCTGTCTCAAATACTTGGCAATGGCGTCTAGTTTGTAGGGGCCGTGTGGAATCCTAATAATTTCAGGAGTGGTATCAATGCTGTTTTTGATGCCATAGTTTGAGGCGAAGTAGAATTTATCGTTGCTCCAGTCGATATTCGGTATTGTATGATAAGTTTCAAAGGTTGTTAGGCCAAGCTCGTAATCATCGTCGCTCAAATCTATGGGTGGAAAGTAGCTCACCGTGAGGGTGCTACTCTTGCCGGTTAGAGTGAATGTTAGCGACATATTCAGAGCTGCACGGCTCGACTAGTACTGAATCATAGTGGTGGGAAGTCAATCCTTAAATTTGGTGTCTATCGTTTGTAGAAAGCGTAGACATAGTTGTCCACAATTGCTCTGATTGTACTTCTGATAAGACGTTCGATTGTATTCGATTTTCACAGCATCTTTATCCAGATATTGTACCAATTCCTTAGGCGGTCGAAGATTCCCAAAGCTGTCGAAATATATAGCTCGACACCCTCTCTTCGCATATGCCACCCAATGAGTCCCCGGCCCCTCGTCATTGTCCAAATTTACGATACCGCTCTCGTTTCGATGTACTTCTCCGGCTGGTAGTGCATTGCGCATAAAAACACCTCTAAAGAATGGAATACGCATACGTTTTGCCAACTCCTCCAATTGCGCATCGGTAGTTAGGCCCGCAGGTATTTTTATTTTCTTTTCGGCGTTTTTTTTTTCGTTTCGATATTCCCTGTCCACGCTTGTATGGCGTGAGATAAAGTCCACGGTCTTCCATGGAGCGATTATGACGTTGCATTTCCTGCAACTGCAACTGCAGCTAACGATCCGAGAACACCTAGCAGCGGGAGAAGTGGTAATATACCATCCCGTTTTGCCACCGGAAGAATCCGCTTTTGCGATGCTCTCTTTAGAGTCCTTTTGCGGGTTTTTGTTTTCATCCCCATTCCGATTTTCGTCTTGGCCTTCATAGTTGCCCAAATAGCTGTAGCAGCACCTCTTTCGCCCAGAGTCGAGTCTCGCGCAACGATGTGTTTTCGCGCTTTGTCAGCGAGAACTTTATCTGCCGCGTGCCGTTCACCGAGGTCGTTGCTACGCGAATACGCAATATCGTGTTCGCGACACGCTGCGTCCAACGGATTGATGCCTCGATCACCTCTAGCCAATCGTTTTATCAGATGAGTTCCTGGACCGCAAAACTGGTATCCCGGGATATGTAATTCGATAGGTAGCGCGTTTATCGTCCGATTTAACAGACCACAACCTTTCTTTACTCTCGTTGGTGACATTCGTTACAGTTTTTAGTCAATTGTGCTGGACCGTCGATATGCGTTCGCTGCCAAGGGCGGTTATAATGTTCCAAGCACCGACGATGCTGCTGAACCTCAGAATCGGCTTTTATATGCTCCAGGAGTCGGTCCCACAACTGGTCAATGTGTCTGCCAAACTCGCGCAGTTGAATAATCTTTGGTATGTATTTCAACTGCTCAGAGGTTAGGTCTCGAAAATCGCAATTATCCGACAGGATCAGAAGCATTTTGAATACAGAGCTGTCGTGTTTCGGCGCGGACCTATAAATAGGGCGCGTCGCTGCTTCGACGTATCAAAATCATTTTTCACAGTTCACGGAGAGGATGCGATTCGTGCGACAACCTGTAACGATACGCGTGGCAAATTTTGACGATAAATTGCAAATGATGTCCCCGAAAACAAGACACAGACATGGTAGCATGCTACCAAACACTATCCGCTGCCTAATTTGCGGTCCATCAAATTGTGGAAAGACCAACGTGCTGGTGAGCTTGTTGGAAAGTCCACACGGCGTCCGCTTTGAGAACGTGCGCGTGTATTCCAAGTCGTTGCAACCGCCGAAATATCAGTATTTGGAGAATTTATTGACTCCGATAGATGAAATTGGCTACTTTACGTTTCCGAATAACAGTGACGTCATCCCACCGAGCGAATCGCTTCCGAATTCTATTTTTATCTTTGATGACGTGGCATGCGACAAGCAAGATACGATAAGGGAGTACTTTGCAATGGGGCGCCACTCGACCGTTGACTGTTTCTATCTCTGTCAGACGTACGCAAAGATTCCCAAACATCTTATACGCGACAATGCGAATCTGCTGATTCTGTTTAAGCAGGATGGTACCAACTTGAAACATGTGTACAACGATCACGTAAACACTGACATGACATACGAGGATTTCTGCGCTTTGTGTCGTAATTGTTGGCAACGGGAGTATTGTTTCGCGGTGATAAACAAGGATAGCGCGATGTCCAATGGACGTTATAGGAAGGGATTTAACGAGTTTGCCGTACCGTGAGATGGTCAATTGTCATCAACACGTCGGTGGGAAAGCAACATCTGCGGTACAACGATGATTGATATCGATACTCTGGAGATTAAGGATCGCGAGAGAATAGCGAAGGAAATTGCAAAAACCAGCGAAGCCATTCACCGGAAATATCAGGCTTTGAAGACTGGCAAGATGGAGGAAGATGTCGCGTTGGAGAGATACTTCAAACCTATCGTCGAACCCTTAAAGCATATTGCGGAAAATACCGCAACGACAGAAGCTGGCACATCACCGCTGATGAGCACAGACGTTGAAGAGAATGAAACATTAACGCCTAAAACAAAAATCCCATCGAAAGGGAACACATCGCGTAAGGCAAAGAGGAAACGACACACATAATGCACGTACACGATAATTATCGCATCATTCGTGTCCAAGACACCTCTGCGATCAAACATGCAGCCATTATCGAAATCCAAGAGTAAAGAAAACCATAGCCACAAAAAGCGACAACTCGTTGAGGAAGTGCACGCTCCAGCTCGAAGACATTTCCCACGGAGGCGCGTCATAGTGCATGGATACGATGATCTGTGGCAAGCTGACATTGTAGAAATGCGTCCATACTGGCGATTCAACCAGGGTCACCACTACATACTCACCGTCATCGATGTGCTGAGCAAGTATGGGTGGGCGTTACCGCTCAAGACGAAAAGTGGCGCTGAGGTGACTAAAGCGTTTGCAAAGATATTTAGAGATCGATATCCGAAAAATTTGCAAACCGATCAAGGAAAAGAATTTTACAACGCCGATGTTCAGAAACTCTTTACAAAGCACGGCATTAATCATTATTCGACGTATTCGGTGATGAAGGCCTCCGTCGTGGAACGTTTCAATCGAACTTTGAAGAACAATATGTGGAAAATGTTTACGCTCAATGGAACCTACAGATGGACCGATGCGCTACCGCGTCTACTTGCAGAGTATAACGCACGAAAACATAGAACCATCGGAATGCGTCCTTGCGATGTTACACCTGCGATCGCCGATAAGCTGCTAGCCACCGTGTACAGCAACATAAAGATCGCTGCTCCAGCGAGATTCAAGTTGGGCGAGTTTGTGCGCGTAAGCAAATTTAAAACCATCTTCGATAAAGGCTATACACCGAATTGGACAACGGAGGTGTTCGAGATAGCCAAAGTACAGGCAACTAATCCCGCGACGTATCTGCTGGTCGATTCCTGTGGAAAACCTGTTGCCGGAGGATTCTACGAACACGAGCTGCAACGCGTCACCGATCCTGATGTGTATCTAGTGGAAAAAGTGTTGCGTAGAAAGGGGGATAAGGTGTACGTCAAGTGGCTGGGCTTTGATAAATCACACAATTCTTTTATAAATAAAAATAATGTATTGTAAAATAATAATACATGGTTCAATAAATACATTGATACATATGTAAATGTGCAAACAATTTTTTATTTTTACACATTAATCCTGCTATTTATGCGAATGAGTTAATAAATACAATAATAATTTCTATACAGTTGCGAACAATTTTATGTTACGCAATAATTCCACTATTTATATGAATGAGTTAATAAATACAATAATAATTTCTATACATTTGCGAACAATTTCTATACAGTTGCGAACAATTTCTATACATTTGTGAACAATTTGATATTATACAATAATTCTGGGGATATTATAATGTCCCCAGGGCAGAGTGTCGGTCGAATCGGGTACGATATGCCGCTTGTCGTCGTACGGACTTAGAGCGATTTTGGATTCCGAAATGGTGTACACTTTATGCAATTTAGACCGTATGCATGATTGTCTGCGAACCATTTCGATCTCCCTATGCAAACACTGCGCGTAGTCGTCGAAAGTTATCGTTCTGGCTATGACGTTGGTCTTGACGCCTTTCGCCTTTTTCGTATCTTTTTTGCCGGCTACGCGAAGTGCATACATTTTCGCTCTAAGACCTACGAATTCGGTCATTATCGCACCGTTATTTTCGTCCTTCATCAGCCCTGGAACCTTCTTATTTACACGCGGCATATTATATGCATTGTAGATGTGATAATCGCTTGTGTCGAATCTATCGATATTGTGTTTCATGGTCTCGTAGATATCGTCGCATCGAATGTGATAAATAAGACTGTCAGTGTCCGTGTATAGAATTTTACAATTTTGAGCGTGCAGGGGAGACATGTACTCGTGGTGAAATTCATACAAGCAAATTTTTTATATGTCCAGAATGCATATACCCACGTATATCGGTTTGTTGAATTTCACCTCGAGTTTTCGCAATTCCGATGCGTCGTAAGATGACATGTACTTGTTATTGGCATGTGCGAATCTTCCGGAACATTGACTTAAGCCCCCGCGTATACCACGTTCGATAAACAAAACCATATCGACGTCTGTGAGCAATTCAAAGGTAATTTTGGTGTGTTTTAGCATTGCATCCCATGTGAAACCAGGTAGAGTATAATAATGTGCCGAATCTAATCCGTAGCTCTTGATACAACTTTCGCGAAAATTTTCAAAAATATCTGCCAATAACAAGACATCTGTTTTCAAATACAAGTCGCTGTATTCGCCCAAGGTTCTAATCCCAAAACGCTGCCAGACGCAGTGATGCCAGAATGAGGACGGGAGCGCTCGAGAATTTCCCCCACCTCGCATGCACACTACGCCGGAGCTGCGTGTCCGTGAGCTCGGCGCTTCGGACAACGTCGGGAAGACGAGAGAGAAAACGAATGTGTGTCTTTCTCTCTCGCTCTTGAAACGCTGTGATCCAAGGTGGGGTGCAAGCGACACGCAGCCGTGCGCGATCTTCATGAGTGCTTCGAGGCTCGAGATACACTTTTCACTTTCTGACATATGTATAATACTCTTGTAATGAAAAAAAATTTGGAAAAATTTTGTTAGCGAAATCACGTCTTAAGACCTCCTGATCACGTTTTGACTATTTAGAAAAGAGCTTTTTTTTTTAAATATCTCATGTATTTGTTATCACGATTACGCTTAAACGGCAAAATGGATTTCAATGAAACTTTATATTAAAATTTTATATTCTTGTCTTAAGATCCGATTAGATCACGAAAAATGATAATTACCCGTTATGGTTCTTCGATTTGTCAGATATACGAACTAAATTCGCGTGCAGGGGAGACATGTACTCGTGGTGAAATTCATACAAGCAAATTTTTGATATGTCCAGAATGCACATACCCACGTATATCGGTTTGTTGAATTTCACCTCGAGTTTTCGCAGTTCAACAGCTATTAAATTTTCCGCAAAAACACTTCTGCTGTGGAAATTCGGTTTCGCGATCATTGCCTCGGCGCCATATCGCCCTTCCCAATGTGTCAAAAGTTTTACATCCACGTGATTTCGTACATTTTCCATAGTTTTACCGAATACCGCGTTGTTCATCAATTTGTACTAATTTTTTTCAAAATCGTTTGTCGCGGCTGTTCTAAACCGTGTATTGAGTTCGATGTAATCGCGGAGCCAGGGAGATTGAGCGAATTGAAGCACGCGGTGTATCTTTGTAATACGAAGACCGTGACGCGTGCACTGCTGCAGGTTGCGATAATGAATAACGTAACGCTGCTTATCATATACCGTCGCGAGTAACTTGTCCTGCCTGCTGCCAGGTGGTTTGGCACGCGTCGGACAGAACGGTAGATCGGCATGAATGCTGTGCAGACGTTGCGGATATTCCAGATCTACCTCGAAAATGTATCCCGTGGGCGAATCGGAAGCGATTGAAGACACGTCAAAATTTGCAGCATCTTCGACCCATTGAAATTTAGCGTGTGGCAGGGGCTGGCACATTGCCCATCCATACAAATTGTTCACGTCAAAGTACATCAAGTACGATGACTCTTCCAATGCGTCGTAAGATGACATGTACTTGTTATTGGCATGCGCGTATCTTCCGGAACATTGACTTAAGCCCCCGCGTATACCACGTTCGATAAACAAAACCATATCGACGTCTGTGAGCAATTCAAAGGTAATTTTGGTGTGTTTTAGCATTGCATCCCATGTGAAACCAGGTAGAGTATAATAATGTGCCGAATCTAATCCGTAACTCTTGATACAACTTTCGCCAAAATTTTCAAAAATATCTGCCAATAACAAGACATCTGTTTTCAAATACAAGTCGCTGTATTCGCCCAAGGTTCTAATCCCAAAACGCTGCCAGACGGTCTCGGCGTGCGCGTAATCGGTCTCGGATACAGTTTCACCCGTTAACGAACTGTAGAATGATTCGCGCGGCGGTAAGCATGGATCCTGCAGCTTGTTCGCGCAATCAAGGTATTCATACGGAAAGACACCTTTTCGCGTCAATAAATTAAAATCCTCGGTGGATAATGTTTCAAATTTGGATCGTAAAATTTTTAATTGATCTGTGCTCAGAAAAGATGCTAATTTGTCGAGACTGGTATTGAGAAATTTGTAAGAATCGATGAATCGTAATTTAATATAATTTCGCGAGTCTGATTCAGCCGGATCTTCGACATTTTTTGTGAATGAAATATACTTTTCTTTTGTTATGGGTAATACGTCAACGTGACCTTCAAAAGCGGTAGCTATTTCCTCGATAATGAAATGCGATTCGTAGCCGGAAAAATTATGGAAAACTATGGGGATGTAAAACGCGTTTTTATAATTTAAATTGCACTCCGAATGTGCTGGGCCTCTGAACCGTCCGGAGAGATGACAATGATCGCGAACTCGTACATCGCTAGCTTCGAATGGTTCTTCGCAAATATAGCAGTGTGTTGCATCGCGAAATGTCGTCCACTGTTCAGGAGTTAAATCCAGCATGGGAACATTACTAGACAAGATGGGTTTGGCAAAGTTTGCAAAATTTTTTAGTTCGTCTACGAACCATGAAACACAATCCGCGTCGCGGCGACATCGATACGTCGACAGCGATGTATCATACGAGCAATGCATATAATAGGCTATACTATGAACTTTATGGTGTTGATACATGTGTAATTTGTTATCTACATCATCCATTCGGTGACTGTCATCTGTTTTCTCGATGATGCATTCGAGATCTGCATACACCACGAAGGGGAGCCGCTCCTTCATACCGTGGTTGCCGAAGCTGAGGAGATTGTTTCCTTCGCTGGGCAGCAGAATGGCGCAGTCGTTCATCTTACTGCAATCCAGCGAATGAAGCTCCAGCTTCTCGGCGGATCCGAAATAGTGCATACATCTACAAAAACACAAAAAAAAATTTTTATTAATTTTGTTTCGCGAGGCATTTTAACATTTCACATGTTTTCTATACGTACCGATCACAGATGAATTTCTTTGCTTTGTTTTTGCTCAACTGCGCGCTCACCAGCCTGGACAAATTCTTGATTAGCACAAAGTGCCCTACATCGCCGTGCTCTTGATTCGGCGTGTAGAGCAGGTTGACGTGCCGATCCCTCTTGTGGTTGGTGAGACGCAGCGGGAAGACTGTCGATCCCTTCGGCTTCTCCATCTCCATCTCGAAGCTGTACACGTTGATGGAGATGTCGTCCAACCGTTCAAACTTCCCAACCTGTCCCAGAGACATCGGAAATTCAACGCCCTGGAGATTTAATACGGACGCATAGCTGGGGTATGAACTTGGGCGCGCGGTGCTCGATGGGCACATTCAAAGTGGTATGATATGGTATAGTGAAATGATGCAAACGAAGAAGGATAGGATGGTCAGTGAATAATTCGAAGAAGATGCAGATGGTGAAGATGGTCAGCGAAAATGCAGGTGGAGCACATAGAAGGAGAGGGTGGCCAGTGAAGAACAAAGGCATACTTTGCAACATATGCAACTTTAGGCATGGGTGACAAATTGTATGAGCGCTGCGGGACCAGTTGTCTTCAAAGCTCGACAGCTACCGGACAGTTTTTTGCGACAATAATGGGATTATCACGAATAGCGCCGGAGTGTGGCCCAGAGGTATGTACTTTGCAATATTTTAACATTTATCGCGTTTAACCTTTGATATCGAGTGTCAATATTAAATCGTGGGTTTCTATCTTTTAGGGCTCGTCACTACCACCGTCACCCTCCTGGTCTGAAGATTGGGGTGACGCGCCGTCGCCCCCTTCGCCGCCGCCGCCGCAACCATCGCCGCCGCCTCCACAAGTATGTAGTGCATTGTTTTTGTATGCTTTGTGTTTAATATGTTTAATGTATCACTGTTATATCAACGTTTTGTGTTTGTGATCTAGGACCGCGATGAACTATGGTGGCGGCGCCCAGGGTGGTTGGCGCGGCTACTTGCGGAGGATCCCCCCATGTTCGGCCCCGTGAGGGATGCACGGCTGCGGCACCCTTGGGTGCCATACCTCCGGATGGGGCACCTGCAGCGGTCGCGGTCCCCATCGCCACCATGGATTGACATGAGTAGGCCGCGGCCGCTGCCTCCCTCGCCACCGTCACCACCGTCGCCGCCGCCGTGAATCGGTGCGCGGGGGCTGCCGTACATCGATCAGCGGGGGCTGCCGCTGTTCGATGTGCGGGGGTTACCCCCTACACCACCACCATCGCCCCCCTCACCATCGCCACCATCGCCCCCCATACCATCGCCACCTCCCCAATAGTTTTTATTTTTTTATATTTTTTCTTTCATTTTATATTTTTTTCTTCTTTCATTTTGTATATTTTTATTTTTTATTTTTATATTCTTTTTATATTCTTTTATATTCTTTTTATTGTATATTATTATTATTATATTTTCTTTTTTCTTTTATAGTTATATTCTTTTTATATTCATATTCATTTTTATATTCTATTTTCTTATGTAACAATATATATTCTTAAACTTATTTCATTGTACCATTTTATTCACCCGTCATCCTCCTCCTTTCCTCGCCACCTAACTCTAAGATTTGCTGACACCGCATAATTCTATTTCGTACTTCGCACCGCTAAAAAACGTCACCCTGCACGGCCGCTCCAGAGGAGTCGAATTACTCACGATCGCGCGATACACTACGACGCTGAATCGGAACGCTTCGAAAAATTGTTAGCTGTAGAATGCATGCTATTGTACCACCAAGTAGCGCTGTCTCTTTCCCTCCTCTGAATATAGCTTTAAAAGTAATGCACGCTTTTCATACGCGGTGTGAAAAAGCCGATCTTTCCCGACTTCATCCGATAAAAATAAATTATTATTTCTCTGTGTTGGGGGGAAAATTCCATCACATATTGGTTTAGAAAAAATATTTTGGGGAAAAAAAATTCAGGGAGCGGATCGAGTCTGAAAAAAAGATTTTTCAGACAGGACCCGCCCCCAGAAATTTTTTCAGGGGCTGTCCCCTCCCTGGGTCAGGTCTAAAAAATTTCCGACGGTGGGTCCGGTCTGGAGAGGTCTCCGCGGCGGCTCGGCCTGGACTGATCCCCTCCATCATCGCGGCTTCCCCCACTCCGCGGCTCGTGCGCGCGCAACCTGTCTTCCACTCCCCGCAGGCCCCGCGCCCATGTTTCCCTCCGCCGCGCTCCCCCGCGCGCCCTCACTTCCCCCCGCCCCCGCGCTCCACTCAGAGGACCTGCGTTAGAACCCGCTTAGCCTTACTACTATAGCAGTTCCTCGTATCTTTTACCGTCGAGGAGTTTTCGTTGCAGAGCCGCGTTGAGGTCGTCGGCCGGGCAAGACGTCCAGTTATAAGTTGTACATAAGGCTTTCATCCTGTTGATTTCTGGTTGGGTATGTGGTCGCGAGGTTAATACTTCCGCGACTTTGATGCCGGTCACCAGTCTCCATTGGGTGTGGAAAACTCGGAGAGGTCGGATTTTCTCGTAGTACAATCCCGGGTTGGGGCTTATCGGAGTTAGTTGGTAGTCCCCGTCGATGACCTTAGTGGTGGCACTCGTCCATAAGAACGTGAATAATAGCAGGCCACGTCTATCCATGACTTTCGCGAGGAATTCTATTATTTTAAGTAAATGTCTACTGCAAATACGAAAAACAAGTGAGATTAAGGAATAGAGTAATTATATATATGGGATGTGGGACCTTGGTTATGAGGGTCGGCTAAATGAGCCCTTCCGCTGGTCCGTTGTAAGCTGAAACCATTTGAATACGCTTCATTAGCGTCAAGGTGGATTTTCCTTAGTATAAGCATGTTTCAGTTTATCGAAATGTTTAATTATCTGTCGGCCCTCATCCGAAATCAATATTGCATTATTTTGGTCTGTAATTGCTTTTATTTTATAATGGCCTATGTAATGGGGATCGAATTTATGGAGCCGAGGTTCCTTTAGTACGTAGACAAGGTCGTCTTCGGCGAATATAACTTGGTTACTCTTTCGGTCATAAATACTTTTCGAACGCGATTTGCTCGTGTCCAAGTTTGATCGCGTGGTGTTTCGAATTTCTTCTAATCGTTCTACCAAATTTTGTACGTATGTCGGATAAGTTAGTAGTTCTTCACGGGCCATAGGCGTAAATGGATCCCGAGCTAATTGTCCGAAAACCACCTCGTATGGAGTGAACTTTGGACTATGGAGTGTTGTATGAGTACATAGCGAATGGGAGTAGCAAGTCCCAGTCTTCGTAGCTTTCCAGGTAGTGTTTCAAATATTCGGTTAAGATGATATGACTTCTTTCCAGGGAACCGTTAGTCTGTGGTCGATATCCCGACGTCGTGACATGTTTAATTTTAAAAGTTTGGGCTATTCCCTGTATTGTGTTATTAATAAAACTCGTTCCGCGGTCTGTTAGTATTGCACGCGGTGCGCCGAAGATCGCGATAAAGTAACGAGATAACGCGTCAGCCACGGTGACGGCTCGTATGTCGGGTAATGGCACAGCCATATAGAATTTAGATAATTGACATTGCATTGTAAGTACGTGACGGTTTCCGCTAGGGGTAGGGGGAAGCGGTCCTACGGTGTCCAAGGCTACTTTATCAAAGGGCCGTGCAGGCGTATCTGTGATTAGCATCGGTTCTCGCGTTTTAATGCGTACCAGCTTTTGTTCTTGACAGCTCTGGCAACTTCGCACGAAATCCTCTACATCTCGGCGTAAATGGGGCCAGTCAAATAGACTGCGAATGCGTCGGTATGTTTTAGTCACACCCTTATGCCCTCCTATCAAACTTTCATGATAGTGGCGGATAATATTTTCCCGTTCGGTTTCCGGCGGTAATTGGATTTCTCCCGTACAAATTGTAATTGACATGGGCGTATGTTAGAAAATAATTTTGAAATATCTTTCGAGCGTTTCGGCATCGAATCGGTGTAAGGTTTCGCCATGCGCCGCTATCCGAAACGAGCGGACGCGATCACATTCCACGGCGCTTCTAAGCGCTGCTAATGCCGGTGCCAACTCACTTTCTCCCATTTCGTGATAAAAGCTGTTCGTTCCCACGACGCTAAAAACCTTTCCTTCTTCATTACGGGTGACTATCACGCGATTCTTGATTAATTCCTCGGATAATAATTTTGTTTCGTCGAGTAGTCCTATAGCCTTCAGAGTTTTACAAATTGGGCTAGTTAATATTCTGTCCGATGATATAAAATGAGCATAATTGTCGCGAGAGGATGTAAGTGTGGTCCTTGCGATTTTCACTTCGCATTGCATCGTTCGTTCTAGGAAAATTTGGTGGCACTGTTAGTGGCCCGATGTTCGCTTCGTAGAGTTCTGTCGAGTCAGGCATTTCGATCACATCGGGCCTTGGACTCATGCTGGAATTTTTTATAGGGGGCAGTTGATCCTTCAGTTCCTCCAATGTTTCGCCCTCCGGACAAATCATGGTTGATTGCGGGATGTCCAGGGTTTCTTCATGTAGGGGTATACCCCATGATACTCGTTTCTTCGGGCCCGATTTTGGGTTTGTCCCCTGCGGACTGACCTTTTCATGGGGATTCGATGTTTCTCCCTTTTCCTCTAGGAGGGATTCCTCGTCAAGACTCTTCAAGATGGTGATTTCCGTCTGGGAGAATGGGCCTATCCTGGAATCGCTACTTCCAAAAGTGGACTCCATGTTGTCTCCCTCGATGGGCTCGTAGTGGGGCGGTTCGTCAAGACTCTTCAAGAAGGTGAGTTGGTCCTGCGTTAGCCCTGCATACTTGCCTTCTGTTATCATGGTGGAGCCTTCGTCTCCTGTATCTAGGAATTCGGGCATTCCCGTCCTTCCTTCACTTGTATCCAGGACAGTTGAGTTCGCCCTACTCTCCAGATCGTCGGTGTTATCCCCTTTTGTTGATGGCAGCTCCTGACCAAGTTCCTGTCCTTCTAGTGTGGAATCCTCTCTGAAGTCGAACGACGGTGGTTCTTCATAATTTGGTCTTGGCCTACCTTAGTGACGCGCTCCTGCACGCGCTGCTATACCCTCACTATCACTCGTTGGTAATGTTTCCTTTGTGGTAGTCGGAAAAGCGGGCGAGACCGGATTTCGAGATAGCGCGTCTGCGTTTGCGTTTACCCGACCAGGCTTATAAATGATTTCATAGTCGTAATCCGCGAGGGTAATCCTCCAACGGGCGAGTCGCGACACCGGATCTTTTACTGAGACTAGCCATTGAAGTGGCCGGTGATCGGTTACCAAGGAAAATTTTCGCCCGTAAATGTATATTCGAAATTGTTTTACGGCGTAGATTATCGTAAAGCATTCCTTTTCCGTGGTTGAGTAGTTTTCTTGTGCGGGGTTGAGTACCTGCGAGGCGTACGCTATTGGCGGGTCCTCGCTTATTTTGCCTTGACTTAAAACCGCGCCGACGGCTATGTCGGAAGCGTCAGTTGTAATGATAAATGGTTCGTCGAAATTTGGATAGCGTAAGACCGGCTCTTTACAGAGTACCTCGTGTAGATCTTCGAAACTTTCCTGCTGTTTTTCGGTCCAAAAGAATGGAATTCTCGGGCTAGTCAAACTTGTAAGAGGTTTAGCGCGTTTGGCCATATCTGGAATAAAACGGCGATAATAATTTACGAGGCCTAAGAATTGCTTCAAATTTTTCCGAGTTTTTGGCACGGGGTACTCGGCGACGGCCTTGATCTTTTCTGGATAAGGTCGTACTCCGTCAGCTGCTATTATATAGCCCAGATATATGACCTTGTCTTTCAAGAATTTGGCCTTCTCTGTCTGTAGAGTCAAGTTATGCTCGCGTAAGCGTTCGAAGAATCTCTCGAGTCGGTGCTCTTGTTCCGCTAGTGTGCACGAGTATACAACCACGTCGTCTAAATACACGAATAGCTCTTTCCCGATAAGCCCTCTCAAAACGTGGTTCATTAAACGCTGGAAAGTAGCCGGAGCGTTCTTTAATCCGAAAGGCATGCGGAGGAATTCATAGTGTCCGTCGGGGTAGTAAACGCGGTTTTTGCACGGTCATTCGGAGCCATAGGGATTTGATGGAAGCCGTTTGCTAAGTCGAAAACTGAAAAATACTGGGCTCCACCTAATCGATCGAGAATATCTGTAATTCGCGGCAACGGTCATCGATCGTTATCGCGTTCAAGTTTCTAAAATCGGCCACCACCCTCCATCGTTTGTTTCCTTCTTCGTCCTCCTTTTTCGGGACTATGTGCAGGGGTGGGTTATGTGGCGACGACGAAGGACCGATTATTCCCAACTCTTCCAGATTATGCGGTTTTTTGGCGATTTCCTCGTCCATTAACGGCGAATGCGGGTATTGGCGAGTGAACACGGGCTTTGATTCGGTTAACGGGATGGTGTGCTCTATAGACGTTGTTTCGCCCAACGGGTCTCCGGGTACGAAAAATCTGTCCGTATACCTTATAACCCAGTCTTCGATTGTCCGACGCGGTTCTGGGTCTAATTCCTCCAATTTCAGCGTTCCAACTATGTGTCGTAATCGCTCCTCGGGAGGTTTTTGTTCAACGCGGTAATTCCCCAAATCCTGATCTTCGTTGGTGTCAAACTCTTCTTCAGAGAAGGGGGAGGGGCAATCCCGCTCGTGGTCTTCAGGGCAGCAGAGGTTTATTTGATCGCCGTTTGACTCTAATGCTAATGGTTCGCTGAAGCGTGTTAGAAAGTCCTCCTGGCTCTGTTTGCATGCCGCCAACGTATCTTCTAATTCTTCAGAGTTGGAGAAAACTACGAGGCGGATTGGGTGTTTCGCTGTTACCATCGTACGTAGGTGGTACGAGACGATGGCTTCCTCCTGAAGCAGATACGGACTCCCGACTAGACCGGCAATCCCTTCGGGTAAATTAGGCATGCTCAATACATGGAATAACGCCCAGCTGCCGTTTACCTTTAACGCAGTCGTTCCTAATGTCATGACCTTCCCGTTCAATCCGTTAATTTCGAGGGGTGTCGTGCTTATAACCAAGGCCTATGAATAGGTACTATGAATTCTCCCTCACCGTTCTTCAATTGTTCGGCCTTGACCCGGATGCGGGTGGACTCCGCGCGTATGAGTCCCGTTGTTGGCTCTGATTTCGAGGCGATCTTGGCGGAGGCAATCTTTGGGCCTGCGAAGAGGACCCGCCCGCCTCGTTCCGGTTGAACGGGCGGGCGCGCTGGGAGTTTAAACGATTGCGATTTTCTGGGAAAGACACGCATTCCGCCGTTCTGGGCGACTCTCGGGGTTCGTTTCTCCTTGGTTCCAACGATTCGCGAGATTGAAATCTTTCAGATTCGCGTGGATTATATCTTTCGGGTTCACGAGGCTCGTATCTCCGGGAGTCATATCTTCCGGACTTGCGGGGTTCGTACCTTCCTGGTTCGCGGGGCTTATATCTGGGTGATTCGCGAGGTTGATACGATCTAGCCCCGCGTGGTCGCGACTGCCTATTATTCCTAAATCCACCGCGTGAGGGTCTTTCACCGGGATCGTACAGTCTACGTTCATAATCCAACGGGCGTTCGCCTTGCCTCTTCAGCAAGGCCGTCGGACGGCGCTCCGGTGTCGGATCGCGATAATACGGCTCCCGATAATATTCGTCTCGATAGCGAGGGGAGCTATAAGCGGAGTACGGGGCAGGGGGTTCGCGATACGAGTCATCCTCGCGCGGTTGTCTCCATTCGGTCCAACTACGTTGGGGGTCGTACGGTGATGGGGGACGCGCGCCTGTAGTGTACCCATACGTCTCATCGCGTGGCAATCCGGACAATTCTTGTTCTCGCCTCTGGGCGTGTAACGCCAAATCGAACGCATCGTCCAAAGATTCGGGATTTGACAAAGCTACTTTAGTCGAAATACTTTGAGGTAATGCCGTGATAAACGAGGTCCGAGCCAATCGCTCCACGTCCCTAATGGTCCTTTCGACATTTTCTCCGATTAATTCTCTCGCTCTCACGGTCACCTGTCGGTTAAGGCGGCCCACGCGGTGAATAAAGTCTATTAGACGCTCCCAGGGAAACATGCTTATACGTTCTAGTTCCAACCTGAGCTCCTCATAACCTCGGCATGGGGAATATCGGACCCTCAGAAGGGAGAGCAGATCGGTCACGCTTTGACAACCTTTCCCCTCGACGTAGTATCTAATAGGATCCTTTAGTTTGTATATGAGGTCGGTCAGAAATCGTTCTTCCTGACCAGGTGGAATACGCTGTATAGCCCGCTGTATCGAGACGGCGAAGTTCTCTAATGTTACAAAATCAGGGTCGAAACGGGGAATGCTGTCGAGTGCCCGATATACTCTCTCTTCATCTTCTCGGGAACGCCACACGTCTATTGCGGACATTTCTAGGTCGTTCGTCCGAGAACCGAAAGATGGTCGACTGTTCAGGGCTGGCGGTAAGGTGGGAGAAACAGCAGGGGGGACATTATCTGTGGTATGGGAATTGGAAGAATGTGGCGGGGGTGGTGATCTCAAAATTCCACCTGTCATTGCAATGTAGTAGGAAGTGTAGTCAAATTACGAGCAGATAAAATTGCCGCAGGACGCAATATGTAGCGACGTCGCGCTTTCTTCTTTATTTTAATAGGAATGATTAGAAAATCGATCCCACTTCTGACACCTATTTGTTACGTCCTGAAGGGACTTTTGTGAATCACCCCGAGCGGTTGGGATAATTCACCGGGTTCTTGCTCTTGTTAAGGTGCTGAAACACGCCTTGACTATACTTACCAAGGGAAAGGGAGGATAATAAGGGATTGAATATGTAAGTACAATGGGTTTAAAGGGAAATAAAAGATGCCAAGTATATTGTTACAATATTTGAGATAGAAATCCCATACCTAGAGACGGCGCTCCGTCTTGGCTGTCGCTCGCTGGTTTTCGCTTACTTCGCACGACACGCTTGTCGTCGGTTATTTAGCACGCTCGAGGTGTCGGTTGACCGAGCGTAGGTCGCGGTCGCTCGCTGTGCTCTATGGTAGCACACGGAAGTAGGTGAACGCGGGAACCGTCGTTTCGCTGACTAACTCGTACTGCCACACGTCCTCGCGGTATTTGGCGGTCCTGATCGGCGCGTAAGGGGTCTCCCAGCTATGCCGTTCTCGGTGCGTCGGTTGGAGTTACCCTTAGGCGGAACCTGATCGGCCAGACCTGCTTCGCGGTCTATACGTGGAGGTGAGGTCGCGATTTCTAGATGCCCCGCTGGTTCGTCGTTACTTCCTATGTCGAGCTCCCGAAATTGAATGAATCTCCGAGGTCCCGCCATCGAGCTCCAAGCCTCGCACTCCCTATCTCGAGAACGGGGGAAATCGCCCCGTCAGGCGTTATCCTGTTGCAATTTCCATTGCTCCATGCTCCGGAATCTAGGGCCTGGACCATCGGTGGTCACGTTGTGCCGACGCCGACCTACTAACCCGCGCGTTGCGATTCCGCTGAATCGCTGATGACGAAATGGAAGGCGACGCGGGGACAGTAAGCACGGAATGGACCTGAAGGGCCCATGTAACATATTCGATGAGCAAAACAGCTCAATGCTTCTCGTTCTGTCGGAAAATTGCGATATTCGAGACTTAACCTCAGAGCAGCTGAAATATATACCAAAGATTATTCTACACCGCGACTTTGGGAGAGACATTGATCAGTTGTGGGACAGACTCGCCGAGCATATAAAAGCCGATCCAGAGGTTCAGCAGCATTATAATCGCCCTTGGCAGCGAACACATAGCGAGGGTCCAGCACCATTGATTAAAAACTGTGGCGAATGTCGCCGACGATAGTAAAGAAAGGTCGTGGTTTGTTAAATTGGGCGATAAACGCGTTATCTATTGAATTACATATCCCGGGATACTAGTTTTGCAGTCCAGGAACTCATTTGGCAAAACGATTGGCTAGAGGTGATCAAGACATCAATCTGTTGGGTGCAGCGTGTCGCGAACACGATATTGCGTATTGGCGTAGCAATGACCTAGGCGAAAGACACGCGGCAGATAACGTTCTCGCTGAAAACGCATCGTTGCGCGAGACTCGACTCTGGGTGAAAGAGGTGTTACAGCTCTTTGGGCAGCTATGAAGGCCAAGACGAAAATCGGAATGGGGATGAAAACAAAAATTCGCAAAGGACTGTAAGGAGAGCATCGAAAAAGCGGATTCTTCTGGTGGCAAAACGAGGTGGTATATTACCACTTCTCCCGCTGCTAGGTGTTCTTGGATCATTAACTGGCGGAGCGGCGGGGACCGCCAAGGCGGTAAAGGATAATAAGGTAGCGCACCATCAGCTGCAGGAAAAGCTCCCTGGAAAGTCGTGGACTATATCTCACACCATACAAGCGCGGACAGGGAATATCGAGACGAAAAAAAACGCCGAAAAGAAAATAAAAATGCCTATGGGCGTAACTACTCATGCACAATTGGAGGAGTTGGCAAAACGTATGCATATTCCATTCTTTAGAGGTATTTTTATGCGCAACGCGCTACCAGCCGGAGGAGTACGTCGAAACGAGAGCGGTATTGTAAATTTGGACAATGTTGAGGGATCGGGGACTCATTGGGTGGCGTATGCGAAGGGAAGGTGTCGAGCTATATATTTCGACAGCTTTCGGAATCTTCGACCACCTAAGGAGTTTCTACAATATCTGAATAAAGATGCCGTGAAAATTGAATTCAATCGAACGTCTTATCAGATGTACAATCAGAGCAATTGCGGGCAACTATGTCTACGCTTTTTACAAACGATCGGCATCAAATTTGAGGATTGACTTTCCACCACTCTGATTCAGTACTAGTCGAGCTGTTTTTCAGAGCATGTCGTTAACATTCACTCTAACCGGCAAGAGTAGCACCCTCGCGGTAAGCTACTTTCCGCCCATAGATTTGAGCGACAATGATTACGAGCTTGGAGTAACAACCATTGAAACTTATCATACAATACAGAACATCGACTCAAGCAATGATAAATTCTACTTTGCCGTAAACTATGACACCAACAACAGCATCGACATCACTCATGTATACATTACGATTCCCCACGGCTCCTACGAACTAGACGCCATTGCCAAGTATTTGCAGCAGCGATTACTCGAGCGGTATCCTCTCAATCTCGGTGGCATCGATGATGGTGACAACGATGTGTATCCTATAGTGTTGCGCCCTAACAACATCACCATGAATAGCGAACTGTACTGCTCGTTCGCCGTACAGTTTACAAAGTCCAATAACATTGGAACGCTACTGGGATTCTCGACGAATCGGGTATTAGAACCAGGACGGTGGCACGAATCGGACGATCCAATTAATATCACGAACTTACACATTATTCGCGTAGAATGTAGCGTGACCGCTGGCGCGTACAACAATGGGAGGCGTGTACATACGATACACGAATTTTCTCCGAGAGTCCCCCCAGGATATAAGATATCGGAAATGCCCACGCAGATCATTTACCTTCCAATCACCGTATGGGTCATTACGGATCTAACGATACGCGTTGTGGATCAAGACGGACGGTTGCTCGATTTTCGAGGTGAAGTGTGTGGTGCGAACGAAAGAGGTGCTTGTGTTGAACGACTCCAGAAACACGTCTCTTCCAAACGAAATAGTTTGCAACTACAACAACAACTGCAACAACTCTGATTACGTTAAATAGAAGAGGCTCAATGCTGCGAACATTGCATTTTTGAAATCACTGGGATTCATAGCGCGCATTTAAGTTGAAGAAAGTGGCTGACATTCTAAGCATTGGAGGGAAGCCGACGTTTGATGCTCGCATCGTCAAGCTCGATACTCACACATACAACCCATACGTCAATACGACGTTTGGATACGGCGATGAGATAAGAATACCCATACAACAGCAGGATTTATACACATTACCTTGTGCAAGTTTCCGCTACGTGGAGGGGAAATTGAAGATAAATAAACCAAATGATGTGTAACGCAGTTAGCAGGCAAACGTGGGGTGCGGGTAATCAGTATGTAAATTCGATCTGGTCGGAAGAATGCCGCGCGCGTTACAGTACAAATTATTAATTAATTCGTTAAAGAATTTTGATTATTATCGTGGGTCAAAGATCTAGTCCTATACAGGCCCCGCACTGAGTTATTATTAAAATACAGAAGGTTTAACGGTAAATAATTTCTGCTCGAGTGTAAGGTTCAAGTGTGAATGGTTATCCTTTTATTCTTTTTGTTTCTTTTACTATGCATTAGAGAGGCTGAAGAGCCAGGGGTAACCCCAGAATATTGGCTAATGCCAATATTGACTCTCCATTACCTCTGCATTCGTAATGTTTGAATAGAATACATAAAATAAACTTTTACGTGAGACGACGCTCGCCAATCATTATTTCGATTACTGTATTTAAGGAAAGACTGCGCAACTCACCCACTATATCGGTATAATTTTTTACAATGTACGAAATTCGGTCGTTGTCTTTCGTTAATGCTCAATAGAACACATTTTCTGTACCTGGGAAAGAAATAATCACACTCACACCCCATATTGGCGATTACAAACAATGGCAATAGTTATATAAAAAAACACAAAGGATGGGGATTTAACTGAAGGTTGATCCCAACGCAACTGATAATGTCGCGTTACGCAATGATTAGATGAAAATCGCAATGATTAGATGAAAATTTTGTATAAAACGCAGATTAAATGAAATTAGCACTGTTTAACGTGGAAATACTGAGTCCATTCACTATCAACTTAGGAATCTCTGGCTCTAAATAGTTAAAGATAGAAATTATGAATCCACGGACACCTTGTCACGCTCCCCGCGACTGAACGACAAAGAGTGACTTCAGCTTCGCGCCCCCGGGAGTGTCCGGCCGCGAGGCCCGCTCGAAAAAGCTGCCGCTGCAATGCCAATCATGCCCTAGCAACTAATATATGATGTCATTAGGTGTTCGCACCTTCATCCTTCCATACTTGGGCGCTACCGATCTTTGATCCCAATTCCCAGACGGAGTACACTCGTCCTTACGCATTCTCGCACTCAGATCACTCCCTTTACATCGATGCGACGATTCGACGGTCGGAAATTCGCTTGTTACGCGCCGCGGCCTTTAGTGTTCGAGCGGCACGATTTATACATGCAAATTCAGATTAGGGGTATCTCACAGTCGTTAGACTATCAGAAATTGCAGAATCGGATATATTTTGTAAGAAAAGCAAGGAAGCTCGCCGCACTCGTAACCGTAACAGTCAATAATTCAAATTTTAAATATCTAAGTACATTATCAGAGGGATAAGGGGTAGATTTTAGGATCGTTGGTGCTCTAGTCCCATACGGGTCTTTTCAATGGAATCAGAAAGGTAATTAAAGAGTAGGATTTAATGATAAATAAAGCTTTAATGTTGAAATAGTGAATAGAAGCGAAAGAACATAACAATATGGAAGAGATCAATCAATCGTTTTACAAAACATAGGTAATTGTATAATCAGACATAATTACTGACTAGGGGAATCCCACAGACTGACTGTCAGAAATTATCGTTAGATACGTTGTTACGTCCTGAAGGGACTTTTGTGAATCACCCCGAGCGGTTGGGATAATTCACCGGGTTCTTATCTTGTTAAGGTGCAAAAGCACACCTTGACTATACATTTCCAAGGAAAGGGAGGATAATAAGGGATTGAATATATATGTACAATGGGTTTAAAGGGAAACCAATAATGCCATATATATTGTTACATAAGATAATATCGAATTGACATACCTAGAGACGGCCTTCGTCTCAGCTGTCGCTCGCTGTTCGCTCTAATATCGCACGGCACGCTTGCCGTCTAATGTTCCGCTCGCTCGCGGTATCTGTTGACCGAGCGTAGGTCGTGGTCGCTCGCTGTGCTCTCTGGTAGCATTCGGAAGTCGGTGAACGTGGGAACCGTCGAATCGTTTTGGCCTCGTTCCGTCACACGTCCTCGCGGTATTTGGCGGTCCTAATTGGCGCGTAAGGGCTCTCCCGGCTATGCCGTTTTCTGTGTGTCGGATGCAGTTACCCTTAAGCTTCCTGATCGGCCAGGCCTGCTTCGCGGTCTATACGTGGAGGTTAGGTCGCGATATCTAGACAGCCCGCTGGCTCGTCGTTACTTCCTTGCTCGAGCTCCCGAAATTGAATGAATCTTCTCAAGTCCCGCTGCTACCGTCCAGGCCTCGCGTTTTCGAAATCCGCAGGGGGAAATCGCCCCGTCGGCACCTGTCGATCGCTCCTTATTAGGAAATATCGAGGCCCGGGCTGTCGATGGTCACGTTGTGCCTCCGACCATAGATTCCGCGGTTCGGCGACCTGCCTGCCGCGCGCGAGACGATTCCGCTGAATCGCCGATTCGACGGAAAGCGACGCGAGGACAGCAAGCACGGGATGAACCGATAGGGGCATGTAACAACGTATTAATTATAACAATGTAATAAAGTGTACAGAAAGAGATAAGAGGTGCAACTCACCAGACAGTCACAATAATGTAAGTGTAAATGTGTTTTAAATTTCCTTTTTGGAAGTTGAATAGTTCTTTGTCGCTGATAAACCTTGGAGTGTGGATAATTCTGAGTCGTTGATAAACCTGAATCAGAAAGAGGAATGAGACGCGAACACGCACACACTTGATTATAGGATGGAATAGACACGAGATGAATTATAAAATGAAACTGAAATAATAGTAACTTTAATTGAGCGAAATGAATGATAATTTAAATTAAATCGCTAATAGAATAATATATTTTGTAAGCAAAGTTTAGTACTCTCCACTGGCCCCAGCTCCAGCTCAAGAAACTCTCCTCTCTCGGCTGCTTCATTGTCCTCCTCTGCTTCTATTTCAGGACCAGACTCTTTAAAGGAGCAAAAATGAAACTTTATTACTGTTAATGTGGCAATTAATATTGTCGATTAACGCTTGAAGAATGCAGTGATCTATCAGGTCATCACATCTACTTATGTCTAGATAGTCCAGGGACTTCAACTCTTGAAGCATTTCTGATAAATGTTCGGGTTTTAATATTATACAGTCGTGGAGGGTGAGCTGTTGGAGATCTTTGTTTATGGCTAACAAAGATCTGCCGGCAATATTTGTTCCCAGTGTGCAGAACGATCTCAAGTGTCTGGCAGATGCCAACACATTAAACAATCCTGGGTCAACTGGTCCGTCGCATTTTCCCATTTTGAGGCAGGTGAGTCGTGGTGCCCCGGGTTCCATCTCGATCAAAGCCGACGATCGTATAGTTACGGCGGTCATGTCCAACGACTCCAAACCCGGACAGTTCTTGATGGCAATAGCTATTACTTGAGGTTTTAGATTTTTAGCCAAATGTTCTTCGCTAATATTTATGCTCTTTAAACAAGCCCCCATCCTCATTGTCAACCAATAAAAAGAATCCGTGGTTATTAATTTTCCTTCCCACGCGTTCGGCCAGCACCAGTTGTTAAGGTCAATATGTCGAATATTGTGGTAAGTGTCAAGGCTACCTTGGCGCCATCGCCTGGAAACCATTTCCAGGCGACCACGATCTGCGAATGGCAAGTAGCTTGCAATTTTCGCAATACATTCCTTTGGTAGCGGAATTTTGTCGCACAAGTCAATTCCCGGAAATGGATTCACATCGGGTCGTGGGGAAATTAGCTTGGTGCAGTGCCACGAATCCGCTCTCACCACCCTCAACTTCCTTTTATGGCAAACGATACCAACGTCCGCCGCAGCTAAAGCATGTTTTGCTCCCTCTACGGATAGCAAGGTCACGAAAGCCTGGTTTCCTGATCGTTTACACAGCACCACCGCGTGTTTCACTCGATACGGATGGAATATCTCAAGCAATTTAGCCTTTTTGTGTAGGGCGCCAAGCGGCTGACAAATAGTTGCCGTTCGAGAGATTCCGGTTGGTACGAACTGCACGATGCTATTTTGAAATGCACTACAGACAGTCACACAAAGCAAGATCAAAATCATGAAATAATAAAATCATTATCAAGGAACGAAAAGAACATTAGAAGACAAGGGAATTCCCATAATCCTTAGACTGTCAGGGTTTGTTATTATACATATTTCTAGCAGTTTATCATTGCCCTCTGAATAGGCAACGGTGGTCTGTTTTCCGAAATAGACGATTCTTGCAACGGTATTGCTGCAGGTTGATTGGCTGAAGCTTCCTCGGTTTCGTGTTTCGAGCCCCGTTTCCTCAGGAACCGTATCTTGCATAAGGTCTTCAGAGGATTCCAAAAATAGTAGATCATCACTCCTATTATAATTAAGGCCTGTGCCGCTATTGTTCCATACGTCAATGACAAATGTGATTTTCTTGTTTGATGATGTTCTCCAATTTCCTCTAGTTGGGCTTCAATTTCGTACAAAGAATCAGATGTGCGTTCCAGTTTGTTAATGTCATTTGGAAATAGATTCACTGTGGTGTGTTTCAACTTGGAATACTAATAGATTTTAGGTGATATCAGATGTTCAGTAACATATTAGGGATATAATAGTAAGAATCTTTGCTCAGATACGTTTTTGATCCTAACAAGGTGTGATATCGTGTTTTTGTAAAACATTCCGGATGTATTTCCAAGATTCCTGATCCACCTATTGTGGTGTGGGTAGTCTTTTTCCGACCGCATAGAATCTGCATGGGTTCGGGTTGTTCAAACTGGTATAACCATCGGGCAAGTGTAGTTAATTTTCGCCAGGAAGGTATGTGATAGGGCATGATTCTAATATTACACAAGCGTAAGAATTTCGGATCCGGTTGAAGTAATAGTGAAGTTTCACATGTTCTGTGAGCTACGTCTTGCAACGGGGCGTCCTGTGGACAAATGTAGTAATGCCATGCCCAGGTGCAAGAATCTATGAATGTTTTATCTGATCCGAAGAATTTAGAATGGTCAGTGCTTATTCCTAAATATTGAAATTCCGGTAAGATGAAAGCCGAAATTGTGGTTCTATTACTACTATCGTCAAAACTATTGTTTAAGTGCTGACGAATTGGTAATATGTGTATTTTGTACAGGTCGTATTCAATCCGGTTTACTAATGGTATTTGTACCGTCACGACCATTTTTCCTGTTATATATTTCAGATTGACACGAGATATCTTGACCAGATCCTCGATTCGTTGATGGTCCCGTGGTATAGGAAGTTCGAAATCGACCACTAAATTATGTATCTCATTTATTATTGTTTTCAAACTAGATCTGCTCAATAGTGATGAATGTAATTTTCCGTTGCGCGCAGTGCTCAAAGCCGTGATAAAGCGTTGCGTTGCAGTAATGTAACGATTCAAAGAGGTTTCAACAGATGCTGAATATTGACTCATTGCTAAGCTATAGTTCCAGGCTAACTGTTTATCAATTTGCATTGCTAATTCCGAAATCCTCTGTCTATTGATTTTTACTTCTGGGGCAACTCGGTTGAAGGTTTTATGAACTTTATGGAGATCACTAATGATTATATGGGTTTGATTTTTAACGAGTTGGGTGATCTTCTTCTGATCAGTATATATCTTATCTATTTCTTTGTTAATGTACTCAGCATCATCGCCGTCTAAAGTTCCAAATAACGCGTGGCTAATTGAACCTATGAATCCAAAAGGTGCATTCCTGTGTGTAATGGCTTTAGGCAAATTATGTGATTCATATTCTGGCTTCTTAATTTCTGTACTCAATTCCATAAGTTCGTTCCGCAATTCTAATGCTTCTCGCACCATATTGTTTAAGTATTGTGCACGTAACAAGGAATCGCATTGTATCGTGGTTGGAAGTTCAGTACATAAACGATTGGTTTGTTCAATATTCTCGAATTCATATGGAAATTCAGCTACTATTTTATCTATATCTATACCTAGTATGAATCGCCAATCAGCCCTCCGAAACCTAATTACGTTGATCTTTTCAAAGTACAAACCCGGGTTCAAATCCGTACGTGTCAGTCTGTATAGTTCCTGGGTCCGCGCGATGTGTTGCAGAGCAAGAAAGATTATCAGTCGGGTCAGCGTCATCTCTCCTCCTTGAGTCAGTCCAATCAATCATGACTCCAATTTAATTGTAATTTATCGACATGTTTAGTGAGCATTTTATCAGCCTCATCTCTTAACAAAACATTGTTTCCTTCTAGTATCCCAATAATCTTATATGGTTCGTGGTAACGCCTGGCAAATTTTCCTCTTTTTGGTTCTACCAAAACACGTACCATATCTCCTATTTTTCCTTTGGAGGGACGGGCGTTTTTATCATAATACAATTTTGATCTTTCCTTTGCCTGAACCAAATTTTGTCCTGCTATTACTTGCATCTCCGAAAGTCACGTTATTAGATCATGTAAATACGAATTGTATGTGACCAAATTCTCGTCGCTCGGGAAGGAACTTGGACAACGCGCAGGTTTGCCAAAAACTAATTCATACGGGGTAAAATTTGTGGCTTCGTGGACAGATGTATTATAAGAAAACATAGCAAAGGGTACTAATCTATCCCAATCGTCAAAATCATTCATGTAATGACTAATGTATTCGGTTAACACTATGTGACTTCTTTCTAATGTGCCATTGGTTTGGGGTCTATACCCAGACGTAGTGACATGTTGAATTTTTAAGATTTTAGCTAAGTTCCGAATTATCTTAGTAATGAAACTAGTCCCTTTATCCGTTAGTATTGCACGTGGCGTTCCATACTGCAATATAAGATTAGTTACCAATGCATGGGCTATTGTTTTAGCTTTTATATCCGGAACGGGGACAGCTATGCAATATTTTATCAAATTATCTTGCATAGTTAGAATATGTTTGTTCCCGCTGGGAGTAGTAGGTAAAGGACCTACAGTATTTAGTGATACTTTGGAAAATGGTTCTAATGGAGTGTCAGTAATTAACATTGGTTCACGAGTTTTAGTTCGTACTAATTTTTGATTCTGGCAACTATTGCAAGTACGGATATAATTTTGGATATCATTACGCATACCTGGCCAATAAAATCATTCTCGAATCCTGCAATATGTCTTTGTTAAACCCTTATGTCCTCCTACCAAACTTTCATGTAACTCCGAAATGATTTTCAGACGAAGTTCTTCCGGAGGTACCTGAGTGTTTCCATAACAAAGGGCTATTTCGATATTGGTGTCCTCAAATGTATTCCTTAATATTTCTATTAACGTACCTTGAGGCAATTCGTCTGTAAAGTCACCATTCTGTGAGATTCTTAGACCCCTTACATCTAAATCTGAAAGAATTTTTCTTAGGTTCTGTAGACCATGTTCCAAATCCCGAGTAGAAATTTAATCAAAATATTTCCTTTTTATGACTACGCTAAATATCCTATGTTTACCGCGTTTTGTTATCAGTATTTGTCCCACTCTGGGCTTTGCCTCTTTCAAGTCGTTAACATTGATAATGCCTAAGTCTGAGAGCAATATACTCACTGGTGTGACAAGTTCACAATCGGATGAAATGAAATGTACATAATTCGATCTGTAATACGTTAGGTTTTGTCTCGTAGAAGTTACGATGTCTTTACTTTTGTATCGCATGCTGTGAGATTCGGATTCCATATCCGGAGGTATGTAATCAGCGTCCGGGATGTATATGGATGATGAATTTGAGATTTGTGGGTGTTACGTCCTGAAGGGACTTTTCCGTAGATCACCCTGAGCGGTTAGAGTAATCTACTGGGTTCTTGCTCTTGTCAAAGTGCTGAAGCACACCTTGACTATACTTACCAAGGAAAGGGAGGATAATGAGGGATTGAATATATAAGTACAATGGGTTTAAAGGGAAATCAAAGATGCAGTATATTGTTACAATATTTGAGATAGAAATCACATACCTAGAGACGGCGCTCCGTCTTGGCTGTCGCTCGCTGGTTTTCGCTTATTTCGCACGACACGCTCGAGGTGTCGGTTGACCGAGCGTAGGTCGTTCGCTGTGCTCTCAGGTAGCACACGGAAGTAGGTGAACGCGGGAACCGTCGTTTCGCTGACTAACTCGTACTGCCACACGTCCTCGCGATATTTGACGGTCCGAATCGGCGCGTAAGGGCTCTCCCGGCTATGCCGTTCTCGGTGCGTCGGATGGAGTTACCCTTAGGCGGAACCTGATCGACCAGGCCTGCTTCGCGGTAAAATACGTGGAGGTGAGGTCGCGATTTCTAGACGGCCCGCTGGCTCGTTGTTACTTCCTATGTCGAGCTCCCGAAATTGAATGAATCTCTGAGGTCTCGCGATCGAGGTCCAAGCCACGCACTCCCTATCTCGAGAACGAGGGAAATCGCCCCGTCAGTCTTTATCCTTTTGCAATTTCCATTGCTCCATGCTCTGGAATCTAGGGCCCGGACCATCAGTGGTCACGTTGTGCCCACGCCGACGGATTCCGCGTTCGCCGACCTACTAACCCGCGCGTTGCGATTCCGCTGAATCGTTGATGACGAAATGGAAGGCGACGCGGGGACAGTAAGCACGGAATGGACCTGAAGGGCCCATGTAACATGGGAAATGTTGTCTAGGAGCAGATTTTTGAGCGATAGGTTCCCTACCTCCCTCCTTGGGAGTTCGATCAGTTGTTGGGTTTGGAAAGGGTGTCGAAAGCGCTATAGGACTTGGATCTATGGTCGGGGTAGGTAAGGTTGAACTGTATCTAGGCTTATTAACAATCGTGCTATCAGGCACTCCTGTTGCAGTTATTTCTAGTTCTGATTCTTCCGGAATATTCTACAGCTGAGGTGCTTTACTGGCCGTTTCCTTACGCCTTGGATTTGAAATTTGACTATCTTTTTCGAAATCTCTAGCTTGTTGTAATAATTTTTCTACTCGTCTATTTAATTCCTCATCCCCAGTATCGTCATCATAATGATCTAAATCTTGTAATATTTCCTGTGTATATTCGTCTAAAGTGTCTCCCTCAGAAAGGGCATCCAATAAAACAACTTCTTCCTCAACTTCCTGTAATTGAGCGCTTTTATCCAATAATGATTTTTCAAATCTATTGAAAGACTCTTGTAGCTCTTGTAAATCTACAAATGTCGACTCCTGTTTGTCCTGATTATCTGTACCAGTATCGCGAGCTTCGGGTAAATTAATGGCTATAGTTCTATCTACTTCGGACTCGCTTCCTTTTTCCCGCAATTCCGCACCGGCCACTGCACCCTGTGAATCTGGAATTTTAGGATTTTCCACCATCTATTTAGGATGAAATCCCAGATTCGGCAGCGTACTCCTAAGTTGACGGAATATAGGCGGATCTGACTGTTCGTCATCGGAATTGTCATCCTCCGCTAGAGAAAGCTCTTTTGATCTACCTAATTCTTGTGCTTTTGATGGTTCCGGAGCTTCAGTAGCTTGAATCTTTGCACGCGTTCTAGTTGCTATTGCACTGGCATCCAATGGTACAGGTTGTTTTGATTTAAATCTTGAACCTACTGGCTTTCCTATTTTTGATTTTCCGGGTAAACTAGCTATTTCTTTCCTAGGTTTTGAAACTTCTGATTCAGAGGCTCTCGGTGTTCGTTTGCAAGTTGTTGAGGGTTTATTAATTGGTAGTAATTTTGGTACTAATTTTGAATTTGCGTCATCAGAGGAATCAGATAAACTGAAGTCATCAGACGAACATAGTTCATTTACTATGACTAGATTCCTTGATAAGGCATCAGCATTCGTGTTTAATTTTCCTGCCTTATGGATAAATTCGTACTCATAATCTCGCAGTTTTAGTCGCCAGCGGATCAGTCTTTGTCCTGGATCTTTTATTGAGTTAATCCATCTTAGCGGTTCATGATCACTAACAAGGGTGAACTTTCGGCCGTATAAATATGGTCTGATGTGTAAAATTGCATAAAGGACTGCCAAACATTCTTTTTCTGTAGTGAAATAATTTTGTTCTGGTTTTGTTAAAATCCTAGAAAGGTATGCAACTGGTAGATTTTGACCATCGACTTCCTGACTGAGCGCCTATAGCATAGTCTGACGCATCTGTAGTTAAAGTGAATTGACTATTGAAATTTGGGTATTGAAGTATGGGGCTTTTACAAAGTGCTTTTCGTAATTCCAAAAATCCTTTCTTTTGTTCTTTTCCCCAAGTGAAAGTAGAAATTTTCCTCAGCAAGTCTGACAACGGTTTAGCCTTTTCTGCGAAGTTCTTGATAAAGGTAGATTCACACTATCCGTCTAGCCGGCGCGTTGCAGCGCACAGTGGACTGGCCGGGTTGAACGGCTTGGTGAGATTTGTGCATATCTTTTGAGCTAGAAAAGCTATCGGAATGAATGTTGCGCCAAAAATAGGATAAAATTATCCCTTTCCAATGATATATAATCTAATGGTTTTTACATTTATTTAAGTTTTCTTTTTTTCATTTTTTTAAGTTAATTACGATCAATAAAATTGGAGAACTATTTATACAGTACTTTATTTAATGCCCTTTTAAGTGGTTTAAATCGCATGTTGTGGAAACTTTTCGTTTCCAAGTTATAAGGAAAAGTAAAATAGTAGAGGAAAGTAGTCAAATATCGTTATTTTTAAAGAACAGTCTTTTGCGATAAATTATAATCCTTTATTAGTAATTAATCTAAATAATCTATCAAAAAGTAATACTGAATACATTAAAGTTTTCCACAGAGTTCCACATTCTAACTAAATATGTAATTGGAATATTTTCAGTACACCCTCCTCTACATAATTATATAAAAAACATATCCTATTTCGTTTTACTTTACAAATTATTACAGTTTTTCAGCCTGTTATTTGAAATGCCAAATGGTAGGATTAATTAAATTACTTTTTATGTTTAATAGTAGGGTAGACCGGGGGCGATATTAACACGGGGGCGATTGTAACACGTTAAATATCTCAAAACATATGACAGATAGTAATCCAAATTTTGGATATATGATGAAGAATGACATTTGGAATACACACATCCATGTTCTAGCAGTATAGATACACAATAGACATGTATAGCGAAGGAAATAACTTTTCGATACCCTAAAGTAACTTTTTCTAACTGATTTAAAATTGTAATATAAATACTTCCTTTGCAAGTACGTGTTTTTTCTTTCTTTTAATACTTAATCTGACCATTTTTAAAGTAATACTGATGATCATTACTTATCACTTTTGCCCGTCCCGTTAATTAAAATTTATAATTTAAGTTCAAAAGTCTTGTCGGGGGCGATTGTAACATCGGCAGTATGGATCGGTTGTACCGCGACAGAGCTGAATAGTGACAAAGAAGATGAATAATATTGTCGTGTTTGCATGACGTCCTGTAGCACAGCACAAGCAAACCAAGTAAAAAATGGATGCAATATACTGAATGTAAGAATTGATCACATGGAGAATGCACCAGTCAAAACGTTCTCTATTTCGATGCCACAATTGCGATACCGCATAATTTTTTCATTTACTATTATAATTAAAATCAATAAATATTTCAATTTTGTTAAGTTAAATTTGTGCTACTGTCGACTCCATGCAGTGATACAATCAACCCGGGATCAGGGACGGTTGTAACACTTTCTCCGCTTCCCATTGTTTATTAATAACCTGGATACTACTTGACATACAGCGGGACTGCTGTGTCTTCATTATGTTAGATAAGTAAGTAACATTTTCGTATAAGAACTTTTATTCTAACTGTGATAGTTCTTGCGTAATCGTATTTCAAAGTCAAAATGTTACTACCGCCCCCGGTCTACCCTACCTATTGAGAGAGAATACAATTTTAGCATTATCATTTATTCTTCATTATTATTATTATTGTATTATACATATATATACAATAAAAGTACTATTTTGCTTTTCCTTATAACATGGAAACGAAAAGTTTGCCTTTAAAAGTTTAAAGGGCATTAAATAAAATACCAAATAAACAGTTTTCAAATTTCATTGATCATAATTAAGTTAAGAGAAATGGAAAGAAGAAAACTTAAATAACCGTAAAAAACAGGGATAATTGTATCCTATTTTTTGGCACAAAATGTCACCAAATCGTTCCAGCCGGCCCACTGTGGCGGCGGGCGGCAGGCGGCAGTCGACGATCGGCGGGCCGCGGTCGACGGGCGGCGGGCGACGATCGACGGGCAGCGGGCGGCAGGTACCGTCCGTAAAAGACTGACCTGGCCCCCTCCACCAGTGTTTGATTTTTACGGTGCCCAAAGGTCTGTCCGGCAGAAGTGATTCAGTTTTCGTAGGTATGTATGAAATCCTTCTTTCGGCTACTGAACCCAACCACCGCCGTCAGATAAACACAGCAAGATGTACATAATGTAAAAGAAGGCTAGGCTTTTCACTGTCTTTGATGGCGCATCTTCGGTTAATTTCGTCCTCGAGAACTCATAAAATCGGCCAGCCGCGGCCCGTCGCGCTTAGGAAATTCCACCTTTATACAATGTGTCAAAGCAATAGATGTGACTGAAAAAGAATATAAAAAAAATACACGCGTATAACGTACTACATAAATTTGCGCCTGCATTCGCGTGCGTGCGATACCAGTTTATTTTGGACCTTTACCAGAATCAACAAAGAGAATAAGTTGACAGTAAAGAGAAAAACATGTTGCACTGCAAAAGCCACCCCACCCTCTTTTATACTAAACAACCTTTACAGAAACGATCTTTTTTATCTTCGACACATTGCGAAATATTCCAACATTTCCAGATAAAATATACAAATTACATACACAGTATGTCCGGTTTGTTCGTATACACGCTATTATGTTTCTAACGATTGAAAAAGCAAAAAAATGTTTCAGATGAAAGTTGTCTGATTTGATGAAGGAAACTTAATGGAATATTAGGATTTGCGTTTAAGCTATTATTTACGGAAATTTCAATATAAATGGAATTTTTTTAAATAGAATTTTTTATTATTCGCTATTATTCGATTTTTTATTAAGACGCTTTCAACGATGTATATGAAGCGTATGTTTGAACAATAAATTACCGGATATCTTTATGAATATTGGTGGCAAATTTCTAGTCTGTCTAGTGTTTTCTACTCATAATGTGTTCATCTACGAAATCTTAAATTTGATAAGAAAGTGGCAATAATGAAAAAAGATACAGTTCCATTTAAAAAAATTTTCAATAATTAGAAAAGTAATAATGCGCATACGAAAAAACTGGACATACTGTAGAATATAAGTACATACACCCAATAAGATAATATTTTGCATAAATACGATGTAATTTACATGATTTGCTACATAATCAGAATATACGTCCTTAAAACGAGTGATAAATTGTTTTCTAATTTTGTTAGTACAGTTTGGCCATCTAACTTTAGAGTACCCTGTATGTCTTAATTAATTAATTAAAAAATGGTAAACGGAAAATGTTACGTCATGCATATACCTGACCATTCATCGAATAGAAACTTACATTACGTATATAAAATAAGATCTGGTATAGAGTTACAAGCAGTCAAAAACAGAGGATATTCTTCCGAATGGCCCCAGTGGCCGATCGAGATGAGGTTTGTGGGGAGGGGTGGGGAGGGGGTATGAACTCTAAATCTAAAATTGTAGCTTCGGGTATTTATTAGTTTCCGAAATATTAATAAAAAATTGTTAATTTATTTTGGAATTTTTTTTTTGACGTTGGTGCAGGTTTCCCTACCCGGGAGCCCTTCCGTCCCCCATTTTCAACTTTTGAAATTTTGTAACCACTGTCTCATTTTTAGCATCGCCAAACTCACATCGGTTCGCTACCATGCTTTACGCGCCCGCGAGCGGGCGCGCGCCCCCCGCGCCAATCTAACCCAAACCAATACTAAAACCCGGAACAAGTTGGAAAGTGGAATGTGTTATGTCGGTATAAGTCAACAGAAATATTGTTAAGAGGGGGGACCGTAGTAAAGTGATTGAAAAAAATCGGTAAGGTGTACCGTTTTATGCACAATTACTTCTGTATCTTTTGAACGCATTAATTACTGAAGGTAAAATTTTATATTTGTGGTCGGTCCACACCCCTCGTATTACCCACTAAGTTTCATCTCGATCGGCCCCGGTTGGGGCTAGACCAGTGCGTGGGGCGCGGAAAGCACGACAGCGAACCGATGTGAGTTCGGCGATGCCTAAAACGAGACCGTGGTTACAAAATTTCAAAAATGTAAAATAGGGGGACGGAGGTGCTCCCGGATAGGGAGACCTGCACCAACGTCCAGAAAATTTTTCCAAAAAATGAACAATTTTTTATTAATATTTCGGAAACTAATAAATACCCGAAGAAACAATTTTAGATTTAGGGTCCACACCCCCTCCCCACCCTTCCCCTCAAACCTCGTGTCGATCGGCCACTGGGGCCATTCGGAAGTACAGCCAAAACGGAGTATGACTTTTACATATTGTATCAAAAACTGTAATAAAATTTCGCCGTACATTATAATTACTTTCGACGATCGACGCGCGATGGTTAGAGCAAAGCGCTTTTCGCCCTGACGGTCGCCTACACCGGCAAAGTATTCTCGCCGAGAATGCTGACCGTCATTTGTCGGGCATCGGAGGGTCGTCAATATGACCCTCAAAACACAATGAAGAATTTTCGACGGACGGTAGCCTGCCATCAGCTAGACGGATAGTGTGAATGAATAAGATGGTCACCGTCTGTCGGCAGGCTGACGGCCGTCCCACTAGCGCGACGGAGACACAGATGCATACTTCTCCGTCGCGCTAGTGGGACGGCCGTCAGCCTGCCGCCGGCTAGACGGATAGTGTGAATCTACCTTAAGACGTGACGAATCGAAAATTCTACATTTCTCACCGGATCTTGGCGAAAGTGACGTGAATCGTTTCCTTATGTTTTCCCGATGGAAATGGTCCAAAAACGACACAAATCGGATTGTAATTAAGGAATCTTCATAATAAATTGATTTCCATAACTTCGTTAAAAATAGTTCGATTTATATGAAAGTTGGTAGGCATAATTTTCATCTGAAAAACATGAGAAATCCATCGGTATCACTTCCATATCGATAGGATAAAGAATAAAGTATACAGTTTTTCTGAAACTGGTATGAATCCTTGGCCGACCGCAGCGAATCGAGGTCGGCGACCCACAGTCGAGGGTGAAATATTCATTACAGCGTATTAAGAAATTCTTTATTCTTCATCGTATCGATATGAAAGTAACACTAATGGATTCCTGGCGTTCTCCCAATTAAAATTATCACAAATATCATGCAAATCGGACTACTTTTACACAAACAATACAAATTATAAAAGGAGTAGGCATTTCTTAAACGCACTCTCTTATCGTATCGATATGGACGTGACAAATGGATTCCTAGCTCACCCTGGCTCACACAGTCGAGGGTCGTTCGAATATGAAAGGTCAACTTCAGATCAATTTATTTGTAATTAACATGAATACGACATATTTGTTTGCATGGTTACATACTTTGTCCATTAGCTATCAGAATAGAGTGATGGATACACAAAAATACAATTCTAATTGGCCTACTCCTGGGACTCTCCGCAATGCCGTCACTGATGGGCTTCAGCCCACGACGTCTTTATTGCTGGACTAAACGTTGAGCATCCCAGGACAATGGTCAAATAAGGAAATACCCCGCGGAACTTGCGCATCTGGCAACGAAACGTAAACTAAAGACGTATTTACAACCCCTGATTTTTATTACCCGACCGCCATTCTAAACTATGGCTTTGCCATATTTCTTTTTTCTGTTTCTGCAACTATTTCTAACTTTCACTTTTACTCCTTTATATGTGCCTACCTCTTCCTGCTGTTTCTGCTTCCATCTACCAGGAGTCAAGGGTTCGCACGGGCCTGGTCAGCGTCAGGAACATTTGGCGACCAGGCCTTTGCGAACCGGGGGACAGCTTTCTTATCGCACGCTTTCTTTTCACCCTCTCTATGTTTTTTCTCTGTTTTTTTCTTGTATTCGCTATCTCTAACTCTGTCTAGTCTTTCCTTTTTAACCGGCGAAAATTCACGGAGCGGACACTTGGTCTCGAACCGGCTATCAGACAACACGTACCGCGCACGCATTTTGACTGTTTTCCCATATTTACTGTTAATTTATTACTGTTAATTGTTACTTTTAATTATTTCTGTTAATTGTTACTTTTAGTTGTTACCGTTAATTATTACCGTTACTTGGTATTGTTAATTGTTTCTGTTAATTGTTACTGTTAATTGTTATTTTTAATTGTTACTGTTAATTGTTATTGTTAACTGTTATTTCTGATTTAACTTAATTGAATTGTGGGTATTATCCTTACACCGTACCACTTCAAGTGTAAGCCTGTGTGAAGAACGCGGTTTAAAAAAGTGCATCAAAAGTTTTGTCATGTTTGCGGTGAACAATGACCGGAACTTGGCTGTTGTTGTTGCTGCTGCTGCTGCTGTCCAGTTAACAATAGCAGACCGAAGAAGAAGCAGAAGAAGAAACCGCCAGGTTTGGGTGAAAAAATACCGTGGAAACTGCAACGATCAGCCCCTTCTGCGAGAACTGCGAGAAAATTATCCAGAGGATTACCGGAATTATTTGAGGATGGATTCTATAACGTTCGATGATTTACTCGGTTTAGTCCAAAACAGAATTAAGAAAATGGACACCATTATGAGACAAAGCATCACCGCAGAGCAACGTCTTATCGCCACATTGAGATTTTTGGCAACTGGGCGTTGCTATGAAGATTTGCAATTTACGACAGGAATATCAGCTCCTTCATTATGCAAAATAATTCCTGAGACGTGCAAAGCACTGTATGATGCACTACGGACAGAGTTCTTAAAGGTAAGGGTTACAAATTAATAATACGTGTAGACTAACAATAATACTTTATTAATTAAATGATATAGTTATGTATGTAGGTGTCGTTATTAAGGGGGAAAGGCCAATCCACGATCGCGAATTCATATGAAAATTTGTGTATTGTATTTATTTAAACTATTTTCAGACGCTCCGTTTGAATAATTGCTGTACGGCGTGCAAGATAGCGGCTGTTCTGTTTATCTGATACAAAACACCAAAAAGAGTTTTGTACTTCAGGAAATTGCGCAGTTAATGAAGGTCGATTGGGAGGATAAAAACTGCAAAATTCACAAAATACCGGCAACTTTTACTGCGTTTCGAGGTTCATTACTTGCGCAATTTCCTAAGAAACAAAATTCCTTTTGGTATTTTGCTTCAGATAAATAGAACATCCGCTATCTTGCACGCCGCACAGCAATTATTCAAACGGAGCGTCTGAAAATAGTTTAAATAAATACAATACCCAAATTTTCATATGAATTCGCGATCGTATCTATAAAACTCTAAGAACTCCTACTATAACTTGCTTCAACATTTGGCGAATGTTCATTGTTAATATTACAATTGCTGATGTTCGTCTGTTCCCGGCTCGGCACAGCATAGATCCTACATTCGTTGTCACATAAATCTGTGTGAGGCTTTAAAGTCTTTAATAAGCCTCTTCTCAACACGGCTGTTATGACGGTGTCCGCGTAAATAGCTTGCTCCGAGTCCATCCTTTCCAATTGTTTCGCAACTTTGATGCCTGAGGCTTCGTATTCTGATATTTCCATCCTCTTGATGGTGGCGTTTTTAAGCGCGACAGCGCAAGTTTTCGAAACGTCAATGACGCCGTCATCACTTCTTCTTTTCTTGGCGCAGCGAGAAATTTGGACAGCCGGCCGTTTATTGCTGCTTCCACACGGTTGCACTTCTTCGTCCTTAATACAAAAAAAAACACATATAATTTAATAAAATAAGAAATAACAAGGAAATTAAATTTTGTTTATTTTTGTATTGTTTTTTGTTTTGTCATAGTTCCCGAGTACCAAGAACGAGTGGAAAAAAATAGCGGAAGGGTTTCATGACAGATGGGATTTCGCCAACTGCGGAGGTGCTATGGATGGAAAACACATCCGAATTGTTCCACCACCGGATTCCGGGGCCTTGTATTATGATTATAAAAATTACTACAGCATCGTACTAATGGCGTTAGTCGATTCAAATTACGAGTTTATTTTTGTCGATGTCGGCAAAAATGGAAGGGTATCAGATGGTGGTGTTCTCGCACACACGGAATTTATGAGGCGTTTAAATAACGGGCAGTTAAAGCCGGAAAATAATGAAACAATACAAAATTTAAACTTCGTCTTTGTAGGCGATGAAGCGTTTGCTTTGACTAATAACTTCTTAAAGCCTTATGCTCAAACGGAGTTGGATCAAAATAAAAAAATATTTAATTACAGATTATCGCGAGCTAGGAACGTAGTCGAAAATACATTCGGCATATTGTCCTCGCGATTTCGAGTACTACATACAGCAATTAATATGAAGGTGGAAAATATAAACTATGTTGTATTGGCTGCCTGCGTTCTCCATAATTTCTTACGGAGACGGAGTGCAGCATATATAACCAACAAAAGGAGTATGCAGGAGGGGAATGACGATCAAAACGATGCAGTGCAGATGGATAATTTGCAACCCCTTAATCGTAGGAATATAAATAACTCTGCCAAGCAAAATAGGGACCGTTATAAAGAGTATTTTGTACGAGAAGGAAATGTTACGTGGCAGGAAGATATGTTGAATGCGTATAGAGCGTAAATGTTTGATGTATTAAGGGGTCATGCCTACCTGTGAGGTCTGAACACCCAATTATTTTGAGTTTTTATTTTTTTTAAAAACAAAAAGACTTTTTTAAATAAACGGTTCTGTATTCGAAAGTATATATTTTAAAGTTCTTGTAGTTTTTTTTGCAATGCAATATATAAATAAATAAATAATGAAATTATAGACGATCTCCCGGCATAAACAGCCGCCATTTTATTGGAAATTAATTTTTCGGGATACTGATCGATTAAGCACTTGATAATTTAATATACTAACTAAATTTGGTCGAACTTTTTGTCAAAGCTACAGTCACGGTTACACATAAAGTGCTTAAATAAAAAAAATCTGCCGGGAGATCGTCTATAATTCCATTATTTATTTATATATTGCATTGCAAAAAAAATACAAGAACTTCAAAATATGTATTTTCGAATACACAACCGTTTATTTAAGAAAGTCATTCAAGTGTAATTTAATTACATAACAATTAAATAACGCCGTAATTGAATTACATTCAAACTTTTCAATTAATTGAATTGCTAATTACTGTAATCATCTGAGGAATTGCGATAAATGTTTATATTTATCTTTCATGTGTATATGACTATGATATGTACTCGTGTAACAAACTTCGATTAGCGATATGCCCTTCCTTTTATTTACCTTTCTTTCATTTGTTGTACAAGCAAATTTAATGTGTTAAATAGTATTAATATATATGTTAATGTTACGTCCCTACTTCCTATTTGGGGCCGCGATTTTTAGGGAGTTTACGTATTTCACCCGCTTTTGAGCTAATCCAGGGATTTACGCTCTGGGATAGTTGAGATGACATTTTTAAGGTATTAATTCGGGATTTTACACTGCCTACCTTTTAATTGTCGATAGTATCGAGTCGCCAGGGGATGGGAGTCTCTGAAACCCCGTCTATTTCTGGCGCTTGGGTTGGATGGGGCACTACCCAGGTTCCTGCTTCGATCGTGCTCCCAAAAGGTTGTGGGTTGTGTTTAAGTGCACCCCCGGTTGCGCTAGGACTCCCAACAAGTTTAAATTTTCCGCCGGTGCGTTTTGATTTATCTAAACAACAATCACCCTTCATTTTAACTTAACGCGATTTTAACACTTTATGTATATATTTTATAAGATACTGTTTGTAATAATTATTAGTACAATGCACATTAATTAATTAATAATTGATAATTTATTTTATTAAATTAATGCTGCTCCGCGGGTGGTCAGTCCCTTTTTATAGGACTACTGATCACTCCTTCTCCAGGTTTGTCACATGACAATTAAGACGGTGGGAGATGAAATCTCCCAACCATCTGCCGTGGGATCCACCTGAAGAATTCTTTCCAGCGGGCTATCCGAGAGTTTTGTTTACTGCAGAATTTGAGCTATTGCGCGCCTATTTCGTGTCTTCTGCTTTACTTAAGACGTATTTCTGCAGTTATACGAAACCCTCAGTAGCGTCGATACTTACATTCTTATTTTAATTCATTTTTTAGAAGTTTACGCTACTGGGTTTTCGATGTGCTCTGTACGATTGGTTTCGTACAGCCCACATACTAGGGATTGAAGTTAAAATACATCGGTTCCGTATTGGAGCTCGATTTACTGGATATTAAGGGAGGGCAAATTTGTGGCGATGATCAGGAGCGCAGCTTCGCGAAGGTGTCGACTCCGCTGGCGAAAGGGGCCTCTGACCCATCAGCCGGCGTCCACTGGTCCCCTTTGTGTGCGCTCGATTGGCTAGCTGGTGTACAGCTAGTAGGTGTGCGGCTACCTCCTTCATGCTGGTCCACCTGCTCACTGTTGCCGTCCGTTGATTCTTGACTTGATTTCTTCTTGTAGATTACGGATTACAATGCCTTATCGGCAACACTTGTATACTAGGTGATTACAATACACCAAAGTACGAAATAGTAAATATATTCGATTTAAAGGGTTAGATAATAGTAGACTCCACGTCGCGGGACGTGACACCTCCCCCCTTAGAAAGCAAATTTCCAGAGGAAATTTGTTTCAATTCTTGGGTGGCTTCCTTGAATTCTCTTGCCGCTGGGGTGGGTTGTCGTCCTTCGTCATTTGTTGCTGGTTGATCTGCATTCTGCGATGTCGGTTGTTTTTTGTTGGCCAGATGTAGTATTAAAGTTGTTAAGGAGCTCCAAATTGCCCCTAACAAGTGTAGTCCGCATCCATAGACTGCATGTATTTGATATCCGTGTACAATGGTATCAAATACTGTTTTTATTATTTTAATGATAATAAAAACTCCAAGTAGTCCTGCGGTGAATGTTCCAAATTTAAGAAATCCATTCCAGAATTTGGCTGCTGCATTTTCGGCCAATGTGGTGATGGTTTCTTCGTCTAAAATTCCCATTATTGAAATTGATCCAACGGGAATATTTTTCCCGGATACTCCTCCGGCGAGTGTATTTAATACCGCTGCTTTTTCTGCAGGGAACATAATGTGGTCCCTTAAATTTTCCAATTCCTTCTGTGTATATATTCCGCTGGTTGCGAGATCCGAAGGAGATGTATAATGCCAGTTGGATTTTGTTTTTGGATGTAATATTTGGGGTGGATGAACTTCAATTGGATGTGGTGAAATTCTGTGCCATGCTTGGTCAATTTCATACATGACTGGTAGAATGGGACTACATTCTCCATGTGTCCCTTGAGTAGTTAATATGTGAGATTTCGGTGTTAAAAACATAGAATTGTTTTTCAACCATATAGGTAACTCTATATAACATTCATCTGTTTTACGTATTTTAACTTGTACAGGAATGCATTTAACAATGTGAATCACTTCGCCAGCTACTAGTGCCATATGTCCTGGTGATTTCATGACTATATTGGCAAATTCGTCTGGTTTCAGTGTAGCAATTATTAGAGCATTGTTTAATATTTGCTGTTCCAATAAGCATTTTTGAATAATTATGTCTCTGTATAGAGTTTTTAATTCAGTTCTTATGTGTTTTTCCACGTAGAAAAATTTGGAATTTACATACGTAAAAATATCCAAATTTTCTACAGGAATTTTGTGTAAAGATGCAAATGTTCTTTCTTTTGTTGTTTCCAAGATGAATAATTTTGGATGTTCCGTTTGTATAAGCGTATAACCACATGGATGTTGCTCTCCTGTTGGAGTTAAAGCAAACGTAATATCCTGCGTGGTTAATGCATACACTGAAGGTGATTTTTCTTCGGTTTGGCTGGTATCGGTAATTTTGGATGCTAGCCCTTCGTAGAGTACATCATAACGATCGAATTTGCAGGTCGACGGTGGAAAAGAGTGCCAGAATCCGTCCTCATTGTCCACACAAAATCCGTTTTGAAAATGGCATATTGTTCCAGATTACAATATGATTTTATTAGGCTCCAGTCGTACTGGTACTAGAGCGGTATTGAGTGTTATTTTCGCCATTGCTTGTACTACTACTGTTTCCCATGATCCATAAGGGTCAGAAAATTGTGCTCCGGTACATTTTCCATCTGCGGTGAGTGATCCAGCCATGGTAAATGTCCGGGTTGATGTCTGGTTCATTTTGAGTCCCACCAAATAGACGTTATTACCTATGACGGTGGATCCATATTCGTGCATATTTCGGCATTGATGTTCAGTTAGATCTTTGAGGTATTCATTTAGTCCGTTGTGTACTGCAGAAATGTGTGAATGCATTCCGCAATAATAAATGGTTCTTGAAATTATGAGCTTGCATTGGATGACTTCCACGTAGTTGAAGTCCGAGAGTTGCAGAAGTTGAATGTAGATTTCCTTTGTGGTTGTGGAGATTGGGCTTATTTCGCAATCTCCTACTGAATTTAATGAAACAGTTGTCACGTTTAAATGTTGCCCATTGCAATCGTATCCAATGAGGGCCCAAACGAGATTCAAGTTGATTAGAATTATCCATGGTAAAATAATGGTAATTCCCCTTTTAACACAAAAAAAAATATAAAGTTCATTTTGAACTATTGTTATCTTAACAACGATTTATATTTATTCCTTTAATATTTCGTACTTTCTTAATTCTATTTATATTAACAGGTATTCTTTTGTGTATCCGATCTTTCGTCGTATTGGTTGAAACCAAAACTGAAAATATAATTATCTTTTAAATATAACTTTTATATAAAGCTTATTGATTATTTTATTTCTATTTTCTTTATAAATGAACGTTTATATACTGGTTAACGTATGTAGGGTAGCATTTGTTTAGATGACTACCACCTAATTTCAACAATTTTGTAATTCCCGTATGCTAACCCTGCGTATTCTTGATGGGTTAGGCCCAAATATTCTTCTATGCAACCAGCACAAGTGGCTGCTTCATTAATCCACGCTATTTCTTTACCGCAATGGTCGCATTTCGCAATTTGTTCCGCTACGGATTCGATACAAATAGCATGTAAGTAATTTTCAATCACATATTCTGGTGCCACATTCGTTTGTACATAGCATTCAGCGCATATACATTTAGTATCGGATATGTAGAGTCGGTATACACACTGTCGTACACAACTCAATAATAATAAAGGTATATAAGTTTCGGGGAAGTCATAAGGGATGGCTCCATCGATAGGGCCATGATGTCCATCGTTTTCCCGTGGTTGTCTGGGGTCGTGTTGTACTCCCATTTTAAATTAAATTCGGCTTCTGATCTGTAATAATTTTGTATTTTGTTCTTATACTAATTTAATATATACCTTTCATATGAGGGTTAGTCATTCAATCAACAATTATTAGAGATAAATAGATGTTTTATATTTTAAAAATATATATAGATTTACACCAAAAATACAATAATATAAATATAAATTTATCTGTTGCTATCACCATCTGGTGATTACGTCAATTATTCCTCCCATATTTAACACATTCCATTTTCCGGGGGTTAGTTCCAAATACTCCTCAATACACTCGGTACACCTATAAGCAGGTTTTACGGTTGCTAAGGACACCTCGCATTGATGACAGGAGGAGGCCATCATTAATGCAGTGTGTTTGCATATGTTGTGCCATCCCCCTTCCACAATTTGTCGTTGTACGGGTTCATTAAAAGTGTCGTAGCAGTTAGTGCAGAATCTTAACATTTCCCATGCGTAGACTCTTATGACTGATTTGGTTACGCAGTACATGGTCATTAATAAGGGGTAAGCTTCTGGATGGAGGAGGGGGAAAACTCCATCGATCGGCCCGTAAAACTCTAAATCCTCCTCCTCATACTCTTCCATGGGGATCTTCATATCTGGAATAATGATAAATCCTAGTGATTTATACCAGATTTAACTTAATTATTTATTACTCGATTTTGTTTGGATATATATACAATGAAAGGATATATATATATATATATATATACACATGGGTTATGGGTTCCTTGTCTTTCGTCTTTTATTGAATGTATTCTACTGTAATTACACTTCCTTGTAACAGTTGGATGTTTTCTATTGTATTTAGCATAATGCTTTTAGTCATACATTGTGTACACGTTAGTGCTGGTCGTCGGAACACCATCCCTATTCCACACTTAACACAGATGGATCCCCGTAGTAATCCCATATAATTACATAGGCTATGGCCTGTAGTTTCTTCATATTGATCTCTTTCATAGTCAGTGATTTGATCATAGCATATTTCACAAATTCGTTGATTGTTGTGAACATATATAGTTGCCGTAGCACGGATTAAACAGTAGAGATGCTCTAGCCGGGTGTAGGGGGGTGGAATGAGTGTTGATATTACCTCCTCTATTGTCCTGCCATAATCTACTATCTCCCGTGTAGCTTCGATTGGGAGTTTCATAATCTGTAATAGACGGTACTTTAAATATTTTATTATTCAATTACCCGTCTATTATTTATTTATATAATCATCCTGGATAGGACTTAATATACGCGAGCTTAAGTTTATTTATATGTACAGTACGAGTTGTTCCATCAGATAATATTTTAACATTCTGATTAGGCAACAATTCGAGTACTTTATACGGTCCTGAATACTGATCTGCGAACTTTGTCCTCCGAGGTTCTTTCAAGAGGTATACTAAATCTCCTGCTTTAAAATCTTGCGGATTAATTTTCCGATCGTAATATTGTTTAGATTTGGCTTTTGCCTTTATCAAATTTTCTCGGGCTTGGGTTTGCAGATTAGTTATTTTACAAAATAAATCTCTTAGATATTCAACATATGTAGGTTCCAAATCTTCACCAATAGGTTTTTCGCTCGAAGGTTCTCGTGCAATGCATCTGAAAACTAATTCATGTGGTGAAAATTTAGTACCCTCATGTACTGCAGTGTTGTATGAAAACATTGCTAAATCCATCCAATTATCCCAATTATCATCATTTGTCGTATACTGTTTTAAATACTCTGTTAGTACGTGATGCGATCTTTCTATCGAACCGTTACTCTGTGGATGATAAGCTGTAGTAACATAACGTTTAATTTTGAATCGCTTAGCGATGATTTTTAGCAAATTTGAAGTAAAATTTGTTCCTTGATCAGTTAAAATGGCTTTAGGTGATCCGAATCGGCAAATAAACCGTTTTATAAATACGTCTGCTATATCGGCAGAGGTGGTTCGAGCTAAAGGTATCGCTATTGAATATTTTGTTAATAAATCTTGTATCGTTAGTATATGTGTCCTCTTCTGGTTTTTGGCAATGGTCCAACGATGTCCATGCTGATTTTATCAAACGCTTTACCTGGAGTATCTGTCAAGACCATTGGTTGTTTTATTTTTATTCTTGTTAACTTTTTCGTTTGACAGTCTTGGCATTCTCTGATGAATTTTTGAATTTCCTTCTTCATATTTTCCCAATAGTAATTTTGTCGTATCCTGTGGTAGGTTTTCGTAACTCCTTTGTGTCCTCCACTGGACGACGTATGTTTTTCTTTTATTATATGTTCTCTCAGATTTTCAGGTGGTGTTACCACTTCACCAGTGCAAATGGTGATTGTAATCGGTAGTGTTTCGAAGATGTGCTTTAATCTATTTATGATATATTTCCATGGTATGTCTTCTATATTATGGGTTCTACTTATGGAGAACGATTTCAGGTCGAATTCCGTGACTACGTCCCATAATGACGTGAGACCATTTAAAATATTATCAGGTCGTATAACAGTTCTTGGATTTTCTTTGATTGGTAAACTTATTATATATCTTACTCCATCTGGTACTGGTCGGGCCCTTTCTAGGGTAAGATCTACATGATTTGGTAGTAGATTTTCTGTTTCTAGTTCTTTAGCACCTCTATCGATTGGACTTCCATCCAATCCGATGAAAATGACTCTATTATCTTTTATTTTTGCAAGAGAATCTCTAGATTCTCTTATCACCAATTGGTTTTGATGAGGAATTGTATCCTCGCTTCTACTTGTAGTTGTTCTTGGTGATAATTGAGGCGGTGATGGAGATATATCTATTATTTCCATGGATTCTTCGTCTTGCGGTGTTTCTGTAGTTTCCATTGATTCTTCTTCTTGTAGTGTTCCAGTAGTTTCAATTGATTCTTTTTCTTGTAGTGTTTCAGTAGTTTCAATTGATTCTTCTTCTTCTTGTGATGTTCCTGCGATGTCAATTGGTTCTTCTTGGTTTTTCTTTTTTGGTAAAGGACCAGCAATTGATGAATCGCTTGATCGAGTTCTTTTTCGTTTTTGTTCTAAATTTTGAGGTGTTTCTGACGATAATGTATTTTGTTCCATATCTACATCTTCTGATTCTTCTGGTATTGGTATGCGTTTACGTCTCCTTTTTGGAAATTCTAAATATTTGAGTTCCCTATTTGGGAAGGCTAAATGTCTGCTTCTCGTCATTGCTCCTTTGAAATCTTCCGGTGAAGTTGACCGTAAATTTTTCTTTTGAGGCGGTTCGCCTTCTGGAGGATCCTCTTCCTCTCTTGCTCTTATCGGTAGGCATACTTCTGGTGGATTGCGGGATAACGCATCAGCGTTGAGGTTACTTTCCCCTTTTTTATAATTTATTTCGAATTCGTAATCGGATAATTTAAGTTTCCATTTCCAAATTCGAGAATTTGGATCTTTTATTGAATTCATCCATACTAGAGGTTTGTGGTCTGTTTCTATTTTAAATTTACGACCATATAAATAGGGTCTAAAATGTGTTACGCAATAAATAATTGCTAAACATTCCTTTTCAATTGTAGAATAATTTTGTTCTGCTGTATTTAATAAGCGGGACGCATAAGCAATAGGAAGATCGTCGCCGGTAAATTCCTGACTAAGCACTCCTCCTATAGCGTAACCCGAAGCATCCGTCGTTACTTTGAACGGGTGCGAGAAATCTGGGTATTGAAGTATTGGCTTGGATATTAGAGCTTTCTTTAGTATTTGAAATGCTTCTTCCTCTTCTTTGTCCCAAATAAATTTCTTTGTCTTTTTTAATAGATTTGTTAATGGTTTCGATTTCCTTGAAAATTCAGGTATAAATCGTCTATAATATCCTATTAATCCCAAGAATTGTTTAATGTTTTTAGGGGTTTTAGGTCTAGGAAAATTTGTACTGCTTCAATCTTTTTTGGATCCGGTTTTACTCCATGTTCGTCAATTATGTGTCCTAAATAGATCACTTCATGTCGTAAAAATTCGCATTTGTCTGGTTGAAGCATTAGTTTTGCTTCCCGTAGTATTTTCATTAATCTTGTAAATTTTATTTCGTGTTCACGAAGAAAACGGGAATATATTACTATGTCATCCAGATAAACAAAAAGTTCGGTTCCTTGAAGTCCTGATAGAACGCTATTCATAAGGCGTTGAAATGTTGCAGGAGCATTTTTTAATCCAAAGGGCATTCTTGTAAACTGATAATGTCCATATGGTGTAGAAAATACTGTCTTGTGTGCGTCGTCTGGTGCCATCTTAATCTGATGAAACCCTGATGCTAAGTCGAATGTAGAGAAATATTTTGCGCTTCCTAATTGATCCAATATTTCTGTAATATTTGGTAGAGGATAAGCGTCACCTATCGTTTTTTCGTTTAATTTACGATAATCGATTACTACTCTCCATCGTTTTTTCCCTGTTGAATCTGGTTTTTTAGGAACGATCCATATGGGAGAACTATACGGAGATGAGGATGATTCTATCACATCAGTTTCCAATAATTCATTTATTTGTTGATTTATTTCATCCTTATGAACTGGTGGATATCGATACTACCGAGTATTTATCGGTATATCATCTGTAGTATGAATTCTATGTTGTATGCTATCTGTTCCTACCAAAATTTCTCCTGCTAGATGAAAACGATCTTCGTTTTCCTTTATTAGTTGTATCACATTTTCTTTTTCTTCCTTGTTTAAGTGATCCAACCTGAGTAGTTTCAAGATTTCTTCGAATCGATTTTCTTTCGATATTTTCGTCAAGTTACAGCGTTTATAGGAACGTTCTTCAAATGGAAGTATTTCGATTGTAGGTACTACAACATTACAATCCTCGTCCGTACTATTTATTATTCTCATATGGGCTTTTCCCTCTCGATTTGTTACTAAGGCATTTCCCAAATAGATTCCTTCTCTGACGTGCAATTTTCCTACGTATCCTTCACGCAGTTCTGGATTTGCAATATTAATATGGAAAGGGACTGAACTTCTTTTTGGCACGAATATCTCCTCGTATGTATTAAAGGGAATATAGTTATTTCCCCACTTGATTTGCCTTTTTGCATAATCGATGCTGGCTTCTTGATGTAACAGAAATTCGGATCCTAAGATTCCGTCTTCATCGTCAAACAGTGCGTCGTTTACCACGTGGAAATTCACTGGATGATTCGCAATCATTATTGATGCAGTCCCTAAGGTAGCTTGATTCGAATCGATTATTCCACGGATATATATGATTTCTTGAGTGTTGACGATTGTCGATGCTGTTACCATTGATTTCTTGATGAGGTTGACATCGGATCTGGAATCAACCATTAATCGTGCCTTCCCTTCCAGATTTGGAGATGTTATTAGTATTGTTGGAATATTTCGTACGGTATTAATAGGAACAGTTACTGTTCGTTTATTTGTTCGTCTTCTTCCTCCATTGATTCCTTCTTCGTTTGTTGTTCCTTTACTGACTTCCTTTCCTCGATTTCCAACGTCGGTTTCCAGGGCGTTGATTTTCCTGATGGTTTTGCTTCTTCCGTTTTTGGGACTCCTATTTTCATTATTTTCTGACGCTGTGGAGGGTTCCCACTCCGGATTGCGCCAGACGTTTCCGGGTGGCCCTGCTCGTTTCCCTGATTCATTCTTGAATATGGGACTATTTCTCCTGATTCTACCTTGGCTTTGAACTTGAAACAATCCTTAATCAGATGTCCCGATTTCTTACAATAATTGCAAGAAATTTCTAATTGATTCGGTGATGATGTTGCAGCTCCGCTGTTTTGTAATGAATTTGGTTGCCACGCGTTATTTCGCGGCTGATTATTTTGCCACGCGTTATTTCGTGTAGCATTGTTTTGCCATCCGCTATTTCGCGACTGATTATTTTGCCATTTCGGTATGGCTCCTTCGTATTTAGGGGGTCCGGAATTTGGTTTATTTTGGGGTACCGACGGATTCGCTCTTTGATCACGGGACACAGGTTGTTGACGAGTATATGAACTTGTCTTCATTCTCTCGTCTTCTAGTTTGACTTCTTTGTCAATTTTTACGGCTAGAGCGTAGATTTCATCCAGCCCTAGTCCTTGGCGTTCTTGTCTCAAGCGTAAAGAAATTTCACGAGGTAATCCTTTAATAAAAGCTTCCAGTGTGTCCGCATTGATATTTTCCTGCAGTGTAGCGGATATTTCCCCATAATTTCGTTTTTCCCCGTCTATTATAGCTAAACGCAAATTTTGAACGCGAGGGTTGTAATCGAGAATATTTTCTCCTGGTTTTTTAAATGTATACCCCAATTCGCCTTTATATTGATTCACATTTTTACACGGCGCGAAGTACTGTTTCAATTTATTTCCGAACTCGTCTAGAGTGATTAGATCAGAATCGCCTATCGCAATTAAAGCATGTCCGCGTAATTTATTCATTAATAATGTTGTTAATTGCGTTTCTTGCTGAGGGGCTAACATTGATTTTGCCCGTTCACATGTTTTTAAAAATTGAAAAACAGATGGTCGATAGCCATCGAAGAGAGGAACTGCCTCTAACGCGAGTTTGATTGGAATTTTTCCGTCCATCAGATCTTGTTTAGATTTAAAGTCGCGAATTTCTAATTCACGCGTTACTGGACGTTTTCCGAACGGATTTGGGGTAATTATTTCAGATTTAATACTGTGAACATCTTCGGCGCGTTCTTTTTCTAATTTTTTTACTCTTGCTGTTACTGATTCTAAATGTTCGAATTTTTCATCCCACAACGTTAATATTGTGAGGAGTTGAGATAAAGTTTCGGCAGGGGTCAAATCAACCTTTGATTCTAACGCTGCCTTTGCCTGTCGGATTATTTCTGTTTGCTTTCGCAATTCTTCTTCGTCCTTTTCACCGTGATCCGACATGATTCTTGATTTTACGCACTTGATTTTACTGATTTGATTTCTCAACTATTGCGGATTATCCCACCGCTGCCACCAATAAAATAACTCCTAATGTTACGTCCCTACTTCCTATTTGGGGCCGCGATTTTCAGGGAGTTTACGTATTTCACCCGCTTTTGAGCTAATCCAGGGATTTACGCTCTGGGATAGTTGAGATGACATTTTTAAGGTATTAATTCGGGATTTTACACTGCCTACCTTTTAATTGTCGATAGTATCGAGTCGCCAGGGGATGGGAGTCTCTGAAACCCCGTCTATTTCTGGCGCTTGGGTTGGATGGGGCACTACCCAGGTTTCTGCTTCGATCGTGCTCCCAAAAGGTTGTGGGTTGTTTTTAAATGACACCCCCGGTTGTGCTGGGACTCCCAACAAGTTTAAATTTTCCGCCGGTGCGTTTCTGAACGCGAAGGCCAGTTTTCTTAGTTGATACTTTCTTCCGGCTCTGTGGCCTCTAGGCATCGCCACCTTTTAGGTAGGGAATTTGTTTGATTTAATTTCTTTCTTTCCCGGGATCATGGTTCACGTCTAATCTCCAGTGACACCGTGGGCGGCTGTCCTGCTTATTAGAGTCACTTTCGACAGGCGTAAAACATGACCACTCGTAAACCATTTTTGGGTTTGATTATACACGCGTATCGCTCTTTACAACCACTGTTTGATGACACCGTGGGCGGCTGTCCTGCTTATTAGTGTCACCGTTGGTGGAAGCAAATTGCAACATTTAAGAATGATTTAACGGTAGAACTATTATTAATCACGAAAATCGCATTTTACACTCAGTTCCCGATGACACCGTGGGCGGCTGTCCTGCTTATTAGTGTCATCTTTGACGGGCGCAAATCACGATTAACTTTGTTCATATTTGCACGATTTGTAAAATTGCTTATAGGAAAAAGGTGTCAATGCCCAAAGTAAGGGATAGGATCACTAAGGTAAAACTTTACTCACTGATTTATCTAAACAACAATCACCTTTATTTCAACTTAACGCGATTTTAACACTATATATATATATTTTATAAGATACTGTTTGCAATAATTATTAGTACAATGCACATTAATTAATTAATAATTGATAATTAATTTTATTAAATTAATGCTGCTCCGCGGGTGGTCAGTCCCTTTTTATAGGACTACTGATCACTCCTTCTCCAGGTTTGTCACATGACAATTAAGACGGTGGGAGATGAAATCTCCCAATCATCTGCCGTGGGATCCACCTGAAGAATTCTTTCCAGCGGGCTATCCGAGAGTTTTGTTTACTGCAGAATTTGAGCTATTGCGCGCCTATTTCGGTGTCTTCTGCTTTACTTAAGACGTATTTTTGCAGTTATACGAAACCCTCAGTAGCGTCGATACTTACATTCTTATTTTAATTCATTTTTTAGAAGTTTACGCTACTGGGTTTTCGATGTGCTCTGTACGATTGATTTCGTACAGCCCACATACTAGGGATTGAAGTTAAAATACATCGGTTCCGTATTGGAGCTCGATTTACTGGATATTAAGGGAGGGCAAATTTGTGGCGATGATCAGGAGCGCAGCTTCGCGAAGGTGTCAGTAGTAAGACTAAGCGGGTTCTAACCCTGGTCCTCTGAGGGGAGCGCGGGGGCGGGGGGAAGTGAGGGGATCAGTCCGGGCCGAGCCGCCGCGGAGACCTCTCCAGACCGGACCCACCGTCGGAAATTTTTCAGAGGGGGAATGACCCCCGAAAACTTTTTCAAACCCCCACCCACCCCCGAGAACTTTTTTAGACCAGGCCCACCCCCCAAAATTTTTTTCTAAACCATTATGCGGCATACTGACATTTATTTCCAATGCAGAGAAATAATAATAATTTTTTAATCAATGATCCAGCGAACCATTATGTAGCAAACAGAAATACTTTTTTCTGAACCAATATGCAGCAAGCATTTTAAAGTTTTTAACGCTAACAGCATTCTAAAGCGTTCCGATTTAACGTTGCGGCGTATCGCGCGATAACGTGTGTAATTTAACTCCTCTGAGAAAGCTATGCAAGATGACGTCATTTGGCAGCGCGAAAAAAGGCATGAATAAAATAAACGCTGAATCTTAAAATTAAGTGGCGAGGAAAGGAGGAGGATGATGGGTAAATAAAATGGAGAAATTATATACGTTTAAGAATATATATTGTTACAGTAGAAAATAATAATTATAATAAAAAAATATAATAAAAGAAAAAAGAAAAATATAAAAGAATATAAAAATACAATATAAAAAGAAAAAAATATAAAATGAATATAAATATAAGATATAAATATAAATATAAAATATAAAATTAAAAGAAAAGAATATAAAATGAATATAAAAATAGAAATATAAAAATAGAATATAAAAAATAGAATATAAAAATAGAATATAATGATAAAAGAAAATATCTATAAAACATAAAAATAGAAATATAAAAATACAAATAGAAAAATAGAACAAATAGAAAAAATAAAAGAAATATGTAAATAATAAAATATATAAAATGACAGAAAAAATACAAAAAAATAAAAACTATTGGGGAGGTGGCGATGCGGATGATGGCGGTGATGGGGGTGATGGCGGTGATGGTGGCCTCGGAATGTTGTAGGGGGCCCACCTCGACCCAACCTGGGGCTCCTGCCGCAGCCGCGCGGCTATCCTAGGCCCCACGTCCCGCATCCGCGGCTCAGGGAGGGGTGGCACACCCTCAGGCCCAGCCTCCGCCAATAATTGCGCCAAAAACGCCAAACGCGCCCTCAATAGCTGCTGATCCTAGAACACATACCCAAACGTCGATATAATATTAGCACATTATACATCATAAACATCACACGCACAAAACAATGTAAAGTATTACATACATGCTGAGGCGGAGGCGAAGGCGACGGCGGCGACGGCGGCGAGCCCCAATCGGGGGACCATTGCGGCGATTCGGGTGGCGACGAGCCCTAGAACATAGAAACTCACGATGTAATATTAACACAACCACCTGATTTGATCTCACTCGATTTCAACTGTTAAACGCGATAAATGTAAAAATATTGCAAAGTACATACCTCGGGGTCACACTCCGGGGCAATTCGCTGTAATCCCATTTTTGGCGCAAAAAACTGTCCGGTAGCTGTCGAGCTTTGAAGACAACGGGTCCCGCAGCGCTCATACAATTTGTCACCCATGCCTAAAGTTGCATATGTTGCAAAGTAGGATGCCTTTGTTTTTCACTGGCCACCCTCTCCTTCTATGTGCTCCACCTGCATTTTCGCTGACCATCTTCACTATCTGCATCTTCTTCGAATTACTCACTGACCATCCTATTCTTCTTCGTTTGCATCATTGCACTATACCATACCATAGTAGTAAGACTAAGCGGGTTCCAACGCAGGTCCTCTGAGGGGAGCGCGGGAGGGGGGGGGGGGGGGAGCGCGGCGGAGGGAAACATGGGCGCGGGGCCTGCGGGGAGAGAAAGACAGGTTGCGCGCGCACGAGCCGCGGAGTGGGGGAAGCCGCGATGATGGAGGGGATCAGTCCGGGCCGAGCCGCCGCGGAGACCTCTCCAGACCGGACTCACCGTCGGAAATTTTTCAGACCTGACCTAGGGAGGGGACAGCCCCTGAAAAAATTTCTGGGGGCGGGTCCTGTCTGTAAAATCTTTTTTCAGACTCGATCCGTATGTGGTAAGGAGGATGATGGGTAAATAAAGCGGTACAATGAAATACGTTTACGAATATATATATATATATATATATTGTTACAAAGACAAAAGAGAATATATAAAGAAAAAAAAGTATATAATAAAATAATAAAATAATAAAAATACAAAATACAACATAAAAAGCGTTGGGAGGGGAAAAAAAATTTTTAAAAAATTACTGGGGATGCGATGGTGGTGGTGATGGTGGTGACGGTGGTGATGGTGGTGCTGGCACTCGGTATGGGGCCCACCTCAGCCCAACCTGCAGCTCCCGCCGCCGCACACGCAGATCTACCGGCTGATTGGCCTCAGCCAGTAGATCGGCCCGCCACCCTGGGCGCCGCCACCATAACTCGTTGCGGTTCTAGATCATAAACACAAACGTTGATATAACACTGATACATTAAACATATTAAACACGAAGCACACAAAAACAATGCACTATATTAAATACGAAGCACACAAAAACAATGCATTACATACCTGTAGAAGTGGCGGCGATGGGGGCGATGGCGGCGATGGGGGCGGCGGCGGCGATGGGGGCGATGGAGGTGAGCCCCAATCCGCCGACCACGTAGGGGATGGCGGTGGCGAGCGCTAAAAGATAGAAACCCACGATATAATATCACCTGATTTAATTTCACTCGGTATCAACGGTTAAACGCGATAAATGTCAAAATATTGTAAAGTACATACAAGATCCTAGTTAATCCCATTGTTTTTGGGGCACAGATTTTTTATAACAGATTTTTTTTATAGCACCAATGTCGTGGCAGTTCTCTGCCACAGAGACAACTGGTCTCACTGCATCTCCAAGCTCTCGCATGTAAATTCATATCATGAAACCGAGAAGTGCGTAGCTTTGCAAAGTAAGATGTTGTTGTTCTCCACCTTTATTTTCCGCTGACAATCCTCTCCTTATTCACACGCATCTTCTTTCCCTTCTTCGTTTGCATCATTTCACTATACCATACCACTTTGATCGCGTATCAAACGTCTATCAAACATCTATCATACCAGAAACGTTGAATCTTAAAATTAGGTGGCGAGGAGGATGACAGATAAATGAAATGGTGAAATAATATGTGCTGAATATGTGTTTGATACAGTCGCGGATACATATAATTATGCTGTATCAGCAAAAGCTATATCGAATGATTTTGTCCGTTAATTCGTCATACACATGAATCATGGAAAGAGAGGAGAGAAGGAAGACGGGTAAATAAAAGTGAGGCATTATATATGTTTATGATATATATTGTTACAAAAAAATGTACTAATTGTACAATTTAACATTTGCTGCGAGCGGCGCCGACAATATCATTCATAGCACATGCCAGCAGTTCGCAATCGATAAGAGATTCACCATCGAAATATTCGCTGTCGCATATAGTTTTAGCGATGTGACACGAATCTAAAGTTTCACCAGCGGCATCATGCCGTTGTAACACGGTGACAAAATTTGAAAATTTCATATGAACAAGATGCGTATTTTCGGAAAGCTGCGAATACATGTGGTCGATACAACGCTCGAGATTGAATAAAAACTTCATAGTTTCTAATTTGAAATATAAAGACTTATTATGTAGCGACATCTTCACAATTCGCGAATTATACATTATACAAAATTCTACTATCAATTCGTCAATCCGCAGTGGTGCTGATCCAATTAATTGTGCACGTTTTTCGATGTCTGTGCGTTTTTCCATTAGCGTTTTCCATGTTGGAAGATGCAACAACAGTTGATTCCCACGATTGTCGCCAAGAACAATTTCCACCAGTGGTATAGATTGCACGCTGATGCCAATTTCCAGATATTTATACGATGTAGGCGTTAGCGCGTATCTTCTAACATTGATACGTGATGTTTGACGCGATCTAAGAGTCCGATCATGAAAATTACCGTTTATCAGGAAGAACACATAAATAAATAAATAACGAATTAAATCTTACATGTTAGATATAACGATGATATGGTATGGTATGAAAAAATTAAATCTTACATGTTAGATGTGTTCTTCCTACATGGCGATACATCATCCTGCATGATCGGAATGTAATAATTCATGCGTTCAACGTTTGCTTCGGCACTGGTACTGCACATTTTTCGAAGCACTGTATATACAGGGTGTCCCATCTAAGACGAGACAGCCGGTTTTCTCCTAAACTATAGGAGATAAAAATATAAAAAAAATAGGGAATTGCATGGTTCGAGGGGGCCAATTAATTAGCGCGAACGAATTTTTTTATCGATTATTATTTTAAAAGATACGATGGTCAAGTTCGGTTTTTCAAATGGAACTATTTTTTTTGAACACCTGAGTTGATAGTGCGTTCCAAGACAAATTCAATAAGCTTTAATGTATACACTTTATTTTCACTGGTTTTTAAGATATTGCGCTTGCAAATTTACTGATTTTCACTGGAAGAAAACTGTCTGGTATAGCACGGACCAGGGACGGTTTTACTGGCTCCACTTGTGGCACTGCCTTTTGAAATAGATACCTACCTGCCAAAAGTCTACGCCAGGCCCAAAGGCTGGACAATTTTTTTCCGTCAGAAATGCTACTTAGGTAGGTACATCTGCGGTATCGAGAAGCGCACCGTTACTTTTATTTCGCACTTGCTTCTACGCTCGGATGGCCGGTTCTTTTGGGAGGGATGCAAGTTCGATTGGTTAGGTTAGGAGGAGTGAAAGTTGCTAGACTAAATTTCAATCATAGGGAGCAGATTGTATCAGAACCATTCGGATTTGCATTCCTCACAAACGGCCGCTCTCTTGAAGCATTGCTCTTCACAGCAATGCCCACCTTCTCTCGCACGGAATACGTTAACGCTTGCTTTTGTTCTGATATTGAAGCTCGTGTTTATACTCGAGAGGACCACGCGTCGACAGCGGGCTACCCCTTTTCTTCCTGTGTCTCTCCACGAGCCGTGTTGACGGTGGATTGTAGGAGCGTAGATATCTGGATGCCAGTTATTGAATTCAGGAGACGATAGAAACATTTTATTACAAAACACACATGTACTATAATTAAAGTAAATCGTATTCCTCTCGGGCAGGAGTACTGATAATGATCGAACTTGCGCCCCACTTCGCGCAGACCAATTACACGGAGGGTAGTCGGGTCACACACTGCCCAAATGATACAGGGTAATTCTGGAACAACGCCCGTCAAGGAGATGCGCTGGTACCCCGTGGCGAGGACAGACCTTCGCATTGCCTCACCCGATTTTTATGGCTTTTTTCGGAAAAAGGTACGAATCCTAGGCCGCACGTAGCGAATTGAAGTCGACCCTCCGCAGTCGAGGGTGAATTATCCATTACAGCGTATTAAGAAACCCTTTTCTTCGTCGTATTGAAAGGGAAGTGGTGCCAATGGATTCCTTATGTTTTTCTGACGAAAATCATACCAAATGTCATGCAAATCGGACTACTTTGACACAAGCTATTTGTATTCCTATGTAAAAGTTGTCCGATTTACACGACATTTGTAATGATTTTCATCGGAAAACCCCAAGGAATCCATCGGCGACACTTCCATATCCATACGATAAGGAATAACGAATTGTTTTATTTCTTAAAAAGGTAGGTACAGGCTGATTCTGGTGCTGCGCCCGTCACCCCGTGGCGAGGACAACACCCCGCAGTGCCTCACCCGAATTTTATGGTTTTTTTCGGAAAAAGGTACGAATCCTGGGCCGGACGTAGCAAATTGAAGTCGACCCTCCGCAGTCGAGGGTGAATTATCCATTACAGCGTATTAAGAAACCCTTTTCTTCGTCGTATCGAAAGGGAAGTGGTGCCAATGGATTCCTTATGTTTTTCTGACGAAAATCATACCAAATGTCATGCAAATCGGACTACTTTGACACAAGCTATTTGTATTCCTATGTAAAAGTTGTCCGATTTACACGACATTTGGCATGATTTTCATCGGAAATCCCCAAGGAATCCATCCGCGACACTTCCATATCCATACGATAAAGAATAAAGAATTATTTTATTTCCTAACCAGATACAGGGTAATTATGGAGCAACGCCCGTCAAGGAGATGCGGCGGCCTGGTACCCCGTGGCGAGGACACCCCTCGCAGTATCTGACCGAATTTTATGGCTTTCCACCCGCGAAGAGGTTCGAGTGCCTAATAGGGAGTGAGAAATCTTCGACTTGCGCATTTCTCATCAGATTTTTGCAAAACCGACACCTATCGATTCCTTATGTTTCGCCGATGAAGCTGACACTAAGAACAATGTAATTCGGACCATAATGAAGGAAATTCCATGGAATATCGATTTATGTCATTTCAAGCTGACTTGACTTGGTTAAAAATAGTCCGATTTACATGAAATTTGGTATGATTTTAATCGACGGAACGTCAGGAATCCATTGGCGCCACTTCCCCTTCGATATGATGAAGAAAAGAAGCAAACATTTGAAATCCTGAACATTTCTCACTTCTTAATGGTATTCCAAACCCTTCGAGGGTCGAAAGCCATAAAATTCGATGGGCACTGTGAGGTGTTGTCCTCGCCACGGGGTGACGGGCGTACCTCCAGAATTACCCTGATGAAATACAGGTGAAAGATGCCACATCTGGTTACCAAAAACTACCCGTACTGATCGGCCGCGGTGTCTCGCCAGAGTCGCGGTTTATGAGCGGATTTTCCGCGCGTCGGCGGTAGGCAACGGTACATAGTACGGGTCCGAAGTCATCGTACGCACTACCCACCGACAGAGCAATATACGGATTAACTCAGACTGGACAATGTCACCACGTTTTTTATTGGCCTTTACAAATTTGGCAGACAGATGTTGTCGAAACGTTCTTGGAGAAATAATAAATTATCGATCGTAAAGAGCGAATGAATTTTCGCCTGGCTCTGAGTCCGCTTTTGTCCCGACGCACGCGAGAAAGATGCCACAAATATAGGAATTGAAAAGTATTATCCACCGTCGATACGCCTCGTGGAGAGACACAGTAAGAAAAGGGGTACACCGTTGAGTGCGCGTGGTTCCGCCTGCATCGTCCTCCTTTCAAATTAAAGACGGATTCCTTATCTCTCGAGTATAAATCCTTATCTCTCGAGTATAAACACGCGTTGGATTTTCCAAACAAAAGCACGCGAGAAGAATTGGGTGCAAGAAAAAGTCGGCCATTGTACCGCGTGGTGAGGACAACCCCCCCGCAGTGCCTCACCCGATTGTACGGCTTTTGACCCTCGACGCGGTTCGAGTGCCTATTAAGAAGTGAGAAATCTTCGACTCGCGCATTTCTCATCAGATCTTTGCGAAAACGACACCCATCGATTTCTTATGTTTCGCCGATGAAACTGACACCAAGAACGACGTATTCGGACCATAATAAAGGAAATTCCATGGAATATCGATTTATATCATTTCAAGTTGACTTGACTTGGTTAAAAATAGTCCGATTTACATGAAATTTGGTATGATCGTCATCGGAAAAACATAAGGCACCCATCGGTGTCACTTCCATATCCATACGATAAAAAATAAAGAATTATTTCGACGCGTGGTCCTCTCGAGTATAAACACGAGCTTCAATATCAGAAGAAAAGCAAGCGTTAACGTATTCCGTGCGAGAGAAGGTGGGCATTGCTGTGAAGAGGGCCTCTTCAAGAGAGCAGCCGTTTGTGAGGAATGCAAATCCGAATGGTTCTGATACAATCTGCTCCCTATGATTGAAATTTAGTCTAGCAACTTTCACTCCTCCTAATCTAACCAATCGAACTTGCATCCCTCCCAAAAGAACCGGCCATCCGAGCGTAGAAGCAAGTGCGAAATAAAAGTAACGGTGCGCTTCTCGATACCGCAGATGTACCTACCTAAGTAGCATTTCTGACGGAAAAAAATTGTCCAGCCTTTGGGCCTGGCGTAGACCTTTGGCAGGTAGGTATCTATTTCAAAAGGCAGTGCCACAAGTGGAGCCAGTAAAACCGTCCCCGGTGCGTGCTATACCAGACAGTTTTCTTCCAGTGAAAATCAGTAAATTTGCAAGCGCAATATCTTAAAAACCAGTGAAAATAAAGTGTATACATTAAAGCTTATTGAATTTGTCTTGGAACGCACTATCAACTCAGGTGTTCAGAAAAAATAGTTCCACTTGAAAAACCGAACTTGACCATCGTATCTTTTAAAATAATAATCGATAAAAAAATTCGTTCGCGCTAATTAATTGGCCCCCTCGAACCATGCAATTCCCTATTTTTTTAATATTTTTATCTCCAATAGTTTAGGAGAAAACCGGCTGTCCAGTCTTCCCGCGGACACCCTGTAGGTGCAACGAGGCATTATTCACCGTGGTTGAATTTTTACAATTTGGTCCCCTCGTGGTAATTGATTGCTCGCGACAAAATGAGTCGATCAAGAATGGTACCGTGGACGTGCGCATAGAATTCGAGTGTAAAGAGAATGTGCCTGCAAATACTACGGCCTACTGTCTGATTCTGCATGATCAGGTGGTTGAATACAATCCACTGACAAACGTGGTGCGCAAAATCAATTAAATTGCCACGCTACTTGCATGCCCTCTCATGTGTAAAAAATCATATAAAAATTTCATCGTGAAAATCAAGATGCTTTACGAGAAAGACTGCATTCTCCCGTCTGTCTTGGAAGCGAACGAACCTCTAAATTGTCCCGATAATGGCTGTACCAACATTTGTTGACCTGCAAGGGTTCATCGTTTATGGAAGATTTGTTGTGAAGGAAGTGGCTATCCTACGAAAGGGAACAATTCTCTCGCACTATATTTTTGGGAGTTCAATGCCGCAATATCTTCTTGTGAAATCCGACAAATCAAGCATCCGATGGTTGGTGGGAAAACATCATGGACTACGGTGGGACGATGGAGACGTTCCGTACAGTATGGGTAAACAGCTAATTTCGAAAGCTGTAGCTGATGCAATTGACGAAGAAGATGACACATCCCATATCGTATACGTTAAAGGGCTGCAGAAACGCGACTGGCTTGCGGAATTCCTCGATGAAAATACGAGAGCTGACGTGATCATCGAGACGCTGGACATTGACTACGAGGATATTAAATCTCTAAATAAGCTAAATGTAGTTAATACTCTGCGATGTGGCAGACACGCAAAGCATTGTGCCATGCAAAATGTATTTAAAATATTCAACTGGTGGTCTAAATATCAAAGAGAAATTCATAAATAAAATATGATCAATTTTTAATGCATAAATGTTTTTTCTTCACCCTTCCCAACCTCCTATATGCTAGATTAAGACGATAGTTATAATTATGTAGAAGCGGTTCGATTCACATTCAGAGTGGTACGATTCACGTTCGTTTCACGTTCAATACCCGTTTGACACCCGATCAAAGCCGTTCAGTACCCGTTCGATTCACGTTCGATTCACGTTCGATTTACGTTCAGAGTGGTACGATTCACGTTCGATTTACGTTCAGAGTGGTACGATTCACGTTCGATTCATGCTCAAAGCCGTTCAATGCCCGTTCGATACACGTTCCAAGCCGTTCGAAGAATGGAAAGAAGATACATGCGAAGAAGGAGTGGACGATCAGCGAAAATGAATGTGGAAAACAATACTATCTTACTTTGCAAAGCTACGCACTTCTCGATTTCATGATAGGAGTTCATATGCGAGAGCCAGGACATACAGCGAGACCAGTTACCTGTCAAACTGTGAATGACTGAAAGTGTCTTATTGACCGAAAGTGTCTTATTCTATAAAACTAAGTTAGTTCTTGTGTGAAATAATGGGAGTATCCCGCATTGCACCGGAGGGGAGCCCCGATCTATGTCGGGACAATCCTGAGGTATGTACTTTGCAATATTTTTACATTTATCACGTTTAACAGTTGAAATCGAGTGAGCTCGAATCAGGTGGCTGTGTTAATATTATATCGTGGATTTCTATCTTCTAGGACTCACCACCATCATCACCACCATCATCACCATCGTCACCACCTTCATCGCCGCATTCGCCTCAGCCTCCAGTGGTATGTGTGTTTCATGTTTATTATGTTTATTTATGTGCTTAATTATAACTATGTTTGTGCTTAATTATAACGATGTTTGTGTATGTGTTCTAGAATTATGAACTGTTGGTGCAGCTGGCGATATTGGCGAGGGTCCTGGTGGAGGTCCAGGACGCACCTCCGGTGGTGCCTCCCCAGGAGCCGCGGATGCGCCGGCAGTCAGGGCTGGTGGAAAGGCTGCGGCGCCCGTGGGTGCCATATCGGCAAATGGGGCCCCTGCGGCAGCCGCCGCTCCCATCACCAGAATCACCCCCCTGGATAGATGTTAGTAGGCCGCAGCCGCCATGACATCCAGGGTGGGTGATGGCGCCTCCGGGGTCCCCGTCGCTGCCTCCATCGTCGCCATCATCATCTGGCGATGCGGCACCCTGGTGGCCGCCGTCGACGCCGTCGACACCACCATCTTCGTCGGCGTCGCCACCACCATCGCCACCATCTCCACCTCCCGAATGGCCCGAGGGGCTTTATACACCGCCATCGTCACCACCATCGCCGCCTCCCGAGTGATATTTTCCTGTTTTCATTTATTTTTCATTTACTTTATTATTTTATTATATTGTCTTTTTTTATTATCATTATCATTATCATTATCATTATTAGTTATTCTATTTTTGTAATATATTCTTAAACGTATTTCATTGTGTCAGTTTATTTACCCATCCTCCTCCTTACCACATAATTCTAAGATTCAGCGTTTATTTTATTCATACCTTTTTTTCATGCTGTCAAATGACGTCATCTTGCATAGCTTTCTTAAAGGAGTTAAGTTACACACGTTATCGCGCGATACGCCGCGACGTTAAATCGGAACGCTTTAGAATGCTGTTAGCGTTAAAAACTTTAAAATGCTTGCTGCATATTGGTTCAGAAAAAAGTATTTCTGTTTGCTACATAATAGTTCGTTGGATCATTGATTAAAAAATTATTATTTCTCTGCATTGGAAATAAATGTCTATATGTCGCATAATGGTTTGGAAAAAAATTTTGGGGAAAAAAATTTCAGGGAGCGGATCGAGTCGGAAAAAAGATTTTTCAGACAGGACCCGCTCCCAGAAATTTTTTCAGGGGCTGTCCCCTCCCTAGGTCAGGTCTGAAAAATTGCCGACGGTGAGTCCAGTCTGGAGAGGTCTCCGCGGCGGCTCGGCTCGGCCCTCCATCATCGCGGCTTCCCCCACTCCGCGGCTCGTGCGCGCGCAACCTGTCTTCCTCTCCCCGCAGGTCCCGCCCCCATGTTTCCCTCCGCCGCGCTCCCCCGCGCGCCCTCAATTCCCCCCGCCCCCGCGCTCCCCTCAGAGGACCTGCGTTGGAACCCGCTTAGTCTTACTACTTACCATACCACTCTGAACGTGTATCAAACGTCTATGGTACCACTCTGAACGTAAATCGAACGTGAATCGTACCACTCTGAACGTGAAGCGTACCACTCTGAACGTGAATCGTATCACTCTGAACGTGAATCGAACCGTCTAACTTAACTATCGTCTTAATCTAGCATACATCGCATATAGGAGGTTGGGGAGGGTGAAGAAAAAACATTTATTCATTAAAAATAGATTATATTTTATTTATGAATTTCCCTCTGGCGTTTAGACCACCAGTTGAATATTTTAAGTACATTTTGCAAGGCACAATGCTTTGCGTGTCTGCTACATCGCAGAGTATTAACTACATTTAACTTATTTAGAGATTTAATATCCTCGTATTCAATGTCCAGCGTCTCGATGACCACGTCCGCTCTCGTATTTTCATCGAGGAAATCCGCAAGCCAGTCGCGTTTCTGCAACCCTTTAACGTATACGATATGGGATGCGTCGTCTTCTTCGTCGATTGCATCAGCTACAGCTTTCGAAATTAGCTGTTTAGCCATACTGTACGGAACGTCTCCATCGTCCCACCGTAGTCCATGATGTTTTGCCACCAGCCACCGGATGCTTGATTTGTCGGATTTTGTAAGAAGATATTGCGGCGTCGAACTCCCGAAAATATAGTGCGAGAGAATTGTTCCCTTTCGTAGGACAGCCACTTCCTTCACGACAAATCTTCCATCAACGATGAACCCTTGCAGGTCAACAAATGTTGGTACAGCCATTATCGGCACAATTTAGAGGTCCGCTCGCTTCCAAGACAGACGGGAGAATGCAGTCCTTCTCGTAAAGCATCTCGATTTTCACGATGAAATTTTGGTATGATTTTGACACATGAGAGGGCAGGCAAGTAGCATGGCAATTTAATTGATTTTGCGCACCACGTTTGTCAGCGGATTGTATTCAACCACCCGATCGTGCAGAATCAGGCCGTAGGCCGTTGTTCGAGATTCGGCAGTTCCGATCTCCGCCACACCCCAACTCACCGCAGCACCTCCTGGACTGCGTAACGCCACGACCGATCCACAATCGATTCGCCAATCATCTGCGCTCCGCGACCGACGATCAGCCAATCAGCGCATCGCGTGAAACGGTTTCAGCCGGTTGTAGAATACGCGTAGCCAATCACAGTTCAACTCATCTGTGGCTCGACCAATCAGATTTCCCCACGTCGGTCGATCGTCGAGAATGTTCGAGACGACCCGTACAGGAAGTCGGATGGTCCAACGGTTTTCATTCTTGTTCATACAAAGTACGGTGAAAGACGCGTAGTTTCTCAACTTCAAATCTCTTCACGTAACTGGTGAATCTCTCAATTCCTTCTCGCTCAGCATCAATCTAGTGCTCATCTCAATTGTTGCTTTCTACCGCAAACGCTCAATTCTCATTTCTCTCACGCGAATCGATTGTGGATCGTGGTCGAGGCTCGTGCACGTGGCGGTCGGTGTGCGTGATTTCTCATAGTTACAACAATTCTCACGATTGTTTATCTAAAGGCTCTGCTCACCTCTCATCGTTGTGACGAACACTCAACGAGTTTTTTACAATAAAGACAACTAAACATTTTACCTAAATAAGTGCATTGTGACTTCAAACATAACCTCCCCGGCATACTCACGCTCATCGCGTTAACGCTTTCGCGAACAGCCGCAGTATTTACCGGCACATTCTCTTTACACTCGAATTCTATGCGCACGTCCACGGTGCCATTCTTGATCGACTCATTTTGTCGCGAGCAATCAATTACCACGAGGGGACCAAAATGTAAAAATTCAGCCACGGTGAATAATGTCTCGTTGCAACTATGTCCATAATACGATTTATGGAATTGCGTATACATGTGATACAAGATGGCGTGCTTATTCTTGTCAAAGTCCAAGTTCATGTCATCATATGGGTAAAATTCCGAGTTGAGAAAAAGTTTTACATTGGCCAATTTACAGTTGTTGAACTTAGTAACATCTTCAGTCATCACATTCTTTCGACCAGTCTGTAGAACAAGGATCACACATCGCGGCTTCTCCAGCTGCGCAGATGCCTTCACGGCCCACGAATGCTTGGTCGTGCTCTGTAAGAGAGGATACACGTATAGATCCCACGATTGAAAACAAATGCTCAGGTTTTGTCCACTTTCCAAAGCACGTAGCAACGATAGCTTATTAAGGTCGTTCAGCGTCACATGAGGCATCCGCCATTGCACTTTAAGTAATTCAATTTCTGGTTCCAACATCGGTGATCCTATCAGAGCATTGTTGTCGTTGCGCGATCGTATTAAAATCAATTCGTGACGCGCATTAATAATTATGCGTTTGTAGTCCTCGCAAAATCCCAGCAAATATTTGAGTGGGACGCAAAAATTGAAATAATTTTTCACTATTAGCCCATCGCGTCGTTTCAAGCCCCATCCGGCATTCTCCATATTTTTGTCTTCGTCAGATGTCAGCGATACATAGTTCTTAAGCGTGCTAGTTATTCCAACGTTTCTGTTACGATCAATCTCCACACCGTTCAGCTCGTATCGAATCTCGTCGAATAAGAACGCCACACAATTATTTCCCAACATCACCGTTAACGCATCGTTTTGTTTATTTATCTTCAATTTCCCCTCCACATAGAGGAAACTTTCACACGGTAATGTGTACAAATCCTGCTGTTGTATGGGTATTCTTATCTCATCGCTGTATCCAAACGTTGTGTTGACATATGGGTTGTATGTGTGAGTCTCGAGCTTGACAATGCGATCATCAAACGTCGGCTTCCCTCCAATGCTTAGAATATCAGCCATTTTTTCAACTTATATGCACACAATGAATCCCAATGATCTCAAAAATGCAATGTTCGCAGCACTGAGCCTCTTCTTTTTAGCGTGATCAGAGCTGTTGCAGTTGTTGTAGTTGTTGCAAGCAATTTCACTTGGAAGAAACGAGTTTCTGGAGTCGGTCAACACAAGCATCTCTTTCGCACCACACGTATTATCGTCGTCGTCGCACGTGCAGTCTGATGGTAATCTCTTCACCTCGAAAATCTAGCAACCGTCCGTCTTGATCCACAACGCGTATCGTTAGATCCGTAATGACCTGTGCGGTGATTGGAAGGTAAATGATCTGTGCGGGCGTTTCCGATATCTTATATCCTGGTGGAACTCTCGGAGAAAATTCATGTATCGTATGTACACGTTTGCCATTGTTGTACGCGCCAGCGGTCACGCTACATTCTACGCGGATAATGTTCACGTTCATGATATTAATTGGATCGTCCGATTCGTGCCACCGCCCTGGTTCTAATATCCGATTCGTCGAGAAGCCCAGTAGCGATCCAATGTTATTGCGCTTCGTAAAATCTACGGCGAACGAACAGTACAGCTCGCTTTTCATGGTGTTGTTGTTGGGACGCAACACTATAGGATACACATCGTTGTCACCATTGCTGGTGTCATCGAGATTTTTAGGATACCGCTCGAGTAATCGCTGTCTCAAATACTTGGCAATGGCGTCTAGTTCGTAGGAGCCGTGTGGAATCCTTATAGTTTCAGGACTGGTGTCAACACTGCTGTTTTTGATGCCATAGTTTACGACGAAGTAGAAGTTATCGTTGCTCCAGTCGATGTTCGGTATTGTATGATAAGTTTCAAAGGTTGTTACGCCAAGCTCGTAATCATCGTCGCTCAAATCTATGGGTGGAAAGTGGCTCACCGCGAGGGTGCTACTCTTGCCGGTTAGAGTGAATGTTAGCGACATATTCAGAGCTGCACGGCTCGACTAGTACTGAATCATAGTGGTGGGAAGTCAATCCTTAAATTTGGTGTCGATCGTTTGTAGAAAGCGTAGACATAGTTGTCCACAATTGCTCTGTTTGTACTTCTGATAAGACGTTCGATTGTATTCGATTTTCACAGCTTCTTTATCCAGATATTGTACCAATTCCTTAGGCGGTCGAAGATTCCCAAAGCTGTCGAAATATATAGCTCGACACCCTCTCTTCGCATATGCCACCCAATGAGTCCCCGGCCCCTCGTCATTGTCCAAATTTACGATACCGCTCTCGTTTCGATGTACTTCTCCGGCTGGTAGTGCATTGCGCATAAAAACACCTCTAAAGAATGGAATACGCATACGTTTTGCCAACTCCTCCAATTGCGCATCGGTAGTTAGGCCCGCAGGTATTTTTATTTTCTTTTCGGCGTTTTTTTTTTTTCGTTTCGATATTCCCTGTCCACGCTTGTATGGCGTGAGATAAAGTCCACGGCCTTCCATGGAGCGATTATGACGTTGCATTTCCTGCAACTGCAACTGCAGCTAACGATCCGAGAACACCTAGCAGCGGGAGAAGTGGTAATATACCATCCCGTTTTGCCACCGGAAGAATCCGCTTTTGCGATGCTCTCTTTAGAGTCCTTTTGCGGGTTTTTGTTTTCATCCCCATTCCGATTTTCGTCTTGGCTTTCATAGTTGCCCAAATAGCTGTAGCAGCACCTCTTTCGCCCAGAGTCGAGTCTCGCGCAACGATGTGTTTTCGCGCTTTGTCAGCGAGAACTTTATCTGTCGCGTGCCGTTCACCGAGGTCGTTGCTACGCGAATACGCAATATCGTGTTCGCGACACGCTGCGTCCAACGGATTGATGCCTCGATCACCTCTAGCCAATCGTTTTATCAGATGAGTTCCTGGACCGCAAAACTGGTATCCCGGGATATGTAATTCGATAGGTAGCGCGTTTATCGTCCGATTTAACAGACCACAACCTTTCTTTACTCTCGTTGGTGACATTCGCTACAGTTTTTAGTCAATGGTGCTGGACAGTCGATATGCGTTCGCTGCCAAGGGCGGTTATAATGTTCCAAGCACCGACGATGCTGCTGAACCTCAGAATCGGCTTTTATATGCTCTGGGAGTCGGTCCCACAACTGGTCAATGTGTCTGCCAAACTCGCGCAGTAGAATAATCTTTGGTATGTATTTCAACTGCTCAGAGGTTAGGTCTCGAAAATCGCAATTATCCGACAGGATCAGAAGCATTTTGAATACTGAGCTGTCGTGTTTCGGCGCGGACCTATAAATAGGGCGCGTCGCTGCTTCGACGTATCAAAATCATTTTTCACAGTTCACGGAGGGGATGCGATTCGTGCGACAACCTGTAACGATACGCGTGGCAAATTTTGACGATAAATTGCAAATGATGTCCCCGAAAACAAGACACAGACATGGTAGCATGCTACCAAACACTATCCGCTGCCTAATTTGCGGTCCATCAAATTGTGGAAAGACCAACGTGCTGGTAAGCTTGTTGGAAAGTCCACACGGCGTCCGCTTTGAGAACGTGCGCGTGTATTCCAAGTCGTTGCAACCGCCGAAATATCAGTATTTGGAGAATTTATTGACTCCGATAGATGAAATTGGCTACTTTACGTTTTCGAATAACAGTGACGTCATCCCACCGGGCGAATCGCTTCCGAATTCTATTTTTATCTTTGATGACGTGGCATGCGACAAGCAAGATACGATAAGGGAGTACTTTGCAATGGGGCGCCACTCGACCGTTGACTGTTTCTATCTCTGTCAGACGTACGCAAAGATTCCCAAACTTCTTATACGCGACAATGCGAATCTGCTGATTCTGTTTAAGCAGGATGGTACCAACTTGAAACATGTGTACAACGATCACGTAAACACTGACATGACATACGAGGATTTCTGCGCTTTGTGTCGTAATTGTTGGCAACGGGAGTATGGTTTCGCGGTGATAAACAAGGATAGCGCGATGTCCAATGGACGTTATAGGAAGGGATTTAACGAGTTTGCCGTACCGTGAGATGGTCAATTGGCATCAACACGTCGGTGGGAAAGCAACATCTGCGGTACAACGATGATTGATATCGATACTCTGGAGATTAAGGATCGCGAGAGAATAGCGAAGGAAATTGCAAAAACCAGCGAAGCCATTCACCGGAAATATCAGGCTTTGAAGACTGGCAAGATGGAGGAAGATGTCGCGTTGGAGAGATACTTCAAACCTATCGTCGAACCCTTAAAGCATATTGCGGAAAATACCGCAACGACAGAAGCTGACACATCACCGCTGATGAGCACAGACGTTGAAGAGAATGAAACATTAACGCCTAAAACAAAAATCCCATCGAAAGGGAACACATCGCGTAAGGCAAAGAGGAAACGACACACATAATGCACGTACACGATAATTATCGCATCATTCGTGTCCAAGACACCTCTGCGATCAAACATGCAGCCATTATCGAAATCCAAGAGTAAAGAAAACCATAGCCACAAAAAGCGACAACTCGTTGAGGAATTGCACGCTCCAGCTCGAAGACATTTCCCACGGAGGCGCGTCATAGTGCATGGATACGATGATCTGTGGCAAGCTGACATTGTAGAAATGCGTCCATACTGGCGATTCAACCAGGGTCACCACTACATACTCACCGTCATCGATGTGCTGAGCAAGTATGGGTGGGCGTTACCGCTCAAGACGAAAAGTGGCGCTGAGGTGACTAAAGCGTTTGCAAAGATATTTAGAGATCGATATCCGAAAAATTTGCAAACCGATCAAGGAAAAGAATTTTACAACGCCGATGTTCAGAAACTCTTTACAAAGCACGGCATTAATCATTATTCGACGTATTCGGTGATGAAGGCCTCCGTCGTGGAACGTTTCAATCGAACTTTGAAGAACAATATGTGGAAAATGTTTACGCTCAATGGAACCTACAGATGGACCGATGCGCTACCGCGTCTACTTGCAGAGTATAACGCACGAAAACATAGAACCATCGGAATGCGTCCTTGCGATTTTACCCCTGCGATCGCCGATAAGCTGCTAGCCACCGTGTACAGCAACATAAAGATCGCTGCTCCAGCGAGATTCAAGTTGGGCGAGTTTGTGCGCGTGAGCAAATTTAAAACCATCTTCGATATAGGCTATACGCCGAATTGGACAACGGAGGTGTTCGAGATAGCCAAAGTACAGGCAACTAATCCCGCGACGTATCTGCTGGTCGATTCCTGTGGAAAACCTGTTGCCGGAGGATTCTACGAACACGAGCTGCAACGCGTCGCCGATCCTGATGTGTATCTAGTGAAAAAAGTGTTGCGTAGAAAGGGGGATAAGGTGTACGTCAAGTGGCTGGGCTTTGATAAATCACACAATTCTTGGATAAATAAAAATAATGTATTGTAAAATAATAATACATGGTTCAATAAATACAATGATACATATGTAAATGTGCAAACAATTTTTTATTTTTACACATTAATCCTGCTATTTATGCGAATGAGTTAATAAATACAATAATAATTTATATACAGTTGCGAACAATTTTATATTACGCAATAATTCCACTATTTATATGAATGACTTAATAAATACAATAATAATTTCTATACAGTTGCGAACAATTTCTATACAGTTGCGAACAATTTCTATACATTTGTGAACAATTTGATATTATACAATAATTCCACTATTTATAATAAATACAATAATTTCTATTTTACAATGGGATATTATAATGTCCCCAGGGCAGAGTGTCGGTCGAATCGGGTACGATATGCCGCTTGTCGTCGTACGGACTTAGAGCGATTTTGGATTCCGAAATGGTGTACACTTTATGCAATTTAGACCGTATGCATGATTCTCTGCGAACCATTTCGATCTCCCTATGCAAACACTGCGCGTAGTCGTCGAAAGTTATCGTTCTGGCTATGAAGTTGGCCTTGACGCCTTTCGCCTTATTCGTATCTTTTTTGCCGTCTACGCGAAGTGCATACATTTTCGTTCTAAGACCTACGAATTCGGTCATTATCGGACCGTTATTTTCGTCCTTCATCAGCCCTTGAACCTTCTTATTTACACGCGGCATATTATATGCATTGTTGATGTGATAATCGCTTGTGTCGAATCTATCGATATTGTGTTTCATGGTCTCGTAGATATCGTCGCATCGAATGTGATAAATAAGACTGTCAGTGTCGGTGTATAGAATTTTACAATTTTGAGCGTGCAGGGGAGACATGTACTCGTGGTGAAATTCATACAAGCAAATTTTTGATATGTCCAGAATGCTAAGCATTGTCGATACACTCCGGTTATTACCAAAAAAAATACAAGATAAGAAAAATTCTAAAGTTTTGGGACGTAACAGATACATTAACGGTGATGTTGGGAAATAATTGCGTGGCGTTCTTATTTGATGAGATTCGATATGAGCTGAATGGTGTGGAGATTGACTGCAACAGAAACGTTGGAATAACTAGCACGCTTAAAAACTATGTATCGCTGACATCTGGCGAAGACAAAAATATGGAGAATGCCGGATCGGGCTTGAAACGGCACGATGAGCTAATAGTGAAAAATCTTTTCAATTTTTGCATCCCTCTCAAATATTTGTTGGGATTTTGCGAGGACTACAAACATGATTATTAATGCTCGTCACGAATTGATTTTAATACGATCGCGGAACAATAACAATTCTCTAATAGGATCGCCGATGTTGGAACCAGAAATTGAATTACTTAAAGTGCAATGACAGATGCCTGTGACGCTGACCGACGTTAATAAGCTATCGTTGCTACATGTTTTGTAAAGTGGGCAAAACCTGAGCATTAGTGTTCACTTGTGGGATCTGTACGAGTATCCTCTCTTACAGAGCACGACCAAGCATTCATGGGCCGTGAAAGCAGCTGCGCAGCTAGAGAAGCCGCGATACTTTATCTTTGTTCTACAGACTGCTCGAAAGAATGTGATGCCCGAAGATGTTACTGAGTTCGACGACTGCAAATAGACTAATGTAACACTTTTTCTCAACTCGGAATTTTACCCATACGATGACATGAACTTGGACTTTGACAAGAATAGGCACGCTATCTTGTGGAACATGTATACGTTTTTCCGCAAATCGTATTATGGACATAGTTGCAACGTGGCATTGTTACGTGAGGGCATTAATTTTGCATTGACCAAGCGGTTTAGTCTAATTTTTTTCACGCAACGCTTAACGAATTTAAATAGATTATTTTAAATCAGGATTATTTTGGGGTACGGCTCTCGCTTCAACCAATACAGGTTGCCCAATCGGGATGTGGTACTTTGGATTAGACTGGTTCAACAGAACGAGACAAAATGTATGTGAAAATTACCATGTATTACAAAAGTATGAGCAATAGGAAAAGTTTTTAAAAGGTGGTACAAAATGGGGAATCTACATGGATTTGAAAAGAGTCATAGAAAACCAACGAATATAAACGCGCGACGGTGAACAATATTGGTTTGGTGTTACAATTTAACGCATATATTTTACGAACGACAATTGATCGAGGGAAACCCGCAACTCACTAAAGTGGTTGGATCAACGTTCACACGCGTTTTTGGTTCTAAACATTCGAAAAGATCAATTTAGGAAAAGTAATGCGATCGGCAATATCATTACATAAATGGAAGAATGTATAAAACGCGGTTCACACCGAAAGGAAACTAACAGTCAATTGAGGGAAAATCCCACAACACACTAGGTGGTTGAATCGACTGCTGTTTCCATACAATATCAAACATACTTCAGATCACTCACCGATTTGATACAAGAAGACTTAGATTTTGAAACGTCTCACACTCTCTCTGGGTTACTCGCTTTGCCCCGTACTCTCCGTGCAATACACCAATGTCGATGTTGATTCACAATATATTATATTTAGGTATTATTTCAACGTAGAATTTAAACAATGGAAAATAAAATGTATATGAGTCTCTACGGGGACTGAGTCTTTTCTATGGTCACTGGTACTCGATAGAACTCTCGCTCGAACGCCTATTAAGATATGGCAATACGTCCCTCGGACAGAACGACCACACACTATGCGACTTGTCAGCCGACTGTGACGAACGAATACAGGGTAGGCCCGAGCACTTGGGCCTTTGAACAAAGAGCGCCAAAATTGCTGACTCCGCACCTCATGGACACGCGAAATGCAGTGGCGTAATGAATGGTATAAAATTATTATCATAATTCGGTTTGTAGATCATTGACAATTGATCGAGGGAAACTCCCACAACACGCAATGGTTGAATCAAATGTGGTGTAACAGAAATTTAGCAGGGAAGAAAAATATAAAATGGTCTACTACAATGCTTAGGTTTCAGAATGCTTATCACATCGAGCGTTCTCAGAACATCGTACGGCGTCGGAAGATCGCTGTCGACGATCTTGCATGGGAAAATATGCCGTGGCGTGACAGGCTTCAAGCTCAATTAAAATCGTAACTATTGAGAACTTTCACAGATAATCGACTATTGATCGAGGGAGATTCCCATACCACGCAATGGTTGGATCAATGTCGACATCTGCGAATTGATCGTAGCGAAAAAGAATATGGTGTGCATATAGGAATAATTTAGAGATGAATTTAAAAAGTAACCGGCACGTAACAGCATTATTCACCGTGGCCCAATTTTTACAATTTGGCCCCCTTGTGGTAATTGATTGCTCGCGACAAAATGAGACGATCAAGAATAGAACCGTGGACGTGCGCATAGAATTCGAATGTAAAGAGAATGTGCCTGCAAATACTACAGCCTACTGTCTGATTCTGCACGATCGGGTTGTTGTATACAATCCGCTGACATACGTGGTGCGCAAAATCGATTAAATTGCCACGCTACTTGTCCGCATCTCCTGTGCCAAATTCGAACAAAAAATATTTCGTCGTGAAAATCGAGATGTTTTACGAGAAAGACTGCATTCTCCTGTTTGTCTTGGAAGTGAGCAGACCTCTGTACTGATAATGGCCGTACCAACATTTGTTGACCTGCAAGGTTTCATCGGTGATGGAAGATTTGTCGTGAAGGAAGTGGCTGTCTTACGATAGGGAACAATTCTCTCGCCCTATATTTTTGGGAGTTCGATGCCTCAATATCTTCTTACGAAATCCGACATATTATGCATCCGGAGGTTGGTGGCAAGCCACCATGGACTACGGTGGGAAGATGGAGACGTTCTGTACGGTAAGCCTAAACAGCTAACTACGAAAGCTGTTGCCGGTGCGACCGATGAAGAAGATGTCACACCCCATATCTTATACGTTAAAGGGCTGCAGAAACGCGACTGGCATGTGGATTTCTTCGATGAAAATACGAGAGCGGATGTGATCATTGTGACACTGGACATTGACTACGAGGATATCAAATTTCTTAATATGCTAAATGTAATTAATACTCTGCGATGTGACCGACACGCAAAGCATTGTAAAATGTATTTAAAATATTCAACTGGTGGTCTAAACACCAGAGAGAAATGTATAAATAAATATAATACATTTTTTTCATGCATATAAAAATGTTTTTCTTCACCCTCCCCAACCCAACCTCCTGCATGTCATGTACGTTAGATTAAGACGATGGTTACAATTATTATGTAGAAGTGGTTCAATACACATTCCACACGCATTCAGAGTGGTACCATACACGTTCAGAGTGGTACGATAGAAGTTCAATACGCATGTGTCCAAAGAAGAAGGGGAAGCGGTTCGGTTCAACCAAATGACTAGTGCGAAGAAGAAAAATGGAATGGTCAGCGAAGACGAAGGTGAAGAGCAGTGACATTCTACTTTGCAAAGCTACGCACTTTTCGGTTTTAATATAAGGGGTTTACATGCGTGAGCCTGGAGATGCTGCAAGACCAGTTGTCCATCAAACGTTAAAGATGAACTGTTGAATTTTTTGGGTGACAATTTTTTTGTGAAAAAAATAAAATGGAACTATTCCGCATCGCTCCAGAGTGCGACCCCGCGCCGTGTCGAGACAACCCAGAGGTATTTACTTTACAATAGTTTGTGATTTATTGCGATTACCCTTCGTACTACGAATGCAGGACCACTTTGATCCTGAACAGCATTTCTAGGATAAACGTGCTAATATTATATCGTGGATTTCTATGTTCTAGAACTCGCCACCACCGTCACCCCCCCCCCCCCCCTCGCCACCCCATTGGCCGTCGCCGCCGCCTTCGCCGCCGCCTCCGCAGCTATGTAATACTTTGCATTGCTTTGTGCATTTCACGTGCAAATATTATATCGAGGTTTGTGTATGTGTTCTAGGACGAGCAGCCACTGATGCCGATGATATTTTTATTATATTTCTTTGTTGTTGTTGCTGTTGTTGTTGTTGTTGTTGTTGTTGTTGTTGTTGTTGTTGTTGTTGTTGTTGTTGCTGTTGTTGTTGTTGTTGTTGTTGTTGTTGTTGTTGTTGTTGTTGTTGTTGTTGTTGTTGTTGTTGTTGTTGTTGTTGTTGTTGTTGTTGTTGTTGTTGTTGTTGTTGTTGTTGTTGTTGTTGTTGTTGTTGTTGTTGTTGTTGTTGTTGTTGTTGTTGTTGTTGTTGTTGTTGTTGTTGTTAGTAGTATTACTATTATTATTTTGTTGTAACCATATATATTTCTTAAAAACATATATTATTTCTCCATTTTATTTACCCATCATCCTCCCTCTCCCCTCGCCGCCTAATTTTATGATTCGACGTTTCCGAAAAAAATATTATATTTCGTTGTTACGTCCTGAAGGGACTTTTGTAAATCACCCCGAGCGGTTGGAATGATTTACCGGGTTCGCTGCTCTATCAAGGTGCTAAAGCACGCCTTGACTATACTTACCAAGGAAAGGGAGGATAACAAGGGATTGAATACATCGGTACAATGGGTTTAATGGGAAATCCAAGATGTAAAGTATATTGTTACAAAAATCAGATAATCATACCTAGAGACGGCGCTCCGTCTCGGCTGTCGCTCGCTGGTTTTCGCTGACTTCGCACGGCACGCTTGCCGTCGGTGATTCGCACGCTCGAGGTGTCGGTTGACCGAGCGTAGGTCGCGGTCGCTCGCTGTGCTCTATCGTAGCACACGGAAGTCGGTCACGTCGCTGTTCGCGGTCTCTAATCGTCTGTTCTACGCGTTCCTACGTCGATCACGAGTGACGCGCAAGGGCTCTCCCGGCTGGGCCGTTCACGGTGTGTCGGATGGAGGTACCCCTGGCACGAATTACTTTCGGCCGTTCGTATTTCGCGGACTTGACGCGGAGACGCGGTCGCGGTATCTGGACGGCTCTCTGGCTCGTCGTGACTTCCTACTTCGAGCTCCCGCAATAGAATGCATTTCCGAAGTCCCGCGATCGAGGTTCAAGCCTCGCACTCCCTATCTCGAGGACGGGGGAAATCGCCCCGTCAGGCGCTATCCTTCGCAACTTCCATTGCTCCATCCTCTGGAATCTAGGGCCCGGACCATCGGTGGTCACGTTGTGCCCACGCCGACGGATTCCGCGTTCGCGACCTACTAACCCGCGTGTTGCGATTCCGCTGAATCGCTGATGGCGAAATGGAAGGCGACGCGGGGACAGCAAGCACGGAATGGACCTGAAGGGCCCATGTAACACGTTCATGCGTTCTTCGCGCTGCGACGCTTAAAAAATTGTTAGGTTTAGAATGCTTGCTGCATATTGGTTCGGAAAAAAGTATGTCTGTTGGTATGGAAAAAAATTTCTGCTGACGCAGCATAATTCTTTCTATGATTCGCGCCTTCGTCACGCCGCCAAATGACGTCATCCCGCACGGCTTCTCCAGGGGACTCAAATTACACACGTTATCGCGCGATACGTTGCGATGTTTGAAATATTGTCGGCTTTAGAATGTATGTTTTCTACATAATAATGGTTCGCTAGATCGTTGAATCAAAATTAATATTTCTCTGCGTTGGGGGAAAATGTCGGTTTGCTACGTATTGGTTCGCTAGATCGGTGTGGGGGGAGAGAAAAAAAAATTCTGCTGATACCGCATATTGGTTTGCAAAAATATTCCGGCGGTCGTCTCCTCCCTCGATTAGGTCTGTGAAATTTCTGGAGGGGTTGTTACGTCCTGAAGGGACTTCCTGTAAATCACCCCGAGCGGTTGGAATGATTTACCGGGTTCTTGCTCTATCAAAGGGCTGAGGCCCACCTTGACTATACTTACCGTGGAAGGATAGGGAGAAAAGGGGTTCAATCAATGGTTGACACGGAATTTAAGGGGAAAACAAAAGAGTAAAATATATTCTTAGGAAGATAGAATCTGATTACATACCCTTGGGACGGCGCTCCGTCCCAGCTGTCGCTCGCAGTGCCCTCGGGTAGCACACGGCACGCTTGCCGTCTAATGTTCCGCTCGCTTGCGGTGTCACTGGACCGAGCGTAGGTCGTGGTCGCTCGCTGTGCTCTCGGATGGCACTCGGAAGTCAGTGGCCTGGAGCCCGTCATACCGCACTGTCTCTAAACGTCGGATATCTACGCGGTCCTACGTCAGTCTCGATTAACGCGCAAGGGCTCTCCGGGTATGCCGTTCTCTGTGTGTCGGACGGAGTTACCCTTCTTACGAATTACTATCGGCCGAGCGTGCTTCGCGGAATCTACGCGGAGACGTGGTCGCGGTATCTAGACGGTCCTCTGGTCCGTCGTGACTTCCTAGCTCGAGCTCTCAAATCAGAATCCATTCTCAATCAATCCTAGTTATGGGCCGTGCCCCGATCAATCCTCGCGAATGAGGGAAACTACCCTGTCGGCAGTTGTCGCTCGCCGCACGCGTCGGAAATTTCCGGGCCCGGGCCGCCGGCGGTCACGTTGTCCCTACGGCTGTTGCTACGCGGCTCAGCGTAACGTGACTGCCACGCGCGAGGCGATTCCGCTGAATCGCCGTCTACGGAATAAAGCGACGCGCGGACAGCAAGCACGGAAAGGGCCAGAAGGGCCCATGTAACACCTCCCTACCTAGACATGAAATGGTCTCGAGAGGCCATTTCATGCTCACGTGGGCAGCTGTCAGCGCGTGCACCTTCTTCGAGCGTCTTAAAACTAAGGTTAACGCTACTACAAGTAAGGGGTGCATGGGCGATACAATAAATGAATCGGAATTAAGCAAAGAGAAACTCATATATTGTTGCATAAAGAAAATAATAATAATAATAATAATAATAATAATAATGTTATTAAGAAAAAAAAAGAGAGGGAAAAAAGCAAACATGAAATTAGCGGGGGGGGGGGGGCTCCTGGCAGCGCTTTTAACGGATGCTCTCTGCTGTGAATTAATAAAAAAAAAGAACAATTATAACTCGGTCGCGTCAGTTTTAAGTGATTACAATTTGTTGCGTAATTACCTAGTGCCGTATTTTCATTCCGCTCCCGCTGGAATGATCCAGGGTATGTCCTTGGCTAGGGGGGCCCTAATGGTCTCGGCGCGTCCACGATCGGGAACGCTGGCAGATGTCGGGGGTCCATTTCTAAGATGGTGCGGATGCACCCCGTGCAGTCTGCATTAGTTCTCCATTGTAAGTGGTAGCTCCGGCAACACGCACACTTGGTGTAGTATATGGCTCTGTCCTCCGTTACAAGCCAGTCGACCGGTGTTCTGTCATATGCGTGGAAGTCGGCCGGAGGTTTCAGCAATGCACATGCATCGCAGATTATTTGATATTTGATAGTAGTGTGGGTCCATACGCGCCCATTGCTGCCATCGAAACTGAGTTTTGGACGAATGCAGACCCTCCTCCCGAACGGCGCGTGTAAGTGCCGTGGCAGCACCACCTTAGCGAGGGTGGTTCGAACGTATTTCTCGTCGTTAAATCGCGGGGCGTACATGTTGCTTTTTCCTTTTGATTTAACAAGTTAAATTTTATGGCGACTGTGTCTCGCTTTGCTTAATTGCTACCTTATATACCATTATCCCTACTATCTAATATTCGCAGCAGAGCGCATCGTGGGGGTCGATTCTTAGCCTAACGCGCGGGGTTTTCTGCTACTATCAGCAAACTATGGTCTAGAATACTTCAAAGTACGGCTCGGAACCCGCAAAACTTCTCGCTCGTTCTACGTGGGCTCTCTCTCTTGTCCTCGTGGATGGTATAACGGGTAGGTCGGAAGGAAAAGATGTGATAGCAAGAGGACGGGGTCTGGAAATTATTTGAGGAGGAGGGCGGGGTGGTACCATTTCTATATTAACCTTCGTCTCTTTCCTTAAGGGCTCGCGATGTTGAATCTGGCGTGCCCTCAAAAAACGGTATCCAATCCAGACAATAATGATGATTATGAGGGTTCCTCCCAATCCTGGCAGTCCATAGGTGACGTATGTAGATAAATTTTCAGTTCGGTGGTGGGTGGCGATCTCCCTTGCCTGTCTTTCTATGTCGTCCAATGCGATTGCGGTTGCCTTCGCATGAGCGTCTTGAAGGGTCCCCTGTGGTTCCTTTTCTTGATGGTCAGCCAATATTTTTACGTGATGTTCCGTAAGAGTAGGTAAGATTTCGGAAATATTTATGCCTATGGATGGTTTGTATATCGTTGTCAATGCTTCGGTGTCGACTCCGTACGCCCATATCTGATCGGTCCCGATCTTGGCCTTACAATCCCTCCTCAGTTGCAATATTCCTGCACCCTGGAGCATTTCATATCCAGCCGCGTGCTTATTGCATTGTACCTGCAGTGCCAGGGTGTCCTTGATAGAATATAACCAGGTGTTGGGTGCGACCAGCTTCTTGAGGAAGGTTCGGCTTCCGGGAAGAGCTTGAATATTACAGCTAGGCCACTTGATGTTTTGTGGTTTTAATAAGGCATCCGTCTCGCAACATGGCGCTTTTTCCTGATCGTGAAGTGGCACACTGAGTTCGCACATGTACATCCGATGGTGTTTCCTGCATTCTGTGATGTAGCTTTCGTCTGGCATGAAGTACTGTGAGTGGATTTGGCTGATTGCCATATACGGTGTTCTTGGTTTAATAAATATTGGGGTAAAGACGTTGGTCGATATAGTTTGGAATGAAGGACAGGGTTGAATGTAATAAAGATCGAAAGGAATTTGGTCCAATAGAGGGATGTCGAGTGACAAAATGATTCGACCCTGTAAATAAGCTACGTTTAATTTGGTCACCCCTTGTAGCTGCTGGGAGTTTAATTCTTCCGTAGTCAGCGGGTATTCATATGGCGTGGTTTCGCGAATTCGTTCGCAGGTCTGCGCTAGCTGACATGGGGAAAGAACGGCCGGATGTAGGATACCAAGTTTCGCAAATGTGAGCGCGTCGGTTATTACGATCAGTGCGGTCACGTATTCGTCCACGTGCCTGGTCATTAGGAACGTCCACGACGGAAAAGCTAATTCTAATTCTACTTTTGTTTCGCGCTCGTCTAATTGACGGGTACCTGACGCTATTTCCTTAATTCTGTCGCCCATGTTTCGCGCGGCGCCCGTTACAGATTTTAACGTATCGTGTATGTTCTGGCATTCTGATTTTATAATGTGTGTTTGATTTCCTAATAGTTCCGCGAGATGATTTTGATCTTTATACAGTTTATCTATTTCCTTATTATAATACTGCGCGTCGTCGTTGTCCAGAGTTCCGAAAAGAGCCTTACTCAGAGATCCAATGAATCCACTGGTGGTACCGATCGTTTGGTATGCTCGTTTGGTATTTTCCTAGTATGCTCAGTAGCAATTCTTCGTAGCGTAGGCCATCGCGGAGTTTTCGTTGCAGGGCCGCGTTGAGGTCGTCGGCCGGACAAGACGTCCAATTATAAGTTGTGCATAATGCTTTCATCCTGTTGATTTGGGGTTGAGTTTGTGGTCGCGATGTTAATATTTCCGCGACTTCGATACCCGTGACCAGTCTCCATTGGGTGTGGAAAACTCGGAGAGGTCGGATCTGTTCGTAGTACAACCTCGGGTTGTGGTTTAGCGGCGCTATTCGGTAATCTCCGTCAATATTATTAGTAGTGGCACCCGTCCATAGGAACGTGAACAAGAACAGGCCATATCCGTCCATGGTGATCGTTAGTATTAGCACGAAGATTTTCCGAAAATACCCTTCGTATGTGGGGATTCTATTGTTTTAAGTAAAGGATCGCTGCAAATACGAAAAACAAGTGAGATAAAAGGGAGGAAAGGAAGGAATCTGGTTAATGGAATGTGGGACCGTGGTTATGAGAATCTGCTAAATAAGCTCTCTCGCCGGTCCGTTGTAAGCTTAAACCATTCGAATACGCTCCATTGGCGTCAAGATGGTTTATCTTTAATATAAGCATGTTTCAATTTGTCGAAATGTTTGATGATTTGCCGGCCCTCATCCGAAATCAATATTGCATTGTTCTGATCAGTGATTGCTTTTATATTGTAAGGGCCTATGTAATGCGGGTCGAATTTATGGAGCCGAGGTTCCTTTAGTACAGGCCTGCCCCATCGGGTGCAAATACCTCCTGAATTTCTGGGACCCGGGCAACAGCCGAGCGCGGGACTGGTTACGTTGCTAACCACAGCATGGGTTGCGGGAGAACTGCATGAGTGTGCGGCTGTCCACGTAGGCTCGTACCACGAGTCTATTGCTTGGATTCGAAGACCTCTTCTACATGGACGCCCACTCATGCAGTTCTCTCACAAATTTCGCAACGGGTAGCAATGGAACAGTCCTGCGCTCGGCTGTTACCCGGGTCCCAGAAATTCAGGAGGTATTTGCACCCGATGGGGCAGGCCTGCTTTAGTACGTAAACAAGGTCGTCTTCCGCGAATATAATTTGGTTGCTCTTTCGGTCATAGATATTTTTCGAACGCGATTTGCTCGTGTCCAAGTTTGATCGCGTTGTCCTTCGGATTTCGTCTAACCGCTCTACCAAATTTTGGACGGATGTCGGATACGTTAGTAACTCGTCGCCGGACATAGGCGTAAATGGGTCTCTAGCTAATTGTCCGAAAACCACTTCGTACGGAGTAAATTTTGTCGCTTCGTGTACCGAGGTATTATATGAGTACATGGCGAATGGGAGGAGCAAATCCCAATCTTCATATCTTTCTAGGTAATGTTTTAAATATTCGGTCAAGACAATGTGGCTTCTTTCTAGGGAACCGTTGGTCTGAGGTGGGTATCCCGACGTAGTTACATGTTGAATTTTGAAAGTTTGGGCTATTCCCTGTATTATATTGTTAATGAAACTTGTGCCGCGGTCCGTGAGTATCGCGCGTGGCACACCGAAGATCGCGATAAAGTAACGCGATAACGCGTCTGCCACGGTAACGGCTCGTATGTCGGGTTGGCACGGCCATACAGAATTTAGATAATTGACATTGTATTGTAAGTACGTGACGGTTTCCGCTAGGAGTAGGGGGAAGCAGTCCTACGGTGTCCAAGGCTACTTTATCAAAGGGCCGTGCAGGCGTATCTGTGATTAGCATCGGTTCTCGCGTTTTAATGCGTACGAGCTTTAGTTCTTGGCAGCTCTGGCATCTTCGTACGAAATCCTCTACGTCTCGGCGTAAATGCGGCCAGTCAAATAGACTGCGAATGCGTCGCTATGTTTTTGTTACGCCCTTATGCCCTCTTATCAAACATTCGTGGTAGTGGCGGATGATATTTTCCCGCTCGTTTTCCGGCGGTAGTTGAATTTCACCTGTGCAGATTGTGATTGTAATGGGCGTCCGTTTGAAAATAATTTTGAAATAATTTTGGTGTGTTTCGGCGTTGAATCGGTGTAGGGTTTCGCCATGCGCCGCTATCCAAAACGAGCGGATACGATCACATTCCGCGGCGCTCCTAAGCGCTGCTAGTGCCGACGGCAACTCGCTTTCTCGCATTTCGTGATAAAAACTGTTCGTTCCTACGACGCTAAAAACCTTTCCGTCTTCATTACGGGTGACTATCACGCGATTCTTGATTAATTCCTCGGATAATAATTTTGTTTCGTCGAGTAGTCCTATAGCCTTCAGAGTTTTACAAATTGGGCTAGTTAATATTCTGTCAGATGATATAAAATGAGCATAATTGTCGCGAGAGGATGTAAGTGTGGTCTTTGCGATTTTCACTTCGCATTGTATTGTCTGCAATTCATACTCCGAGGTGTTCGTTCTAGGAAAATTTGGTGGGACGGTGAATGGCCCGATGTTCGCTTCGTAGAGTTCTGTCGAGTCAGGCATTTCGATCACGTCGGGCCATGGACACATGCTGGAATTTTTTATAGGGGGCAGTTAGTCCTTCAGTTCCTCCAATGTTTCGCCCTCCGGACAAATCATGGTTGATTGCGGGATGTCCAGGGCTTCTTCATGTAGGGGTATACACCATGATACTCGTTTCTTCAGGCCCGATTTTGATTTTGTCCCCTGCGGACTGACATTTTCATGGGGATTCGATGTTTCTCCCTTTTCCTCTAGGAGGGACTCCTCGTTAAGACTCTTTAAGATGGTGATTTCCGCCTGGGAGAATGGGCCTATCCTTGAATCGTTACTTCCAAAAGTGGAATCCATGTTGTCTCCCTCGATGTGCTCGTAGCGGGGTGGTTCGTCAAGACTCCTCAAGAAGGTGAGTTGGTCCTGCGTTAGTCCTGTATACTTGCCTTCTGTTATCATGGTGGAGCCTTCGTCTTGTGTATCTAGGAATTCGGGCATTCCCGTCCTTCCTTCACTTATATCCAGGGCAGTTGAGTTCGCCCTACTCTCCAGGTCGTCGGTATTATTCCCTTTCGTTGATGGCAGCTCCTGGCCAAGTTCCTGTTCTTATAGTGTGGAATCATCTCTGAAGTCGAACGACGGTGGTTTTCTGGATTAGGTCGTACTCCGTCAGCTGCTATTATATGACCCAAGTATATGACCTTGTTCTTCAAGAACTTAGCCTTCTCCGTCTGTAGGGTTAAGTTATGCTCACGTAAGCGTTCGAAGAATCTCTCGAGTCGGTGTTCGTGCGCCGCGAGTGTACGCGAATATACAACCACATCGTCTAGATAAACGAACAACTCCTTACCGATAAGCCCTCTCAAAACGTGGTTCATTAAACGCTGGAAAGTAGCCGGAGCGTTCTTTAATCCGAAAGGCATGCGGAGGTATTCGTAGTGTCCGTCGGGGGTAGTAAACGCGGTTTTTGCACGGTCCTCAGGAGCCATAGGGATTTGATGGAAGCCGTTTGCTAAGTCGAAAACTGAGAAATATTGGGCTCCACCTAATCTATCGAGGATGTCTGAGATTCGCGGTAAGGGAAAACGGTCATCAATCGTTTTTGCGTTCAAAATTCTGAAATCCGCTACCACCCTATAGCGCTTGTTTCCAGCCTCGTCGTCCTTTTTCGGGACTACGTGTAGGGGTGAGTTGTGCGGTGACGACGAAGGAGCGATTATTCCCAACTCTTCCAGATTATGCGTTTCTTTGCCGATTTCCTCGTCCATTAACGGCGAATGCGGGTATTGGCGAGTGAACACGGGCGTTGAATCGGTTAACGGGATGGTGTGCTCTATAGACGTTGTTTCGCCCATCGGGCTCCGGGTACGAAAAACCTGTCCGAATACCTTATAACCAAGTCTTCGATTGTCCGACGCGGTTCCAGGTCTAATTCCTCCAATTTCAGCGTTCCGACTATGTGTCGTAATCGCTCCTCGGGAGGTTTATGCTCGACGCGGTAATTTCCCAAATCCTGCTCTTCGTTAGCGTCGAACTCTTCTTCGAAAAAGGGGGAGGGGCAATCCCGCTCATGGTCTTCAGGGCAGCAGAGGTTTATTTGGTCGCCGTTTGGCTCTAATTCTAATGGTTCGCTTAAGCGTGTTAGAAAGTCCTCCTGACTCTGTTTGCATGCCGCCAACGTATCTTCTAATTCTTCAGAATTGGAGAAAACTACGGGGCGGATTGGGTGTTTCGCTGTTACCATCGTGCGTAGGTGGTACGAGACGATGGCTTCCTCCTGAAGCAGATACGGACTCCCGACTAGACCGGCAATCCCTTCGGGTAAATTAGGCATGCTCAATACATGGAATAACGCCCAGCTGCCGTTTACCTTTAAGGCAGTCGTTCCTAATGTCATGACCTTCCCGTTCAATCCGTTAATTTCGAGGGGTGTCGTGCTTATAACCAGGGCCCTTGAGCTTGCAGACCCGATTTCTAACAGGTTCAATGCAGAACCCGTGTCTACTATGAATTCTCCCTCACCGTTCTCCAATTGTTCGGCCTTGACCCGCATGCGGGGGGCTCCGCGCGTATGAGTCCCGTTGTTGGCTCTGATTTCGAGGCGATCTTGGCGGAGGCGATCTTTGGGCCTGCGAAGAGGACCCGCCCGCCTCGTTCTGGTTGAACGGGCGGGCGCGCTGGGTGTTTAAATGATTGCGATTTTCTGGGAAAGACTCGCATTCCGCCGTTCTGGGCGACTCTCGGGTTTCGTTTCTCCTTGGTTCCAACGATTCGCGAGATTGATATCTTTCGGCTTCGCGTGGATTATACCTTTCAGTTTCGCAAGGTTCGTATCTTCGAGTTTCATATCTTCCCGACTCGCGGGGTTCGTACCTTCCTGGTTTGCGGGGCTGATATCTGCGAGATTCACGAGGTTGATACGATCTAGCCCCGCGTGGTCGCGATTGCCTATTATTCCTAAATCCACCGCGTGAGGGTCTTTCACCGGGATCGTACAGTCATTTCTAGGTCGTTCGTTCGAGAACCCAAAGCTGGTCGACTGTTCAGGGCTGGCGGTAAGGTGGGAGGAACAACAGGGGGAACATTATCTGTGGTATGGGAATTGGAAGAATGTGACGGAGGTGGTAATCTCAAAGTTCCACCCGTCATTGCAATGTAGTAGGAAGTGTAGTCAAGTTACGAGCAGATAAGATTGCGGCAGGTCGCAATATGTGGCGACGTCGCGCGCTCTTCTTCTAATAGGAAATGGTTAAAAAAAAATATCGAAATCCCACTTCTGACACCAGTTTGTTACGTCCTGAAGGGACCTTTTGTAAATCACCCCGAGAGGTTGGAATGATTTATCGGGTTCTTGCTCTTTTCTAAGGGCTAAGGCCTACCTTGACTATACTTACCAAGAATGAGGAAGGTTATAACGGGTTGAATTCTTGAGTACACAGGAATTAAAGGAATAACAATAAAGAGTAAAATATATTCGTAAAGAAAACATAGAAATGATAATAACATTCCCTTGAGACGGCGCTCCGTCTCTGTTATCGCACGCGTATCACTGGACCTAGCGTAGGTCGTGGTTGCTCGCGCTGTTCTCGGGTAGCGCACGGAAGTCGGTGAACTCGTTGTCCCTCTGGTTCGCTCGCTCGCTGTGTCACACATCTTCGCGGTCGCGGTGGTCCGTATCGGCGCGTAAGTGCACTCCTGGCCGTGCCGTTTCTCGGTATGTCGGAATGGAGATACCCTTCGCATATCCGTTCGGCCGAACGCGATTCGCGTGATATGCGCTGGAACGAGGTCGCGATTTTGGGACAGTACGTCTGCTCGTCGTTGATCGCACTCTCAAACACGACTGCCTTTTCCAAGTCTCATGGTTGCGGGCCGCGCCTCGAACAATCGCATGCGTATGGGGATAACTGCCCTGTCGGCAGTTGTCGAACGCTTCATGCGTTGGACTCTAGGGGCCCGGACCGTCGATGGTCACGTTGTGCCTACGCCGATCGCTTCACGTTTAGACACAACGTGACTGCCACGCGCGAGGCGATTCCGCTGAATTGCTTATTCGAAGGAAAGCAACGCGAGAACAGCAAGCACGTAATGGGCCTAAAGGGCCCATGTAACAGGCTGTTTCTATTGTTCTTTCAGCGTTGCTGTTTTTTCGTCAGTCGAGGTTACTCTCCTGTCAACCGAGAACAGTGTCGCTTTTAATTGGGCGAGGAACCGATCCATTGCCTCTATCTTTTCTATTAGGATCGCGACGCTTTTTACGACCGTGTCGCACGCGGGTACCATCGCGGTGATTGACATGTCTACGTCTTGTAGGTCGGTCGTGTCTAGTAGGGTGCTTTCCCTTGGATTACCCAGGCTCCCTAGAGCTGTTGATTGATTTTCGGTCGTCAGTTCCACATGCGACAGTAACCTAAAATCTAGTTCGGTGAACGGAAATTGTCGCTCGGACGCTACGGATCCTGTAGGAGCTAATGCGGTTTGTATCGCTTCCAGAGGGAAATTGTCGCCGCTAAATTCCTGCTCGAGAGCAAATCGCGTACGAGCTCCGGATTTGCGGAGAGTTTGGGGTGCGAAAAGGAGATGAGCGTCCACTGACGTTCGCGGATGTGGTCGTCGGAATCTACGCGGGTTGCTCCGGCTGAGTGCTCTAGGCAAGAGAGGCTCGTTCCGTTCGGTTAATTCTAGATTTCGCTCGATATTCGCATCTACGGACTTTGCTCGACGCATGCAAACAACGGCATTCGGCTCGCGTTTGCTGAATGTGGTATTTCGCACTTACAGCACGTATAGCAGGCGGTGCACGGTCGTCTCTATGTCGACCGTGGAATGTCTAGCAGGCATCCTCTGCAGACGGATGTCAGCAGTGCGGAGTGCGTTACCCTACTTTTATGTGGGTCGTTGTCTCCGCTATTGTCCTGGTGTCCCAGTCGGTCAGGCTTGTTCCCTACGTTGGCTGGATCCCACCGCTGCCACCAATTTTGTTGTGGATGGTGCCTGTGTGGAGATTCTCTCTGAGAATGTCGCGATGTTCCGTGGTCGTCATTCGCTGTTGTCGTCCGTCATTTACAGGTATGTAAATACTAAAATTGGTACTGGGGCCGTTTTCCCTATGCTTACCCGGCTAGACCCTTTAATCCAAAAATAAAAATCGCTTTATGTATAACAAAATTTTAATTTAAACCTTATTAGTCAACCAGCCCCTACCGATCATTTTGAGTTCAATAATCTATATAATCTTCAATTATATATGTATAAACAAAAATACTATGTCAATAGATCGTCTAATAAACAAACTTCAAAAGAGCCACTTATCATTTATTCTATTGTAACTATATAGAGTGGGGAAAAATAAAATTTTTAAGAAAAAATATCTACTTACGTAATCAATTTTTCGACAAACGCTGATAACTCTTAAAAAAACGTGGGATCGCGGGGTCGGGCATAAATGCGTGGCATAGTAGAACTGACTTCTTTCTACAGTGAATGTTTCCGCAGTAGAGCATCTGTCGGGGCAAAGTTATTAACAATTAGTCAACCTACCCCTTGAGACAACCAGCCCCATTCTACTCTACAATTGTCGGGCGCTCCGTTTCAAACGTTGTTGTCTAGCGTGCACCGTAGCGGCGGTTCTACATTTATCTGAAACAAAAGAAAGCAGAAATATATTTTTTTTTAGGAAATTGCGCAGGTAACGAAGCTCGATTCGAAGAAAAAACTGCAAAATTCACAAAATATCGGCACTTTGAAGAAAAGTATCATTTCGTCAAAATCGATTTTTTGCTAACTAATGGTTTCTTTTGTTTATAAGTACCTATAAAAAAATACCCTCACAATTTGAAATGGATCCTCGGCTTAGTTTCCAAAAAAAACACGTTTCCATATAAATTTGCATTCGTCAATTGGGCCCCCCCCCCCTTAAATACGATGTTTCTATAGCGGTTTCATATCATTTTCCATTACATTTTAATGTATCGCATATATTCTTCTTGTATCGTACATCACCTAATTTTCAACTATATAATTTCATCACTTGTATTCATTGAATTGCACAAGTCTTTTGTATTAAGAGGGCAGACAACTGTACAAATTCGGAAAAATCGATTTTTTCTATTTCACATTTTCTGAAAGACGTACGTTTCAAGAATGCCCTCTCCAAATTTTATGAAGAAATTCGTAAAATTGACGGAGATATAGTATTTTCCGTAAAGCGGTGTCAAGCGCGCGACTAATGTGTTACATGCCCCTATCGGTTCATCCCGTGATTGCTGTCCTCGCGTCGCTTTCCGTCGAATCGGCGATTCAGCGGGATCGCCTCGCGCGTGGCAGTCACGTTATGCTGAGCCGCGTAGCAACAGCCGTAGGGACAACGTGACCGCCGGCGGCCCGGGCCCGGAAATTTCCGACGCGTGCGGCGAGCGACAACTGCCGACGGGGCGGTTTTCCCCATTCGCGCGGATTGATCGGGGCACGGCCCATAACGAGGATTGATTGAGGATTCATTCTATTGCGGGAGCTCGAGTTAGGAAGTCACGACGAGCCAGAGATACCGTCTAGATACCGTGACCGCGTCTCCGCGTCAAGTCCGCGAAATACGAACGGCCGATAGTAATTCGTGAAAGGGTAACTCCATCCGACACACCGAGAACGGCCTAGCTGGGAGAGCCCTTGAGCGTTAATCGTGATCGACGTAGGACCGCGTAGAAACCGACGATTAGAGACCGCGTGCGACGAAGTGACCGACTTCCGAGGGCCATCCGAGAGCACAGAAGCGAGCGACCACGACCTACGTTTGGGTCAGCGACACAGCGAGCGACCGACATACGAGACGGAGAGCGTACCGTGCGATACAGCGAGCGACAGCTGAGACGGAGCGCCGTCTCAAGGTAGGATAATTCAGTATTATTCATGTAACAATATATATTGCATTATTGTTTTCCCTTATACCCCTTGTACTCTTTCATTCAACCCCAATCACCTTCCCGATCCTGGTAAGTATAGTCAAGGCGTGCTTCAGCACCTTAATAGAGCAGCGAACCCGGTAAATCACCCTAACCGCTCGGGGCGATTTACAAAAGTCCCTTCAGGACGTAACAAATGTAAGCCCAGCGGAACTTTGAACGCGTTTTCCTCAGAATGACATTTTCCAACCGTGTTGACAGTATACAGAGAAAGCTATACATCCAATTGACATGAGCAAGGGCATTTATTGTACGAAAAATCCGTCTCTATTATATGACGATCAGTTTTTTTCAATTAACGACCTGCTTCTATTTTGTTTATCAACATTTTCCCAATTTTGTACCCCGAAAACAAGATTTTTTTCAGTGGTCCGCCATTTTGTAATTTTTACTTTTTTTATCGTCATGTAATAAAGGTAGGCTTGTAGTTTCTGAATATTTTTGTCTTTTTGAATTCGGATTAACCATATGGCCTGGGCACTGTCAACGCAACAAGCACGATTTTGCCGCAGCGCACATTTTGACGAAGAGTACACAGGAAACGGAATTATGACTTTGATTGAAAAATAAATTTTCTTATCCTTCGATATGTACATTATTAACTATACTAAGCAATACATTGATTTGCTTGCGTTGTTTGGTTGAAATAAATTCCCAAGAACACCCTTACATTTCGGACCGTTACAGTGGTCTGCCCCCTTAACGGCATCCGCCGGTCAAATCGCGCGAAAACATAGGTGATATTTATGATTATTTGTAGAAAAAAGTATACAATGTATGGGTCCAAAACTTTTTACACTTTATTCTGCTACAAATGTAAAGTACAAAACCATTTTTTTATTTCATTTTTGCCCATCCCTGCCTCTGATATGCATTGCGCGCTGCATCGTTATAAAAAAAAACTGGCCTGCACTGGCGCCACGATAACATTAGACAGGATTATTCACAAACAGAAAACCAAAGATATTCCTTAATTACACATATGTCGTTAGCGCGCTACCCTCAGGCAGTGTTAAGAAACAACTGGGCGATGATTGCCAAATGTTTAAACGAGAGGGTCCCCGAAACATGGGTTTTTTCGCACACAAATGTTTCGTAATAAAAATTGAGGGAATGAAAATTCGCAATAGAGGGTAGCGCGGAAGCGAGTGTAATTACGAGTGGCGTCAGTGCGTGAAAAATTGTTTCGAAAAAAACGTACTTGAAGGACAATGTTAAGCCGTAGAGGGGATTATTAACCCACGAGCCTACAGTGTATGCTATACGCCGTTGGAATGATCTCGCCAAGACGAATCGATTGATACCATTTTTTAAGTTCGAAATCACATGGGATCACCTCGAAAAATTACCTCAAATTTCGAGATTTTGCGGTTTTGAACAAAAGAAACCGGCAGGCTAAAGGACCTAATTACGGGGCCCATAGGACAAACGCAGACCCAACACGGCCCTGAAATAAAGGTCATGAGGCACATTTGCCGCTCCAGCCTGCTGGAGTATCCCTTACATCCCTCGGTTTTTCCTCAGGTGCCTACCCGAGGTCCGTCGGGCCGGTGGGGATTTCACTACCGGTTTCTTTTGTTCAAAACCGCAAAATCTCGAAATTTGAGGCCATTTTTTAAGGTGATTCCATCTGATTTCGAAGTTAAAAATAGTATCAATCGATTCGTCACGGCGAGATCTTTCCAACGGTGTATAGCATACGCTGTCAGCTCGTGGGTCACTAATACCTTCTGCCGCTTAACATTGTCCTATGACTCCGAGCGTTCGTCTATAGTGACGGGTACTTGCCCGTGAGCGCCGGATTTTCCATGCGTTTATTCAATTAAAAAAAAAAAATTGATTCTTTTTTTAGATCAATAAATGTATTACCTATTAATTAAAAGAAAAATCACATTTCTGTCTATTATACCTGCTTCACAATCCATCTTCAAAAAACACCTATTTAAAGTCCGTCATACTGGTGATCCCCCTGAAGTGCCTTTAAAATCTGTACCGTTAGGAATTTCGATCCAAAATTTCAACTTATCATTTTTCAGATATTGTTGAATGAAAATATGCAAATAAAATTTTTTCGATTTTTTGATCGGCGGATGCCTTTAAACGCGTTGAGGGAGTGGTTTGTTTTCTATCGCGCAAAAAAAGTAAAAACAAAACCGTCAACCAACGAAGAGCACTCTGTTCATGCTCGCTGCGCCCAACCGGTAATTAAAGTCCCCAAAATCTCATTTTCTTTGCACGGATGGCGCGGTATTATATAACCGTCTCGCAGTAAGCAACGAATATTCTGCGGTTCGCGTGAAATCGCTGGGCTCTTGGGCGAAATGAACGGGGGATAAACGAGAAACAGGCGACGTCGCCTGGATAATCCTTAACCTCGTTACGGGACTATCTCCTCGCAATTTATGCAGCGACAATGGTCGTTCGTTTGGTATGGCTGTTTTTAACGAAATTGCAAGATTAGCGTCGAATCGCGACGTCTTTAACGCGATTGCTCCACACAGATATCACATATATCATTCTTTTTTGCCTTTCGAGGAGTGTGTATGTTAGGCCAGCAGCTAGAAATATTGTAGTTGGTTTGCAAAGGTGCCTATAGTGATGTCACATAAGCAGCAGGATGTTATCAGTGGATTTTTTTTTAAGTTGGTGTTACGGTATACAGTCCTAAACCCAGGTCATGCAGTCATAAAACCTAAGTGCAGAGTAAGTGCACCTAGTTTCGCCTACCCAAATTCAAATCGTTCTCAATTAAAGGGTAATTGATATTTTTATTTCTAATTAGTCTCAGATGAAAAAGAAATTGTTTGTGTCTCATGTACGGTAGATTAGAACTGTTGAAATCTAAAGATTTTCAATCACGACTGGAAAAAAGCAAGACAAGCAAAAATCGGGATCTTCAAAAACTGCACATAATATCGCCTGCTAGACAACGCACCGTACTTATGTTAATGTTTATTAAATGAAAACTTGGGAAATAACAATATGAAAATAAAGAGATATTACTTATGAATAATATTATATCCGCACATTGTGTCATATCACAGAAACGTGACACGCGGCATACATGGCGCAGGATGAACTATGGACAATATCGCCGCGCTATTTCTTTAAGAGAGATCTTACGCTCGTGCAAGGGGCGGATTTTGAGATTTGGCGCCCCCAAGATAAGGCTTCCGTCCTTTTCCGTGAAATATCATAAAATATTTCTGTTACGTCCCTACTTCCTATTTGGGCGCGATTTTCGGGAGTTCTCGTATTTAACCGCTTTTGAGCTAATCCAGGGATTTACGCTCTGGGATAGTTGAGACAACGGTTTTAGATATTCAATATTATTATTCTGTGAAGTACCCTACCTTTCTTATTGTGAGATTTGGATTAACTTCCACGAGATGGGACCTGATTAAACCCCTGATATCTCCTGGGCCTGGTCGGGTTTCGGGGTGGTCCACTCGCCAACAACCAGGGTACGCCCAAATACAGGGGGTTTGATTTCTTGCCTGATGATCGGAAGCGTAGCAATGCTAAAAAGCTCGTCGCCGGTCGCCGGCGCTTCTCGATAATAACAGTTCAATTTTCTTAATTGCACACGTCGCCCCGCACGATGATTTCTTGGCATTTGTCCTTTGGTATTTTAAACAGCAATTATTAATTGACCGATACATCAATCTCCACCTTCCGCACCAGGTGCTACCGCGGGCAACGTTCTGCTCTTCAACAGCACCATCGGGGAAGGCAAGCTCGATGTAATTGCAAATATTTCATTAGAATTTATTAATATTTTACAAATCGCGTCACTCAAGATTTACGCTTGATTTCTGGTAAAACCGCGGGCAACGTTCTGCTCATAGGTAATACCATCATTCAACGCAACCCGTGAATTATCAGTGTACATTTTCGTAATTTATTTCATTTTAGCAAAAGACAAACGTCAATTAAAGAGGATTGGAATTTGAGATAGAACACTTCACTCACTGATTTAATGTAACAAAAATCAATTTTATTTACCGTTACGATGTCTACACTTCAACTTTTATTTCTGGGTTGGTTTTACTCGATTCAAAAGATCGTTGAAAAGAACTGAACATAATAACTTTTATAACATGGTAATAATCTCCGCGGGTGGTCCGATCCCTTTTTATAGGGCAATTGGTCACTCCTTCTCCAGGTTTGTCACATGACAATTAAGACGGTGGGAGATGAAATCGCCCAATCATCTGCCGTGGGATCCACCTGAAGAATTATTTCCAGCGGGCTATCCGAGAGTTTTGTTTACTGCAGAATTTGAGCTATTGCGCGCCTATTTCGGTGTCTTCTGCTTTACTTAAGACGTATTTCTGCAGTTATACGAAACCCTCAGTAGCGTCGATAGTTAAATTCTTATTTTAATTCCTTTTTTAGAAGTTTACGCTACTGGGTTTTCGATGTGCTCTGTACGATTGGTTTCGTACAGCCCACATACTAGGGATTGAAGTTAAAATACATCGGTTCCGTATTGGAGCTCGATTTATTGGATATTAAGGGAGGGCAAATTTGTGGCGATGATCAGGAGCGCAGCTTCGCGAAGGTGTCGACTCCGCTGGCTGAAGGGGCCTCTGACCCATCAGCTGGCGTCCACTGGTCCCCTTTGTGTGCGCACGACTGGCTAGCTGGTGTGCGGCTAGTAGGTGTGCGGCTACCTCCTTCATGCTGGTCCTCCTGCTCACTGTTGCCGTCCGTTGATTCTTGACTTGATTTCTTCTTGTAGATTACGGATTACAATGCCTTATCGGCAACACTTGTATACTAGGTGATTACAATACACCAAAGTACGAAATAGTAAATATATTCGATTTAAAGGGTTAGATAATAGTAGACTCCACGTCGCGGGACGTGACAATTTCATTTAATTTTGAAATTAATTCCATATGATAACTTACATATGAATTATTGCTATTTTGCTACATAAAAAAAGGGAATTATTTTTAAAGTTGTATCAAACGTTCGTGTTTAAACATTTCTCAATTTCTTTCGCCCCACATTTGTCGCCCTAGGCTGCAGCCTACTTAGCCGATATACAAATCCGCCCCTGCGCACGCGACTATTGTCGCACGCAGGCCTACCTTCGTAATACAACGCATATGAGCTACCCGCTTCAATTCTTTTGTCATGACATCGGCTGGATTATCGCTAGAGGAAATATACGACAACCTGATCAGTCCTTCCTCCCCTTTTTCTCTGACAATTTGGTAGGAAATATGTAGGGTAACGCATACAGATGTTGAGCCCCTATAAAATGATTAACCCTCTTCCCCAAGAAGTAGGAAATATAATATAATGTTTTTTTATATAATAAAATTGTATTCGGAACAAAAATATCTGGGTCACCGAAATATAGATATATTTTATTATGTAAAAAAAGCATTATATTATATTTCCTACTTTTTGGGGAAGAGGGTCAATCATTGTATAGCGGTCAACATCTGTATGCGTTACTAGGGATGGGATCAAGTTCAATATGTACTCATGAATCCGAGTCAATTCCAATACAAAAGTTTCACTTCATGGGATTCGAATACTACTCATAGGAGGTGACGTTTCATTCTATGTACTTTCAAAGTACTTGGATTATACAAGCTGGTTTCGAACCTCAGAAAGAGTACCTGAAGACTTCGAAATGTACTTCTAAGTACTTCGACGTTTGAAAGAATCGAATCCCGTAAAAGTACCTAGTATTCGAACCCTGAAAGACAAAAATCTACATAACTGAGAATTGTCAATATCGTACAACTTAAGATATTTTTCGTTGTATTTCGTATTTGGTACTAAATTGAACGCAAGTTAATATTGAACATTGTAGCTTACATGTGGGTTCTACTCATTAATTATTGAGAAATTGATGAGGTACGACCTATGGGACAGTTTGATGACCGGATAGTTTCGAACAGTTCGCGACTCAAGAGTGCTTCGAAAAAAAAACCAATACTTTTAAGGGAACATTTTCATCAAATCGCTAAAAAAATAGGTGATGTTTAGAATTTTTTGTAAAAAAGTATACAACTTACAGTAAAAAAATTGTATGGCTTTTATTTATTTGAATATTCAAGGATATGAAAAAAAAAAAATTTCCTGTAGTGGTTCGATTTCTACGTGGCGCTCCGTGCTCTGCTACAATAAAAAGCAGCGTAGACGGTAGGCAGTATAACTCGATGTAGGATTGTCGCAAATAAAAAAACCAAAGATATTCTTATATGTTATATCAATCGCTATCGTATCAGCCTATAAAAAGGTAAACAAAAAAAACAAAAAAATCTTAAGAGTGTTTTGTGTATTTGCCAAGTAAATTAATTGTTAATGTTACGTCCTGAAGGGACTTCCTGTAAATCACCCCGAGCGGTTGGAATGATTTACCGGGTTCTTGCTCTTTTAAGGTGCTAATGCACGCCTTGACTATACTTACCGGAGATCGGGAAGGTAATAAGGGGTTGAATAAGAGTATGCAAGGGATATAAGGGAGAAACGATAATGCCAAATATATTGTTACATAAAATAATCATACTTTGAGACGGCGCTCCGTCTCAGCTGTCGCTCGCTGTGTCGCTCGAATATCGCACGGCACGCTTGCCGTCTTGCGTTTCGCTCGCTCGTAGAGTCGCTGACCCGAGGGTAGGTCGTGGTTGCTCGCTGTGCTCTCGGATAGCACTCGGAAGTCGGTCACGTCGTTGCTCGCGGTCTCTAAACGTCGGTTTCTACGCGGTCCTACGTCGATCACGATTAACGCGCAAGGGCTCTCCCGGCTAGGCCGTTCTCGGTGCGTCGGATGGAGTTACCCTTTCACGAATTACTATCGGCCGTTCGTATTTCGCGGACTTGACGCGGAGACGCGGTCGCGGTATCTAGACGGCTCTCTGGCCCGTCGTGACTTCCTATGTCGAGCTCCCGAAATTGAATGAATCTCCGAGGTCCCGCGATCGAGCTCCACGCCTCGCACTCCCTGTCTCGAGAACGGGGGAAATCGCCCCGTCAGGCGTTATCCTTCGCAACTTCCATTGCTCCATGCTCTGGAATCTAGGGCCCGGACCATCGGTGGTCACGTTGTGCCTACGCCGACGGATTCCACGTTCGCCGACCTACTAACCCGCGTGTTGCGATTCCGCTGAATCGCTGATGGCGAAATGGAAGGTGACGCGGGGACAGCAAGCACGGAATGGACCTGAAGGGCCCATGTAACATTAATGATAATAAAATTAAATAAATGTAATGTGGAATACTAGTACATAGGTAATTTTCACCGTAAACAAATCACACACTTGCACAGAATAGAAAACTCCTGGTTAAAGTAGGTAATCATAAAAGGTTCGAATCTATAAATGGTCAGGGTTCGATTATACTTGCAAGTACCGCTGACGTTTCTCAAACTTATTGAAAGTTCGAACCTTTCTCGTCAAGGTTCGAGTCTACTTGAAAGTAGTGTTTTTTTTTCGGAAGTACTCGTGAACTGTTCGAAACTATACAGTCAGATTCGAACCTACTTCCAATATACTTGATCCCATCACTATGCGTTACCCTATGTGTTTTGTTGTTGTTTTTTCCATTCGACTGTTCGAAAAATCTATAGTAGCTCGGTTGTCACAATGTATCTGAAAATTTCCTGAAAAGAAATCTATTACTTTTCATTCGCTTAGAAACATTTGTAACTAGATTGTCTCTTTTATATACTCTGGTTGCCAACGATACATAGGTATTCGGCTTCCATCGTCGATGTGGATAAACATTTTTGTTTCAACGACTACTCATGAATTGCGTTTCCTCCTATGTTAAAAGATTTTATTTAACTTCACTCCTCTATCTGTTTGTCCGTTTGTTTGTTCAAATCTTATAACTCAATTTTAATTCACTTCCATAAATCCAATCGACTTGAAACTTTGCTATTCGAATGCTATGAATAACCTTTTCGAATGCTATGAATAAACTTCGAATACTAATGTATTCGAATAGTATTTGGATACTTACATAGATATTCGAATGCTTAAATATTCGAATAGTATTTGGATACTTGGATATTCGAATTATATTCGTCAAATAATTGAGCAACTGAAGTATTCGAATATTCGAATACTGAAAAATTCGACAAATCGTCGCAACTCTAATGTAGTTGTGATGATAATACAACATTTTGAAAAACTCACCCAATTTTAACTTGACTTGAAATTTGATAAAAATAATTGTAGTTTGTTAAAAATTAATTGTAATTTGTAAAAAATAAAAACTAATTGTTTGTTAAAAATTCATCTTAATTTGTAAAAAATATAAGTTAATTGTTTGTTAAAAATTCTTTGCAATTTGTAAATGTTCAGATGTTATTTTTTTCAAAAGTTTTCAAAGGAATATTTGAGTGGAAAACTCGGAATTTTCTTTCTTATGCACGCGATAAATCCAACTACATCAGCAACCTACCTGTGAAATATTGATTAATTCGTGTATTTACGAGTTTTTGAACTTATATTCATATGTGTACTTATTATATTTTTAACCACATGAATATTTTTAAGCCTTTTTGGCCAAGCCTTTTTGCATTGGGATTATATTTAAAAAATGTCTTTATTATAAAAATAAATACATAGATACAATTTTAAAATATATACATTATTACATATGATTTTTTAAATGTTCACATTTACATTCTTGGCCAACTTTTTGTGACGATTTTTGTGTGGTTCCTCTGATGGTCGCGAGAGGCGTCGTGGTAAGAAAGCCATGTACTCATAGTGTTACTGTACAGGGTGATCCCCCCGCGACTGGACTCATAGAAATGCCGCCCTGCACCCCATTGCGAAAAGAACACACCGCGATGCCTCACCGATGGCTTTCGACCGTGGAAGGGGCTGGAATACCCATTAAGAAGTGAGAAATATTGTAGTTTCACATTGCTCATCAAATCTTTTCGCGAACAACGCCAATCGATTCCGAACAACGAACGCCAAGAACGACGTAATTTGGTCCATAATGAAGGAAATTATGTCAAAAATTTATTTACATAATTTCAAACTCACTAAAAGCAGTTAGCGATTTACATGATATTTGGTATGATTTTCATCGGAAAGACAGAAGGAATCGCATCGGTGTCACTTCCATATCGATACGATAAAGAATTTAGTTTTTCTGAAACAGGAGTGCCGGCCGGCCGAAGTCATCGGCCGAGCGCAGCGAATCGATGTAAGCGCAGCGCCCCGCAGTCGAGGGTGAAACATTCATTACAGCGTATTACGAAATTATTTATTTTTCATCGTGTCGATATTGAAGTGGCACCAATGCATTCCTGGCGTTCTCTCGATTAAAATAAGAATATGGTAATAAAAATACAGGTTATGGTAAGATTCGTGCTATAACCGAGAAACGTATGATTCCTTGTGCAAAAATAAATTCAAAATGTCGAATCAATTTTTTTCTTAAAAAGCTTCCTTTTAATGAAAATTAGCTTTGAAATTTTAAGCTACCGAGTGGAAGTCCCTGGGCATGAAAACACGTCGAGGCCACTCAAAGTGCTAAGATAATTTTGGAGATAGATAGGTAGGGGAATTATGCTCAAGATGACATACTTTTTGTTCTGAGGCAAATAACTTAAAAATTAAAGGTGGTATCAAAATAAAACCAAAGAGCAGTCTTTATCTGTTTATTAATGGTACATAAAACACCAGGCTCACGACTCCAGCAATAATAATAAAAATAAGAGAAATAAAAAATTAGTAATCTGTGTATGTTGGCATACTTCTGTATAAGATGACATACTCTAAAGCGGACTTGCTCAGTCTAGTCCAGTGAAATTAGACGGGAATGTGCCCAATCCACGGAATAATTCCCACCAAGCAAAATTTTGGTATGAGCCTTTATTTGGTCGTTTTAAACAATATGTCAAAAGTCCCCGTCGATCCGACTGCCGCTAAAACTTTTACAGAGGGTTGAAAAAAACAGTTTTTATCGAATATCTCGTTATCTAGCAGTTTTGCGACAAAAACAGTTATTATACCATTTATAGCCTATCAAATTCTCTACAAAAAAGGTCCTATCAGTTTTTTTCGTAGGAGTAACCATTTTCATGCTATTTTAAGTGGACGTTCAGTATGTCATCTTACCGAAAAGTGAACGAAAAAATGTATTGCTTTCTAGTGACAAAAACTTTATGATTTCTGTCTCAGCTGTACAGTATTCGTGATGCAAATTAACGCTAGTTTACACAAAATTCATCTAATAAATTTAATTCCTTACCTGACGGGTATTTTCGTAACAATACATAAACCCGAATAATTATTTTTTCGGTCACAGAATCAGATAACTCTCCAGCACGTCTAAACGTGCGTCCGCCGGTGATCATACTATGTTGTACTATTGGAGAAATCTACTAATCGATGAATAAACATCAATGTCACGCTTCTCGCGCGAATATTTGAAAAGATAGTAATGGTATGTCATCTTACCTCACTATATCAACTTAAGCATAATTCCCCTATGTATCTATGTATTTTGGCAAAGGATGTTTAATCAATATTCATTTCACTTTTATATTCAATTTATATTTTGCCATGTGTGTTTTTCCGTGTTAAGGAAACGTGTGTTTTAAAACCAAAAGACAATATCAGTTTCGAAAAGTTTAAACGTTATCAGGAATTTAAACTTCGTTACTCCAAAGGCATGCTAACATTGGTGTAATCAACCGTGAAAAGTTTACGGTGTTTGCGCTTAACTATCCGCGCCGACCATTTCGTAAAGTTCTTCAGAAAGCAATTCCGCTGGAGAGCGATGCCAATACTTACACAATTACGAACACTCTTTTCACTTCAATTTTTTACTATCGCCGACTCTTGTCAGTGCATCTACGAAACAAATGAGCCATCTTGTAATTGACAAGAAGGAGTGTATAAACCATTTACAAACAATTAAGAATCAGGTTATTTGACGTAAAATGATTTCTAAGAAAATTTTTCATATTTAAGTTGGAGCAGACGAATCAACAGAAAAAGAACATTTTTATGTCTTCCTCGAATATATAGAATACAAATACCTATATGTAAAACAGGATTTAGATGATTCCCAAGTGTGAATTTTTTTTTGTTTTGTTTCATTTTGTTCATTGGTGTCTATTGTATTTCTCCCACGAAAATGATTCATTTGTCCTTTTTTTTTCAAATGAAACTATATGTATACGGGCTGGACAACGTAACTTGATCAAGCTCATATATTTCTGTTTTACTATCGGACAAATTCAAATTATTTTTATCTTGGCAGATTAGTTTTATCTTCAAAAGTTTACTTATAGTGGCCTACAAGCTGACTATAGTATATTTTTCGTAAGACATTTTTTTCAGAGTTTCAAAACCTGCCATCATCACCTTCTGTTTTTAAACGGGACAGTATAATTATTCCCCATCTATCTTTTAGCAGACAGAGAGGTTAATTCGGCAAGCACCGCAGCCGACTTCTTTTATGATTACAACTGAAGATACGATGAAAAAATGTAGGTATTTTAGAAGAATCCGAAAATTCCATACGAGTGTTACGTCCTGAAGGGACTCTTCGTATAACTCTATTGGGTTCTTGCTCTATCGAGGTGCTAAAGCACGCCTTGACTATACTTACCAAGGAAGGATAAGGAGTAAAGGGGTTGAATCAATTGGTACACGGAATTTAAGGGGAAAACAATAAAGTAAAATATATTCTTGAAGAAAGTAAGATCAGTCTCAGCTGTCGTTCGCTGTGTTCCCGGTTAACTCACAGCACGCTTGCCGTCTATCGTTGTTGTCGCTCGCTGTGTCGCTGAACCGAGCGCAGGTCGTGGTCGTTCGCTGTGCTCTCGGGTAGCACACGGAAGTCGGTGAACTCGGGGTCCGTCTTGTCGCTTCGTCTCATATAGTCACGCGTCTTCGCGGTATTTCGCGGTCCGAATCGGCGCGTAAGGGCTTTCTCGGCTAGGCCGTTCTCGGTGTGTCGGATGGAGTTACCCTTATGCGTATCCTGATCGGCCAGGCGCGCTTCGCGGTATCTACGCGGAGATGAGGTCCCGATTCCTAGACGGCCCGCTGGCTCGTTGCAACTTCCTAACCCGAGCTCCCGAAATCGAATACTTTTTAAATCATTCCCGGTTGTGGGCCATGCCTGGAACAATCCTCGCGAATGGGGAAACTACTCCGTCGGCAGTTATCGATCTTCTAGAAATCGCCGGGCCCGGGCCTTCGATGGTCACGTTGTGCCTACGCCGATCGCTTCACGTTTGGGCATAATGTGACTGCCACACGCGCGGCGATTCCGCTGAATCGCCGGAAGAAAGCAACGCGAGGACAGCAAGCACGGAATAGACCTGAAAGGCCCATGTAACACCTCCCCGCTTAGACAAGAAATGGTCTCGAGAGGCTATTTCGTGAACACGTGCGTAGCTGTCGGCGCGTGCACTTTTCTTAGGCATCTTTAAACTATGAATAGCGCAATTAACAGTAAGGGGTCGTAAGGGGATACAATAAATGATTCGGAATTAAGCAAGAAGAAAGAAAAACATATATTGTTACAATTAAAAAAAAATTAAACATGATAATGATATATTTAAAAGAAAAATGATATGTGAAAAAAAAATAGAAAGGGGGTCCTAGCGGTAGCCGCTGCTTCGCTGCTCTGCTGCGAATACAAATGAAACGAAAAACGGTTACAATTTGATCGCGTTATTTTGAAGTGATTACAGATTGTTGCGTAATTACCTAAAGCTGAGGGGCTGTGGTTCCTCATTCCGCCCCGGCTGGAATGATCCAGGGAACGTCCCGGCGCTTCGGAGGCTCCAACGGGCGGGGCGCCTCTAGCACGGAGAAGGCCGGTAAATATTTTGCCTCTGCATCCAACATCGCCCGGATACACCCGGTGCAGTCCTTGGGTAGGGACCATTGAAGGTGTCGGTGCCGGCACTGGGTACATTTTGTGAGGGCGACGGCTCTCACTTCCTCAGCTAGCCAGTAGACGGGTGTCACACAGAGTCTTGGTCTTGAGGGTTCGGTGTGTCCATACTTGGCCATTGCCTCCTGCATTGCTGTTCGGCACTCTCACGCACAGGCGTCTTCCGAAAGGCGCGTGCAGGTGTCTGGGTAATATTGTTTCTGCCAGGGATGTACGCTTGTACTTCGTGTCGTTGAATTTTGGCGTTGTCGCGGCCATTGTGGTGGTGGATTTTAATAAACTTTGTCGATAAAAATTTTGTAATGACTCGCTTCGCTTAATTGCTACCTTATATACTATTATCCCTACCATCTAATTTTCGCAGCAGAGCGCATCGCGGGGGTCCGTTCTAAGGGTAACGCGCGGGGGTTTTTGCTGCTATCAGCAAACTAAGGCCTAGAATACTTCACAGTATGGCTTGGAACCCGCGAATCTTCTCGCTCTCTCTTGTCCTCGTGAATGGCATAACGGGTAGGTCGGGAGGAAAATATGTAATAGCAAGAGGACGGGGTCTGGAAATTATTTGTGGAAGAGGACGGGGTGGTACCATTTCTATATTAACCTTTGTCTCTTTCCTTAAGGGCTCGCGATATTGAATCCGGCGTGCCCTCAAAATACGGTATTCAATCCAGGCAATAAAGATGATTACGAGGGTGCCTCTTTATAGAGCTTATCTATTTCCTTATTATAATATTGCGCGTCGTCGTTGTCCAGAGTACCGAAGAGGGCCTTACTCAGCGATCTGATGAATCCCAGCGGTACCGATCGCTTGGTACGTTGGAGTTGTGGTTTCCCTAATATGCTTAATAGCAGTTCCTCGTATCGTTTACCATCGAGGAGTTTTCGTTGCAGGGGCGTGTTAAGGTCGTCGGCCGGGCAAGGCGTCCATTTATATGTTGTACATAATATTTTCATTCTGTTGATCTGGGGTTGACTTTGTGGTCCCGATGCCAATATTTCAGCAACTCCTACATCCGTGACCAATCTCCATTGGGTGTGAAAAACTCGGAGAGGTCGGATTTTTTTGTAGTACAAGCCCGGGTTGGGGTTTAGCGACGATATTTTATAGTCTTCATTGTTACGTCCTGAAGGGACTTTTGTAAATCACCCCGAGCGGTTGGAATGATTTACCGGGTTCGCTGCTCTATCAAGGTGCTAAAGCACGCCTTGACTATACTTACCGGGAATTTGGAGGGTGATAAGAGGTTAAATCAAAGAGTACAAGGGATATAAGGGAAAACCAATGATGCAAAATATATTGTTACAAGAATAATACGGAATTATCCTACCTTGAGACGGCGCTCCGCGTCAGCTGTCGCTCGCCGTATCGCACGGCACGCTCTCCGACTCCTAAGTCGCTCGCGCGCTGTGTCGCTGACCCATACGTAGGTCGTGGTCGCTCGCTTCTGTGCTCTCGGATGGCACTCGGAAGTCGGTCACCTCGTCGGCGTTCGCGGTCTCTGATCGTCTGTTCTCAACGCGTTCCTACGTCGATCACGAGTGACGCGCAAGGGCTCTCCCGGCTGGGCCGTTCACGGTATGTCGGAGGGAGGCATCCCTTGCACGAATTACTTTCGGCCGTTCGTAACTCGCGGACTTGACGCGGAGACGCGGTCGCGGTATCTGGACGGCCCTCTGGCTCGTCGTGACTTCCTACTTCGAGCTCCCGAAATTGAATGAATTCCCAATCGATTCTCGTTATGGGCCGTGCCCCGATCAATCCGCGCGAATGGGGAAAACCGCCCCGTCGGCAGTTGTCGCTCGCGCACGCGTCGGAAATTTCCGGGCCCGGGCCGGCGGCGGTCACGTTATCCCTACGGCTGTTGCCACGCGGCTCAGCGTAACGTGACTGCCACGCGCGAGGCGATTCCGCTGAATCGCCGATTCGACAGGGAGCGACGCGAGGACAGCAAGCACGGGATGAACCGTTAGGGGCATGTAACACCTCCCCACTTAGACATGAAATGGTCTCGAGAGGCCATTTCATGTACACGGGCGTAGCTGTCGTCGCGTACGCTTTACACGATCGCTTAACTACGATTTAGAATTATCGGTGCTAAGACTAAAGGGAACGCAAGAGGGTGACCATTAACGAGTCGTAATTAAGCCAAAAAAGGAAACCATATATTGTTACATAGAATGCATACTAAATCTAGTGATAAGCAAAAAGGGGGGCTGAAGCCGATACAATAGTGATGGGCCGGGCGACGCTCTAAAGCGGGGTGGTGGTGCCTTATTCCGCGCCGGCGGGCACGATGCAGGGGGCCTCCTTTGGTGTGCGCGTTGGCTCCCAGGGCTTCGGCGCTTCCAGTACCGGGAAGGCCGGGAGGTACCGGGCGTCAACCTCCAGTAAGGCCCGGATACAGCCTGTGCAGTTCTCCGGCGTGGTCCATTCCAGATGTCGATGCTTACAGCGAGTACACTTTGTCAGTGCCACGGCATGCCCTTCTACGGCGAGCCAGTGTACTGGGAGCTGCTCGTACTCCGTAACGATCTCCGTTTCCCCGGTCCACCAGCATGGGCCACATAACGTCTTGGTTTTCTGGGTCCTGTGGGTCCAAACTTGTCCCTCTGTCCCGTCGTAACACTTCCTCGCTTTTACGCAATACCGCCGTCGAAGTGGTGCTCCCAGATGGCGAGGGAGTATCACTTCTGCCAGAGACGAACGGGTGAACTCTCGGTCATCGAATCTTGGTGCGATTGCTGCCATTGCGGTGGCTGGTTTTAATATTTCGTTGATACAATGGTAACGACTGTCATTCGCTTCACTTAATCGCTATCTTATATGCTATTTTCCCTACCATCTAATTTTCACAGCAGAGCGCCTCGTGGGGACAACGCGCGGGGGTTTTTGCTGCGATCAGCAACTAAGATCTAAAATACTTCGAAGTATGGCTCGGAACCCGCGAAACTTCTCGCTCGTTCTACGAGGGCTCTCTCTCTTGTCCTTGTGGATGGTATAACGGGTAGGTCGGAAGGAAAAGATGTGATAGCAAGAGGTCGGGGTCTGGAAATTATTTGAGGAGGAGGACGGGGTGGTGCCATTTCTATATCAACCCTTGCCTCTTTCCTTAGTGGCTCGCGATGTTGGATCCGGCGTGCCTTCAGAAAACGGTATCCAATCCAGACAGTAATGATGATTATGAAGGTTCCTCCCAATCCTGGCAGTCCAAAGGTGACGTATGTAGATAGATTTTCTGTCCGGTGATGTGTTGCTATTTCTCTTGCTTGTCTCTCTATATCGTCCAATGCGATTGCATTAGCTTTCGCATGGGCATCCTGAAGGGTTCCCTGTGGTTCCTTTTCTTGATGGTCAGCCAATATTTTCACGTGATGTTCCGTAAGGGTGGGTAAGATTTCGGAAATATTTATGCCTATGGATGGTTTGTATATCGTTGTGAACGTCTCAGTGTCGACTCCGGATGCCCAAATCTGGTCAGTCCCGAGTTTGGCCTCACAATCTCTCCTCAATTGTAATATTCCTGCCCCCTGGAGCACTTCATATCCGGCCGAATGCTTATTGCACCGTACCTGCAGTGCCAGGGTGTTCTTGACAGAATATAACCAAGTGTTGGGTGCGATCATTCTCTTGAGGAAAGTTCGGCTTCCGGGGAGGGCTTGAATGTTGCAGCTAGGCCACTTGATGTTTTGTGGTTTTAGTAAGGCATCTGTCTCGCAGCTTGGGGCTTTTTCCAAGTCCTGGAGTGGTACGCTGAGTTCGCACATATACATCCGATGGTGTTTCCTGCATCCTGTGATGTAGTTTTCGTCTGGCATAAAGTATTGAGAGTTGACTCTGCTGATTGCTAAATATGCTGTCCTTGGTTTTATGAATATTGGGGTAGAGACGTTGGTCGATATAGCTTGGAATGAAGGGCAGGGTTGAATGTAATAAAGATCGAAAGGAATTTGGTCTAATAAAGGGATGTCGAGTGACAAGATGATCCGTCCCTGTGAATAAACTACGTTTAATTTGGTCACCCCTTGTAGCTGTTCGGAATTCAATTCTTCCGGAGTCAGCGGAAATTCATATGGCGTGGTTTCGCGAATTCTTTCGCAGGTCTGCGCTAGCTGACTTGGGGACAGAACGGCCGGATGTAGGATACCAAGTTTCGCAAACGTGAGCGCGTCGGTTATTACGATCAGAGCGGTCACGTATTCGTCCACGTGCCTGATCATTAGGAACGTCCATGACGAAAAAGCTGATTCTAATTCTACTCTTGTTTCGCGTTCGTCTAATTGACGGGTGGCCGCCGCTCTTTCCCTAATCCTATCGTCCATGTTTCGTATGGCGCCCGACACCGATTTTATCGAGTTATGTATATCCTGAAATTCCGATTTTATAATGTGCGTTTGGTTTCCTAACAATTCGGCGAGATGATTTTGGTCTTTGTAAAGTTTATCTATTTCCTTATTATAGTATTGCGCGTCGTCGTTGTCCAGTGTTCCGAAGAGGGCCTTACTCAGCGATCCGATGAATCCCAGAGGTACCGATCGTTTGGTACGTTGGAGCTGTGGTTTCCCCAATATGCTTAATAGCAGTTCCTCGTATCTTTTACCGTCGAGGAGTTTTCGTTGCAGGGCCGCGTTGAGGTCGTCGGCCGGGCAAGACGTCCAGTTATAAGTTGTACATAAGGCTTTCATCCTGTGGATTTGTGGTTGGGTTTGTGGTCGCGAGGTTAATACTTCCGCGACTTCGATGCCGGTCACCAATCTCCATTGGGTGTGGAAAACTCGGAGAGGTCGGATTTGCTCGTAGTACAATCCCGGGTTGGGGCTTAACGGAGTTAGTTGGTAGTCCCCGTCTATGACCTTAGTGGTGGCACTCGTCCATAAGAACGTGAATAATAGCAGGCCACGTCTATCCATGACTTTCGCGAGGAATTCTATTATTCTAAGTAAATGTCTACTGCAATACGAAAAACAAGTGAGATTAAGGAATAGAGTAATTATATATATGGGATGTGGGACCTTGGTTATGAGGGTCGGCTAAATGAGCCCTTCCGCTGGTCCGTTGTAAGCTGAAACCATTTGAATACGCTTCATTAGCGTCAAGGTGGATTTTCCTTAGTATAAGCATGTTTCAGTTTATCGAAATGTTTAATTATCTGTCGGCCCTCATCCGAAATCAATATTGCATTATTTTGGTCTGTAATTGCTTTTATTTTATAATGGCCTATGTAATGGGGATCGAATTTATGGAGCCGAGGTTCCTTTAGTACGTAGACAAGGTCGTCTTCGGCGAATATAACTTGGTTACTCTTTCGGTCATAAATACTTTTCGAACGCGATTTGCTCGTGTCCAAGTTTGATCGCGTGGTGTTTCGAATTTCTTCTAATCGTTCTACCAAATTTTGTACGTATGTCGGATAAGTTAGTAGTTCTTCACGGGCCATAGGCGTAAATGGATCCCGAGCTAATTGTCCGAAAACCACCTCGTATGGAGTGAACTTTGGACTATGGAGTGTTGTATGAGTACATAGCGAATGGGAGTAGCAAGTCCCAGTCTTCGTAGCTTTCCAGGTAGTGTTTCAAATATTCGGTTAAGATGATATGACTTCTTTCCAGGGAACCGATAGTCTGTGGTCGATATCCCGACGTCGTGACATGTTTAATTTTAAAAGTTTGGGCTATTCCCTGTATTGTGTTATTAATAAAACTCGTTCCGCGGTCTGTTAGTATTGCACGCGGTGCGCCGAAGATCGCGATAAAGTAACGTGATAACGCGTCGGCCACGGTGACGGCTCGCATGTCGGGTAATGGCACCGCCATACAGAATTTAGATAATTGACATTGCATTTGTAAGTACGTGACGGTTTCCGCTAGGGGTAGGGGGTAGCGGTCCTACGGTGTCCAAGGCTACTTTATCAAAGGGCCGTGCAGGCGTATCCGTGATTAGCATTGGTTCCCGTGTTTTAATGCGTACGAGCTTTTGTTCTTGGCAGCTCTGGCAGCTCCGCACGAAATCCTCTACGTCTCGACGTAAATGGGGCCAGTCGAATAGACTGCGAATGCGTCGGTATGTTTTAGTTACGCCCTTATGCCCTCCTATCAAACTTTCGTGATAGTGGCGGATAATATTTTCCCGTTCGGTTTCCGGCGGTAATTGGATTTCTCCTGTACAAATTGTAATTGACATCGGCGTATGTTTGAAAATAATTTTGAAATATTTTTCGAGCGTTTCGGCATCGAACCGGTGTAAGGTTTCGCCATGCGCCGCTATCCGAAACGAGCGGACGCGATCACATTCCACGGCGCTTCTAAGCGCTGTTAATGCCGGTGCCAACTCATTTTCCCCCATTTCGTGATAAAAGCTGTTCGTACCAACGACGCTAAAAACCTTTCCTTCTTCATTACGGGTGACTATCACGCGATTCTTGATTAATTCCTCGGATAATAATTTTGTTTCGTCGAGTAGTCCTATAGCCTTCAGAGTTTTACAAATTGGGCTAGTTAATATTCTGTCCGACGATATAAAATGAGCATAATTGTCGCAAGAGGATGTAAGTGTGGTCCTTGCGATTTTCACTTCGCACTGCATTGTCTGCAATTCATCCTCAGGGGTGTTCGTTCTAGGAAAATTTTGTGGGACGGTGAATGGCCCGATGTTCGCTTCGTATCGATCTGTCGAGTCAGGCATTTCGATTACATCGGGCCTTGGACTCATGCTGGAATTTTCTATAGGGGGCCGTTGATCCTTCAGTTCCGCCAATGTTTCGCCCTCCGGACAAATCATGGTTGATTGTGGGATGTCCAGGGCTTCTTCATGTAGGGGTATACCCCATGATACTCGTTTCTTCGGACCCGATTTTGGTTTTGTCCCCTGCGGACTGACCTTTCCCTGGGGATCCGATGTTTCTCCCTTTTCCTCTAGGGGGAATTCCTCGTCCAGACTCTTCAAGATGGTGATTTCCTCCTGGGAGAATGGGCCTATCCTGGAATCGTTACTTCCAAAAGTGGAGTCCATGTTGTCTCCCTCGATGTGCTGGTAGCGGGGTGGTTCGTCCAGACTCCTCAAGAAGGTGAGTTGGTCCTGCGTTAGCCCTGTATACTTACCTTCTGTTATCATGGTGGAGCCTTCGTCTCCTGTCTCTAGGAATTCGGGCATTCCCGTCCTTCCTTCACTTGTATCCAGGACAGTTGAGTTCGCCCTACTCTCCAGATCGTCGGTGTTATCCCCTTGTGTTGCTGGCAGCTCCTGACCAAGTTCCTGTCCCTCCAGTGTGGAATCCTCTCTGAAGTCGAATGACGGTGGTTCTTCATAATTTGGTCTTGGCCTACCTTGGTGACGCGCTCCTGCACGCGTTGCTATCCCCTCATTTCCACGTGTGGGCAATGCTTCCTTTGTGGTAGTCGGAAAAGCGTGCGAGACCGGATTTGGAGATAGCGCGTCTGCGTTTGCGTTTACCCGACCAGGCTTATAAACGATTTCATAATCGTAATCCGCGAGGGTAATCTTCCACCGGGCGAGTCGCGACACCGGATCTTTTACTGAGAATAGCCATTGAAGGGGCCGGTGATCGGTTACCAGGGAAAATTTTCGCCCGTAAATGTATGTTCGAAATTGTTTTACGGCGTAGATTATCGCAAAGCATTCCTTTTCCGTGGTGGAGTAGTTTTCTTGTGCGGAGTTGAGTACCTGCGAGGCGTACGCTATGGGCGGGTCCTCGCCTATTTTGCCTTGACTTAAAATCGCGCCGACGGCTATGTCGGAAGCGTCCGTTGTAATAATAAATGGTTCGTCAAAATTTGAGTAACGTAGAACCGGCTCTTTACAGAGTACCTCGCGTAAATCTTCGAAACTTTCCTGGTGTTTTTCAGTCCAAAAGAATGGGATTCTCAGGCTAGTCAAATTTGTAAGAGGTCTAGCGCGTTTTGCCATATCTGGGATAAAACGGCGATAGTAATTTACGAGGCCTAGGAATTGCTTCAAATTTTTCCGAGTTTTTGGCACGGGGACCTCGGCGACGGCCTTGATCTTTTCCGGATTAGGTCGTACTCCGTCAGCTCCTATTATATGGCCCAGATATATGACCTTGTCCTTCAAGAACTTGGCCTTTTCCGTCTGTAGAGTCAAGTTATGTTCGCGTAGGCGTTCGAAGAATCTCTCTAGCCGGTGTTTGTGCTCCGCGAGTGTATTCGAATATACTACCACGTCGTCTAAATACACGAATAACTCTTTCCCGATGAGCCCTCTCAAAACGTGGTTCATTAAACGCTGGAAAGTAGCCGGAGCGTTCTTTAATCCGAAAGGCATGCGGAGGTATTCGTAGTGTCCGTCGGGTGTAGTAAACGCGGTTTTTGCACGGTCCTCCGGAGCCATAGGGATTTGATGGAAACCGTTTGCCAAGTCGAAAACTGAGAAATATTGGGCTCCACCTAATCGATTGAGAATGTCCGTAATTCGCGGCAAGGGGAAACGGTCGTCAATCGTTATCGCGTTCAAATTTCTAAAGTCGGCCACCACCCTCCATCGTTTGTTTCCTTCTTCGTCCTCCTTTTTCGGGACTATGTGCAGGGGTGAGTTATGTGGCGAAGACGAAGGAGCGATTATTCCCAACTCTTCCAGATTGTGCATTTGTCTGGCGATTTCCTCGTCCATTAACGGCGAATGCGGGTATTGGCGAGTGAACACGGGCTTTGAATCGGTTAACGGGATGGTGTGCTCTATAGACGTTGTTTCGCCCAGCGGGTCTCCAGGTACGAAAAATCGGTCCGAATACCTTATAACCAAGTCTTCGATTGTCTGACGTGGTTCCGGGTCTAATTCCTCTAACTTCAGCGTTCCGACTATGTGTTGTATTCGCTCCTCGGGAGGTTTTTGTTCAACGCGGTAATTCCCCAAATCCTGATCTTCGCTAACGTCGAGCTCTTCTTCAGGAAAGAGGGAGGGGCAATCCCGCTCGTGGTCTTCAGGGCAGCAGAGGTTTATTTGTTCGCCGTTTGACTCTAATGCTAATGGTTCACTTAAACGTGTTAGAAAGTCCTCCTGACTCTGTTTGCATGCCGTCAACGTATCTTCTAATTCTTCCGAATTGGAGAAAACTACGGGGCGGATTGGGTGTTTCGCTGTTACCATCGTGCGTAGGTGATACGAGACGATGGCTTCCTCCTGAAGCAGATACGGACTCCCGACTAGATCGGCGATCCCTTCGGGTAAATTAGGCATGCTCAATACATGGAACAACGCCCAGCTGCCGTTTACCTTTAACGCAGTCGTTCCTAATGTCATGACCTTTCCGTTCAATCCGTTAATTTCAAGGGGCGTCATGCTCATAACCATGGCCTTTGAGCTGGCAGACCCGATTTCTAACAGGTTCAATGCTGAACCCGTGTCTACTATGAATTCTCCCTCACCGTTCTCCAATTGTTCGGCCTTGATCCGGATGCGGGGGGACTCCGCGCGTATGAGTCCCGTGGTTGGCTCTGATTTCGAGGGGATCTTGGCGGAGGCGATCTTTGGGCCTGCGAAGAGGACCCGCCCGCCTCGTTTCGGTCGAACGGGCGGGCGCGCTGGGAGTTTAAATGATTGCGATTTTCTGGGTACGATTCGTATTCCGCCTTTCTTGGCGACTCTTGGGATTCATTTCTTCTAGGTTCCGGCGATCCGCGAGATTGGTATCTTCCAGGTTCGCGTGAATTATATCTTTCGGGTTCACGCGGCTCGTATCTCCGGGAGTCATATCTTGGCGACTCGCGGGGTTCATACCTTCCTTGTTCGCGGGGCCCATATCTGGGTGGTTCGCGAGGTGGATATGATCTAGCCCCGCGTGGTCGCGACTGCCTATTATTCCTAAATCCCCCGCGTGAGAATCTTTCACCGGGCTCGTACAGTCTATGTTCATAATCCGACGGGCGTTCGCCTTGCCTCGTCAGCAAGGCCGTCGGACGGCGCTCCGGTGTCGGATCGCGATAATACGGCTCCCGATAATATTCGTACCGATAGCGAGGGGAGCTATAAGCGGAGTACGGGGCAGGGGGTTCGCGATACGAGTCCTCCTCTCGCGGTTGTCTCCATTCGGTCCAACTACGTTGGGGGTCGTACGGCGACGGGGGTCGCGCGCTTCCGGTGTACCCATACGTCTCCTCGCGTGGCAAACCGGACGATTCTTGTTCTCGCCTTTGGGCGTGTAACGCCAAATCGAACGCATCGTCCAAAGATTCGGGATTTGACAAGGCTACTTTAGTCGCAATTCTTTGAGGTAATGCCGTGATAAACGAGGTCCGAGCCAATCGCTCCACGTCCCTAATGGTCCTTTCGACGTTTTCTCCGATTAATTCTTTCGCTCTTACGATCACCTGTCGGTACAGGCGGCTTACGCGGTGAATAAAATCTATTAGGCGCTCCCGGGGAAACATGCTTATACGTTCTAGTTCCAATCTGAGCTCCTCATAACCGCGGCATGGGGAATATCGGACCCGTAGAAGGGAGAGCAGATCGGTCACGCTTTGACAACCTTTCCCCTCGACGTAGTATCTAATAGGATCTTTTAATTTGTATATGAGCTCGGTCAGAAATCGTTCTTCCTGACCGGGTGGAATTCGCTGTATGGCCCGCTGTATCGAGGCAGCGAAGTCCTCTAATGTTACAAAATCAGGGTCGAAACGGGGAATGCCGTCAAGTGCCCGATATACTCTCTCTTCATCTTCTCGGGAACGCCACACGTCTATTACAGACATTTCTGGGTCGTTCGTCCGGGAGCCAAAAGATGGTCGGCTGTTTAGGGCTGGTGGTAAGGTGGGAGGAGCAGGGGGTGGAACATTATCTGTGGTATGGGAATTGGAAGAATGTGGCGGGGGTGGTGATCTCAAAATTCCACCCGTCATTGCAATGTAGTAGGAAGTGTAGTCAAGTTACGAGCAGATAAGATTGCGGCTGGTCGCGGTTCGTAGCGACGGCACGCACTTTTATTCTAATAAGAACGGATTTAGAAAAGAAGAAGTAGAATCCCACTTCTGACACCAGTTTGTTACGTCCTGAAGGGACTTTTGTAAATCACCCCGAGCGGTTGGAATGATTTACCGGGTTCGCTGCTCTATCAAGGTGCTAAAGCACGCCTTGACTATACTTACCGGGAATTTGGAGGGTGATAAGAGGTTAAATCAAAGAGTACAAGGGATATAAGGGAAAACCAATGATGCAAAATATATTGTTACAAGAATAATACGGAATTATCCTACCTTGAGACGGCGCTCCGTCTCAGCTGTCGCTCGCCGTATCGCACGGCACGCTCTCCGACTCCTAAGTCGCTCGCGCGCTGTGTCGCTGACCCATACGTAGGTCGTGGTCGCTCGCTTCTGTGCTCTCGGATGGCACTCGGAAGTCGGTCACCTCGTCGGCGTTCGCGGTCTCTGATCGTCTGTTCTCAACGCGTTCCTACGTCGATCACGAGTGACGCGCAAGGGCTCTCCCGGCTGGGCCGTTCACGGTATGTCGGAGGGAGGTATCCCTTGCACGAATTACTTTCGGCCGTTCGTAATTCGCGGACTTGACGCGGAGACGCGGTCGCGGTATCTGGACGGCCCTCTGGCTCGTCGTGACTTCCTACTTCGAGCTCCCGAAATTGAATGAATTCCCAATCGATTCTCGTTATGGGCCGTGCCCCGATCAATCCGCGCGAATGGGGAAAACCGCCCCGTCGGCAGTTGTCGCTCGCGCACGCGTCGGAAATTTCCGGGCCCGGGCCGGCGGCGGTCACGTTATCCCTACGGCTGTTGCCACGCGGCTCAGCGTAACGTGACTGCCACGCGCGAGGCGATTCCGCTGAATCGCCGATTCGACAGGGAGCGACGCGAGGACAGCAAGCACGGGATGAACCGATAGGGGCATGTAACATCATCTATGGTGTTACTAGCAACGCTCGTCCATAGGAACGTAAATATGAGCAGGTCACGTCCCTCCATGGCGGCCGTAATTCGGGGTTTTCCGAAATGTCTTACACGGGGAATTCTATTGTTTTAACTAGATGTCTACTGCAAATACGAAAAACAAGTGACATTAAGGAAACGGAAATGAAGGGGTCCGATTTACGGAATGTGAGACCCTGGTTATGAGAGTCGGTCAGGGTAACCCTTCCCGGCGTTTATTGTAAGCTTAAACCGCTGAATACGCTGCATTGGCGTCATTGGCATCTTTAGTATAAACATGTTTCAATTTATCAAAATGTTTGATAGTAGTAAGAATAAGCGGGTTCCAACGCAGGTCCTCTGAGGGGAGCGCGGGGGCGGGGGGAAGTGAGGGCGCGCGGGGGAGCGCGGCGGAGGGAAACATGCGCGCGGGGTCTGCGGGGAGAGGAAGACAGGTTGCGCGCGCACGAGCCGCGGAGTGGGGGAAGCCGCGATGATGGAGGGGATCAGTCCGGGCCGAGCCGCCGCGGAGACCTCTCCAGACCGGACTCACCGTCGGAAATTTTTCAGACCTGACCTAGGGAGGGGACAGCCCCTGAAAAAATTTCTGGGGGCGGGTCCTGTCTGAAAAATCTTTTTTCAGACTCGATCCGCTCCCTGAAATTGTTTTCCCAAAATTATTTTTCCAAACCATTATGCGACATACAGACATTTCTTTCCAATGCAGAGAAATAATAATTTTTTAAATCAATGATCCAGCGAACCAATATGCAACAAGCATTTGAAAGTTTTTAACTATGAATAAAATAAACGCTGAATCTTAGAATTATGTGGTAAGGAGGATGATGGGTAAATAAAGCGGTACATTGAAATACGTTTACGAATATATTGTTATAAAATAGATTAACTAATAATAATAATAATGAAGGAAAGAATATATGAAAGAAAAAAAGAGAATATATATAAAGAAAAGAAAGTATATAAAGAAAATATAATAAAATAATAAAGTAATAAAATACAAAATACAACATGAAAAGCGTTGGAGGCAAAAAAATGAAAAAAAATCACTCGGGATGCGATGGTGACGGTGGTGATGGTGGTGCTGACGGTGGTGATGGTGGTGATGGTGGTGCCGGAACTCGGTATGGGGCCCACCTCGGCCCAACCTGTGGCTCCCGCCGCCGCACACGCAGATCTACCGGCTGATTGACCTCAGCCAATAGTTCGGCCCGCCACCCTGGGCGCCGCCACCATAACTCGTTGCGGTTCTAGATCATAAACACAAACGTTGATATAACACTGATACATTAAACATATTAAACACGAAGCACACAAAAACAATGCACTACATACCTGTAGAAGTGGCGGCGATGGGGGCGATGGAGGTGAGCCCCAATCCGCCGACCACGTAGGCGATGGCGGTGGCGAGCGCTAAAAGATAGAAACCCACGATATAATATCACCTGATTTAATTTCACTCGGTATCAACGGTTAAACGCGATAAATGTCAAAATATTGTAAAGTACATACCTCGGGGTCACACTCTGGAGCGATTCTCACTAATCCCATTTTTATAGCACAGTTACGACGGCTCAGTTCGCTGCCAAGATCTGAAGACAACTGGTCTCACTGCATCTCCAAGCTCTCGCATGTAAATCCATATCATGAAACCGAGAAGCGCGTAGCTTTGCAAAGTAAGATGTTGTTGTTCTCCACCTTTATTTTCCGCTGACAATCCTCTCCTTATTCACACGCATCTTCTTTCCCTTCTTCGTTTGCATCATTTCACTATACCATACCACTTTGATCGCGTATCAAACGTCTATCAAACATCTATCATACCAGAAACGTTGAATCTTAAAATTAGGTGGCGAGGAGGATGACAGATAAATGAAATGGTGAAATATGTGCTGAATATGTGTTTGATACAGTCGCGGATACATATAATTATGCTGTATCAGCAAAAGCTGTATCGAATGATTTTGTCCGTTAATTCGTCATACACATGAATCATGGAAAGAGAGGAGAGAAGGAAGACGGGTAAATAAAAGTGAGGCATTATATATGTTTATGATATATATTGTTACAAAAAAATGTACTAATTGTACAATTTAACATTTGCTGCGAGCGGCGCCGACAATATCATTCATAGCACATGCCAGCAGTTCGCAATCGATAAGAGATTCACCATCGAAATATTCGCTGTCGCATATAGTTTTAGCGATGTGACACGAATCTAAAGTTTCACCAGCGGCATCATGCCGTTGTAACACGGTGTCAAATTTGAAAATTTCATATGAACAAGATGCGTATTTTCGGAAAGCTGCGAATACATGTGGTCGATACAACGCTCGAGATTGAATAAAAACTTCATAGTTTCTAATTTGAAATATAAAGACTTATTATGTAGCGACATCTTCACAATTCGTGAATTATACATTATACAAAATTCTACTATCAATTCGTCAATCCGCAGTGGTGCTGATCCAAATAATTGTGCACGTTTTTCGATGTCTGTGCGTTTTTCCATTAGCGTTTTCCATGTTGGAAGATGCAACAACAGTTGATTCCCACGATTGTCGCCAAGAACAATTTCCACCAGTGGTATAGATTGCACGCTGATGCCAATTTCCAGATATTTATACGATGTAGGCGTTAGCGCGTATCTTCTAACCATGATACGTGATGTTTGACGCGATCTAAGAGTCCGATCATGAAAATTACCGTTTATCAGGAAAAATACACAAATAAATAAATAAATAACGAATTAAATCTTACATGTTAGATATAACGATGATATGGTATGGTATGAAAAAATTAAATCTTACATGTTAGATGTGTTCTTCCTACATGGCGATACATCATCCTGCATGATCGGAATGTAATAATTCATGCGTTCAACGTTTGCTTCGGCACTGGTACTGCACATTTTTCGAAGCACTGTATGTATATATAAGTCACTGAGAGGTTCCAAAACATTAATGTAATAGCGTGCGAGGAGCTGGCTTAAATAGTGGTGCTATGCACCACCTCTACCATCTACCCCTCCTCTTATTTCTCAGCTATATTTTTATGATGTGAATACAATATAATACTTTGAGAAACGTCATATGCATGAATCATAGAATTATGCCGTGTTGACAGAAACTGTATCGGATGATTTGGAGTTTGCACACCATATAAGGTCATATCACATGATCGCATGTGATTTGAGTCCCACCCTCAAGGATAAAAGTTTCGACATGTGTTGAACGTAATATAATACTTTTGGGAACGTCGAATTTTAGAATTATGTGGAATCAGCAGAAACTGTGTCGAATGATCTTGCACACCAATTCGTCATACGCGTGAATCATGGAAAGAATTATGCTGTATCAGCAGAAACTGCAGAGAACCATATTAGGATGGATCATCGTTTTTTTTTGCATTCGAGGGAGGGGGTACGCCAAAAGAGTTAGACGGCGATATCAAATCGTGGCACCAACAATAAAAGCGCGCTCTCCAAACTGCACAAAGCCTCCAATCACTGCAACGTGTTGCGAGGAAAATACACACTGCATTTACGATCATGGAAGAATTCGCGCAAGTAGAACGCCAATTATTGGATCAATCTGCACGATTGATTTCCCGGGAAGAGTACCTCGCGTGGGAAGAACGGTGCAACGAATGTATCGAATCGTTGGAAGAACAGAGCCGCGTAAAACGCCCGCGATTATCGATCGGAGTTCGGCAATCCGTGGTTGCTCGAATCGCGCGTCTCGAAGGACTAAAATATTCCTTGCGCGGACGTTTCGTGCGCGAAGGTGCCGGACATTCGAGCACAGAACTTTTGTGGCGCGAAATAGACGCTGCGTTCGATAGCCGCGTATTAACTGGTGCAGTGCTAAATTCAAACTACATCGAGCCGCGCAACTTCCTTCAAGATGCGGCGACCATTGTGCTGGAGCATGTGCGGGGCGCTTTGAGGAAACAGCGGAACCTCAAAGTGAACACAGTGTTCAACGGTGAATTTGTGGCGGGTGACAAGCATGAAGAACTCTTCCGCACATCCGATCTACAGGAGTAGTATCAGCGATGCGTCGTCGAACCCACCCTGGCATCGTTGGAAGAGTTCCAGGAACGCGACAGCGGATGGGCATTGACGAGAATCCTCAACCTAACCGTCAATGTCAACAAGTACAATCCGCTGCGCGCGGGGTGCCACTACAAGTTGCCGCAGAATTTATTGTTGAAGAATGCAACAATTAGCGTACAATCCCCGGACAATGCGTGCTTCGCGTGGGCAGCGGTCGCCGCTCTCCATCCTGCCGACCGAGACACCGTGCGCCCAAGTTCATACCCCGACTATGCGTCCGTATTAAATCTCCAGGGCATTGAGTTCCCGATGTCTCTGGGACATATCGGGAAGTTTGAACGGTTGAACGGCATCTCCATCAACGTGTACAGCTTCGAGATGGAGATGGAGATGGAGAAGCCGAAGGGATCGACAGTCTTCCACCTGCGTCTCACCAGCCAAAAGAGGGATCGACATGTAAACTTGCTCTACACGCCGAATCAAGAGCACGGTGATGTAGGGCATTTTGTGGGGATCAAGAACTTGTCCAGGCTGGTGAGCGCGCAGCTGAGCAAAAACAAAGCAGAGAAATTCATCCGTGATCGGTACGTATAGAAAACTTGTGAAATGTTAAAATGTCTCGCGGAAAAAAGAAAAAGAAAAGAACACTTTTTTGTGTTTTTATAGATGTATGCACTACTTCGGATCTACCCAAAAGTTGGAGCTTCATACAGTGGACTGCGGCAAGATGAACGATTGCGCCATCCTGCTGCCCAGTGAAGGAAACAACTTGCTGAGTTTCAATAACCAAGGTACGAAGGAACGGCTCCCCTTCGTGGTGTATGCAGATCTCGAATGCATCATCGAGAAAACAGAGGACAGCCGCCAAATTGAAGACAATAAATTACACACGTATCAACACCATAAAGTTCATAGCATTGCATATTATATGCATTGCTCGTATGATACATCGCTATCGACGTATCGATGTCGCCGCAACGCGGATTGTGTTTCATGGTTCATAGACGGTTCAGAGGTCCAGCACATTCGGAGTGCAATTTAAATTATAAAAACGCGTTTTACATCCCCATAGTTTTCCATAATTTATCCGGCTACGATTCACATTTCATTATCGAGGAAATAGCTACCGCTTTTGAAGGTCACGTTGACGTATTGCCTATAACGAAAGAAAAGTATATTTCATTCACAAAAAATGTCGAAGATACGGCTGAATCAGACTCGCGAAATTATATTAAATTACGATTCATCGATTCGTACAAATTTCTCAATACCAGGCTCGACAAATTAGCATCTTTTCTGAGCACAGATCAATTAAAAATTTTACGATCCAAATTTGAAACATTATCCGCCGAAGATTTCAATTTATTGATGCGAAAGGGTGTCTTTCCATATGAATACCTTGATTGCACGAACAAGCTGCAGGATCCATGCTTACCGCCGCGCGAATCATTCTACAGTTCGTTAACGGGTGAAACTGTATCCGAGACCGATTACACACATGCTGAGACTGTCTGGCAGCGTTTCGGAATTAGAACCTTGGGCGAATACAGCGACATGTATTTGAAAACTGACGTCTTGTTATTGGCAGATATTTTTGAAAATTTTCGCGAAAGTTGCATCAAGAGCTACGGATTAGATTCAGCACATTACAGTAAAGTCTCTCTATGGGCTCGGTTTTGTGCACACGATGAGGGCTTGTCACCTATCCCCACCACTTCTGTCTCACTCTTGTCCGGCGAAGGCGAGAGCGAGATGGAACGAGAGCGAGCGAAAGGCGCTGAAAGCGAGCGAGGACGGTACGAGACAGACGACGCGTTGATGTTTTGTCTCGCTCCGTCTTTCGGAGGCCTGATACTCCGTCCTTTGCATGCGCGGCGGGCGTGCGCGATGGTCGCAAGCGCATAAGGTGAGCAGGGGAACCGCGTCGCTAAATCTTGACGCAGGCCCGGCTCAAGTCTTTTTTGCGCCCTAAGCGAATTTGTCAAATTGCGCCCTTTATTATAATACATTTATTTGAGTTTATTGATGACCTTACTCTGAATTTTTATTCGTAGTATTAAACCACTCATAGTACAACTTGTAATATTTCATTTTAAAAAAGTATATATAAATGATTTATTTAATCTAAGACGCATTATTTATATATTTTCTTTGGGTATGTACATACCGATTGCTGCCCGTAAGCTTGGCTGGTCCCTGTAAGCAAAATTAGGCGGCTGCCTAGGGCGGAAAGTCGACAATAGGTGCAAAATGGTATTTTCATTGCTGGTATTGTTCAAAATAAACTTTAAAATTAAATATTACAAGTTGTACTATGAGTGGTTTAATACTACAAATAAAAATTCAGAGTAAGGTCATCAATAAACTCAAATAAATGTATTATAATAAATGGCGGAATTTGGCAAGTTCGCCTAGGGCCCAAAAAAGACTCGTGCCGTGCCTGGCTATCTGACCGTCGCCCGCATGCGTCGAGCAGTCACGATTCCATCTGAGCGCTCGCACCCGTCGCGCACGCCTGCCGCGCACGCAAAGCATTCCATCTCGCTCCCCCTTCGACCAGAAAGAAGCGAGAAACGAACACTCGGAATTAGGACTCGGGTCTCCATGAGGGCTCATCGCCGGTCCCGACCAGCGAGCCCATAGGGAGACTTTACTGTATTATACTCTACCTGGTTTCACATGGGATGCAATGCTAAAACACACCAAAATTACATTTGAATTGCTCACAGACGTCGATATGGTCATGTTTATCGAACGTGGTATACGCGGGGGCTTAAGTCAATGTTCCGGAAGGTACGCACATGCCAATAACAAGTACATGTCATCTTACGACGCATCCATGGGCTAATAAATAAAGATACATAATTTTTCACTAAATTCGAGGAATTCATAGAACAACTGGATATCATTGGGCTAACAGAGATATGGATATTCCAGAATCCTATTTTGATTGTCTGGTTTTCTCCCTCGCTCTTTATGAAACTACACGTCATTTCGATATGAAGTTTTCATCAAAATTTTGTGAGCGTGTTACAGCGGTGCAATATCATCGCTGAAACTTTAGACTCATGCTGCGCTGTTAAAGCTATACGTGATAGTGAATATTTCGATGATAAATCTCTTGTTGATTGCGAACTGCTGGCATGTGCCTTTGAATGATATTATCGACGTCGCTTGCAGCAAAATGTTAAATAAATTGTTCACACATACACATATGTATCATTGTATTTATTGAACCATGTATTATTTTACAATACATTATTTTTATTTATCCAAAAATTGTGTGATTTATCAAAGCCCAGCCACTTGACGTACACCTTATCCCCCTTTCTACGCAACACTTTTTCCACTAGATACACATCAGGATCGGTGACGCGTTGCAGCTCGTGTTCGTAGAATCCTCCGGCAACAGGTTTTCCACAAGAATCGACCAGCAGATACGTCGCAGGATTAGTTGCCTGTACTTTGGCTATCTTGAACACCTCCGTTGTCGAATTCGGTGTATAGACTTTATCGAAGATGGTTTTAAATTTGCTTACGCGCACAAACTCGCCCAACTTAAATCTCGCTGGAGCAGCGATCTTTATGTTGCTGTACACGGTGGCTAGCAGCTTATCGGCGATCGCAGGGGTAACATCGCAAGGACGCATTCCGATGGTTCTATGTTTTCGTGCGTTATACTCTGCAAGTAGACGCGGTAGCGCATCGGTCCATCTGTAGGTTCCATTGAGCGTAAACATTTTCCACATATTGTTCTTCAAAGTTCGATTGAAACGTTCCACGACGGAGGCCTTCATCACCGAATACGTCGAATAATGATTAATGTCGTGCTTTGTAAAGAGTTTCTGAACATCGGCGTTGTAAAATTCTTTTCCTTGATCGGTTTGCAAATTTTTCGGATATCGATCTCTAAATATCTTTGCAAACGCTTTAGTCACCTCAGCGCCACTTTTCGTCTTGAGCGGTAACGCCCACCCATACTTGCTCAGCACATCGATGACGGTGAGTATGTAGTGGTGACCCTGGTTGAATCGCCAGTATGGACGCATTTCTACAATGTCAGCTTGCCACAGATCATCGTATCCATGCACTATGACGCGCCTTCGTGGGAAATGTCTTCGCGCTGGAGCATGCAATTCCTCAACGAGTTGTCGTTTTTTGTGGCTATGGTTTTCTTTACTCTTGGATTTCGATAATGGTTGCATGTTTGATCGCAGAGGTGTCTTGGACACGAATGATGCGATAATTATCATGTACATGCATTATGTGCTTCCCGTCGGTTCCAGGAAATTCTGAACAAGTTGCTGCTCCGTAGCAAAAGCGGTTATAGCCTCTTTAACTTTACGAATTTCATTGTCCGGCTGTGGGATAGAATTCAACGCCTGCGATATATTTTGAACACTGTTTTGCAACGTCAGCATATCTTTCTGAAACACGACCAGCTTCCTCTCTAATTCTTCCTGCTGCTCTCTCAAAAATTTAATGCTCTTTTCCACGTATAGTTTATTGACGGCATCGGTGTCAGCCACCGGCTGAGCTACGCGTCGTATCTTGCGTGATTTTGCATCAAAATCGGCACCAACCACGCAAAGAGCGTTATCTCGCATGTAATTTCGAAGCACACCGTTCCATTTGTAATAGTCCATTCTAGCTGCTCCACTCTTCTCGAGCGATACCCCAAACTTGTTGATCGGCATCTCGATGCATACTATGCACATCATCGGGGTGCGGTTTAACTTATATAATGAGGCCTATCTCGTGGAGTTCCTCGTGAATAGATAGAATTTCAGGATCATGAGAGTTGTTACCCGCCTGACGCGACGCTTCCAGCAAACGCAACCGATCCACCAGTTCGTTGGGATCGTCCCAGTGCACGTAATCAATCTTGTTGATAGAAACAGTCAACGTTCGAGTGGCGCCCCATTGCAAAGTACTCCCTTATCGTATCTTGCTTGTCGCATGCCACGTCATCAAAGATAAAAATAGAATTCGGAAGCGATTCGCTCGGTGGGATGACGTCACTGTTATTCGAAAACGTAAAGTAGCCAATTTCATCTGTCGGAGTCAATAAATTCTCCAAATACTGATATTTCGGCTGTTGCAACGACTTGGAATACACGTACACGTTCTCAAAGCGGACGCCGTGTGGACTTTCCAACAAGCTCACCAGCACGTTGGTCTTTCCACAATTTGATGGACCGCAAATTAGGCAGCGGATAGTGTTTGGTAGCATGCTACCATGTCTGCGTCTTGTTTTCGGGGACATCATTTGCAATTTATCGTCAAAATTTGCCACGCGTATCGTTACAGGTTGTCGCACGAATCGCATCCTCTCCGTGAACTGTGAAAAATGATTTTGATACGTCGAAGCAGCGACGCGCCCTATTTATAGGTCCGCGCCGAAACACGACAGCTCAGTATTCAAAATGCTTCTGATCCTGTCGGATAATTGCGATTTTCGAGACCTAACCTCTGAGCAGTTGAAATATATACCAAAGATTATTCTACTGCGCGAGTTTGGCAGACACATTGACCAGTTGTGGGACCGACTCCCGGAGCATATAAAAGCCGATTCTGAGGTTCAGCAGCATCGTCGGTGCTTGGAACATTATAACCGCCCTTGGCAGCGAACGCATATCGACGGCCCAGCACCATTGATTAAAAACTGTAGCGAATGTCACCGACGAGAGTAAAGAAAGGTTGTGGTCTGTTACCTATCGCTACCTATCGAATTACATATTCCGGGATACCAGTTTTGCGGTCCAGGAACTCATCTGATAAAACGATTGGCTAGAGGTGATCGAGGCATCAATCCGTTGGAGGCAGCGTGTTGTGAACACGATATAGCGTATTCGCGTAGCAACGACCTCGGTGAAAGGCACGCGGCAGATAAAGTTCTCGCTGACAAAGCGCGAAAACGCATCGTTGCGCGAGACTCGACTCTGGGTGAAAGAAGTGCTGCTACAGCTATTTGGGCAACTATGAAGGCCAAGACGAAAATCGGAATGCGGATGAAAACAAAAACCCGCAAAAGGACTCCAAAGAGAGCATCGCAAAAGCGGATTCTTCCGGTGGCAAAACGGGGTGGTATATTACCACTTCTCCCGCTGCTAGGTGTTCTCGGATCGTTAGCTGGCGGAGCGGCGGGGATCGCTAAGGCGGTAAACGATAATAAGGCGGCGCAGCATCAGTTGCAGGAAATGCAACGTCATAATCGCTCCATGGAAGGCCGTGGACTTTATCTCACGCCATACAAGCGTGGACAGGGAATATCGAAACGAAAAAAAAACGCCGAAAAGAAAATAAAAATACTTGCGGGCCTAACTACCGATGCGCAATTGGAGTAGTTGGCAAAACGTATGCGTATTCCATCCTGTAGAGGTGTTGTGCCCGAGCCGACACCTGAGCGTGTCGACACCGCGCACATACCGATTGCCACAATCGAGCGGCCGATATCCGGCACAACCGCGTAAGGGGTTTCGGAAGCGCATAGAGACCGCCAGCATATGGCGAAACGCCAAAAACCAGGCCAAGGGCGGAGACCCCGATGGTCTCCGCTTTGTCCGGACTATAGTATAATAACGATGTACGAGCAACGCGAGGTTAGACTTGATAAAGCTTTGTTACGGGAACATTACCCGACTTTTTCGAGACTCATGCCAAACTAGGCACAGTGTCATTGTCACCCAGATCGGGATCAAATAAACTTGTTAAAACCTTACGGTGAGTTCCAGCTCTTCGACCTGCAACGATCTCCTACCTCCGGGTTCTAAAACGAATCCTCCCGTCCCGGCACAATCACCCGAACCTTCGGAGCCTGTGGACGACGATAGTAAAGGACGCCCAGGAGCACCCGAGATTCGTACCCAGAATCTCGACCCCGGCGTCACGGCACAGCAATTGGGGGCAGCGGTGGGATCCTGCTAACGTAAGGACCAAGCCTGATCAACGGTGACAACAGGACTCAGCAGAGACAACGACCCCTTAATCAGAGGGGCAGTCACTCCGCAGTACCGACGGACGTCAGCAGAGGACGCCGCCAGTACAGTCTACTTCTCATAATCGACGAGCGATGCATCACCTGATATACATACTGTAAGTGCGAAATATCACTGTCAGCAACTTCAGGCCGCACGCCGCAATTCCCATGCGCCGAGCAAAATCGTTAGATAAAGACATCGAGCGTAATTTAGAATTAGCCGAGCGAAAGGAACTTCTTTCGCCTAGAGCAATTCGCCGAAGTGCTCCCCGTAGATTCTTTAAAGTCCGTACAAAACGGCTCCCCGGCGAAACAATCTTCGACGCAACATTCGAAGCCTTTCGCGAAATCGGAGAGCGTACGCGACTTGCTCTAGACGTCGGAACTAGCGAAGAACGTCGCGTCTCGACTAGATTACCGATTACGTCCAGACACCTAACCGCTAGGAGGCTATACCCGTTCAACGAGTTAGATTGTAGCTTAATCCCGAGCGAAGGAATAGCGAACATGTCGTCCCCTATCACAGCATCCGCGGGCGGAAATCTAGGACCGAGTATCGCAGACCGACTAGCGAACTTGGAGAAGTTACTCACGGGAGTAACCACTACTCTAGCCTAAGTAACGGACGGAATGTTAGGGATAAACGACAGGTTAGGAGCACTAGAGGCAAGTGAAGGTCCACTACAAGACTCGATAGATAGAGAAATAAGTAGACTCAGGGAAACGATGAACTCGACACACGTCACGCCCGGCCCCTCAGGCAGGACCACGGTCCATTTCGACGATTTTCGCAATCCAGGGGAGGAACCGAGGCGCACTAGTCGATTCGTTCCCGCCAACCTCGATATAAATGACCTAACCTACGCACCGAACGCAGCAGGCACTCGAGAAATATTCCATACCATAAAAACCCTACCCCTGTTCAACGGGAAGGACCCCAAGGAATTACCTGGCTTCTTGACCGCCTGCAAATATGTATACCACACATATCAAACAGCGGAAGAAAAAGCCCAGATTCTACGAGGGATAATCGCGTTAGGGGTCGGAGGCGACGCCCTAGACGAAGTACAGACGCGCCACATATCATCCATGCAGGACTTAGAGGACGTGTTAACTTCAGTTTACAAACCCCCCCGGACAGCCTCAACTGTACAAAGGGAATTGTTATATAGTAGGCAGGGCCGCAATGAAAGCGCGCATCAATACGAAAATCGTGTATCAAAATTATTAAGGGAACTAATAGCGACCGGAATCGACGACAAGGACAGTCTAATCGAGAAAAACGCAACCGTGGAAGTATTCAACAAACAGACATTGACTATATTCGAGGACGGACTTCGCGATGACCTAAAGGTCTTGATAAAATCACAAAGACCCGCCGACTTACAGGAAGCAATCACGATAGCCATAGACGAAGAGCGGTCAAGTACGAAACGACCAGCGACGCGCGGGACAAACCCCTCCACGCAAAATAAAAATAAGACAACATCGCGTTACTGCGATAATTGTAAACGACCAGGGCACGACACTAAAGAGTGTTGGAAAAACAAAGATAGGGAGAAGCAAAATGGGAAAAAAAATTTTCCGGAAAGCAGCCGTCAAGTGCGAACAATAACGGGCAAGGGAAAAACGAGAAATCGACAGGGCGTAAACCAGAGAGTGAACGACCGGCCTCTAAAGAAAGACACCAGCCGCGACACAGAAGCACTGACAGCACAAATTCCACACAAAGCAGCCGCGATAGCTCCGAATCACCGGACCGCGACCCAGCTACTCAAAAAACTGCGAAAACCTACCGCATGGTTAAAATAGGATCCCTCTCCAAAGATGCACATACCTCGGATAGGATAGAAGTAGAAATAAAAAATAGCAAGAACAAACAAACCGTAATGCTAATAGATAACGGGGCGGAAGTATCCTTAATCGCTAAGAGAGCTCTTCCGGACAACATCGAAGTAAAAAAGTCCGACATTATGCTAGTTTCATTCTCAGGGGGAAAAACAGGAACATTAGGAAAAATAGATGCCACATTTAAAATAAATGGGAAAAGGGTAGTACATCCATGATACATAGTAGAAGGAAACACCTTAGCAAACGCGGACGGGATACTAGGAATAGATTTTCTTAAAGATAACGGAGTAACCATTAGTTACCCCAAGCAAAGCTTACTAGTAAACGGAAAACCCTGGAAAACGTTAAATAGAAGCATGGAAATAACGATACCCGCACGCACACAACAACTGATAATGGTCCCTACAGATAGCATTCGAGACGGAATAATAGAGAAACAACGGTTAGCCGAAGGCATATACTTAGGAGAGGGGCTGACGAGACCCAAAGAAGGAAAATGCGTGGCCTGTATTATAAATACAACCACGATAACGAAAACAGTAATCGTGCCGCGAATTCAATTAAGTGAAATACCGGTTAACGAAATAATTCACTGCAGCGATAGCGCCGCAGCTGTTCGGGCGTTGACCGCGAAAGAATCGCTGACAACGCGCATCGCCCGAGTTTTAGAATACGTAGACCGCAAGCATATGAATAATAAAGAAAAGGCAGCTATGGAAGAAATATGCAGGGAATATCATGACACGTTTCATTTACCGGGAGACCAATTATCAATGGCCACAGTATCCGGCCACCGAGTCCGTGTAAATAGCGACACGACACCCTGTAATATCAAGCCCTATAGATTACCCGAAATTCATAAGCAAGAAGTACGGAAACAGGTGGAAAAAATGCTGGAGGACGGCATCATCCGACATAGTGCCAGCCCATGGAACGCACCCTTATTAGTAGTACCTAAAAAAACTGACAACGAGGGAAATAGAAAATACCGCGTAGTAGTCGACTATAGGAAACTCAATGAAGTCACCATAGGCGACTCATTCCCACTACCCAATATCACGGACATACTAGATCAATTGGGAAAAGCGCAGTACTTTACCACCCTCGATTTGGCATCTGGATACCATCAAATTCCTATCGACGAACGCGATAAGTGCAAGACAGCATTTTCAACTCCTCAAGGGCATTTCGAATTCAATCGCATGCTGTTCGGACTGAAAAATGCACCGGCGACATTCCAGCGAGCAATGAACGCTGCGCTTATCGGGTTACAGGGGATAGACTGTTTCGTTTATCTTGACGATATTGTCATCTATGGAGCCAGTTTAAGGGAACATAACACACGACTGAGGGAAATTCTACAGGGTGTCCCATCTAAGACGAGACAGCCGGTTTTCTCCTAAACTATAGGAGATAAAAATATAAAAAAAATAGGGAATTGCATGGTTCGAGGGGGCCAATTAATTAGCGCGAACGAATTTTTTTATCGATTATTATTTTAAAAGATACGATGGTCAAGTTCGGTTTTTCAAATGGAACTATTTTTTTTGAACACCTGAGTTGATAGTGCGTTCCAAGACAAATTCAATAAGCTTTAATGTATACACTTTATTTTCACTGGTTTTTAAGATATTGCGCTTGCAAATTTACTGATTTTCACTGGAAGAAAACTGTCTGGTATAGCACGGACCGGGGACGGTTTTACTGGCTCCACTTGTGGCACTGCCTTTTGAAATAGATACCTACCTGCCAAAGGTCTACGCCAGGCCCAAAGGCTGGACAATTTTTTTCCGTCAGAAATGCTACTTAGGTAGGTACATCTGCGGTATCGAGAAGCGCACCGTTACTTTTATTTCGCACTTGCTTCTACGCTCGGATGGCCGGTTCTTTTGGGAGGGATGCAAGTTCGATTGGTTAGGTTAGGAGGAGTGAAAGTTGCTAGACTAAATTTCAATCATAGGGAGCAGATTGTATCAGAACCATTCGGATTTGCATTCCTCACAAACGGCTGCTCTCTTGAAGCATTGCTCTTCACAGCAATGCCCACCTTCTCTCGCACGGAATACGTTAACGCTTGCTTTTGTTCTGATATTGAAGCTCGTGTTTATACTCGAGAGGACCACGCGTCGACAGCGGGCTACCCCTTTTCTTCCTGTGTCTCTCCACGAGCCGTGTTGACGGTGGATTGTAGGAGCGTAGATATCTGGATGCCAGTTATTGAATTCAGGAGATGATGGAAACATTTTATTACAAAACACACATGTATTATAATTAAAGTAAATCGTATTCCTTTCGGGCAGGAGTACTGATAATGATCGAACTTGCGCCCCACTTCGCGCAGACCAATTACACGGAGGGTAGTCGGGTCACACACTGCCCAAATGATACAGGGTAATTCTGGAGCACCGCCCGTCAAGGAGATGCGCTGGTACCCCGTGGCGAGGACAGACCTTCGCATTGCCTCACCCGATTTTTATGGTTTTTTTCCGGATAAAGGTACGAATCCTAGGCCGAACGTAGCGAATTGAAGTCGACCCTCCGCAGTCGAGAGTGAATTATCCATTACAGCGTATTAAGAAACCCTTTTCTTCGTCGTATCGAAAGGGAAGTGGTGCCAATGGATTCCTTATGTTTTTCTGACGAAAATCATACCAAATGTCATGCAAATCGGACTACTTTGACACAAGCTATTTGTATTCCCTATGTAAAAGTTGTCCGATTTACACGACATTTGTAATGATTTTCATCGGAAAACCCCAAGGAATCCATCGGCGACACTTCCATATCCATACGATAAGGAATAACGAATTGTTTTATTTCTTAAAAAGGTAGGTACAGGCTGATTCTGGTGCTGCGCCCGTCACCCCGTAGCGAGGACAACACCCCGCAGTGCCCATCGAATTTTATGGCTTTTTTCGGAAAAAGGTACGAATCCTGGGCCGAACGTAGCGAATTGAAGTCGACCCTCCGCAGTCAAAGGTGAATTATCCATTACAGCGTATCAAGAAACCCTTTTCTTCGTCCTATCGAAAGGGAAGTGGTGCCAATGGATTCCTTATGTTTTTCTGATGAAAATCATACCAAATGTCATGCAAATCGGACTACTTTGACACAAGCTATTTGTATTCCCTATGTAAAAGTTGGCCGATTTCCACGACATTTGGCATGATTTTCATCGGAAATCCCTAAGGAATCCATCCGCGACACTTCCATATCCATACGATAAAGAATAAAGAATTATTTTATTTCCTAACCAGATACAGGGTAATTATGGAGCAACGCCCGTCAAGGAGATGCGGCGGCCTGGTACCCCGTGGCGAGGACACCCCTCGCAGTATCTGACCGAATTTTATGGCTTTCCACCCGCGAAGGGGTTCGAGTGCCTAATAGGGAGTGAGAAATCTTCGACTTGCGCATTTCTCATCAGATTTTTGCAAAACCGACACCTATCGATTCCTTATGTTTCGCCGATGAAGCTGACACTAAGAACAATGTAATTCGGACCATAATGAAGGAAATTCCATGGAATATCGATTTATATCATTTCAAGCTGACTTGACTTGGTTAAAAATAGTCCGATTTACATGAAATTTGGTATGATCGTCATCGGAAAAACATAAGGCACCCATCGGTGTCACTTCCATAGCGATACGATAAAAAATAAAGAATTATTTTATTTCTCAAACAGGTATGAATTCTCGGCCGACCGCGACAAATCTTAATACGCTGAAATGGATACTTCACATTTTCACCCTCGACAGTGGGGCACCGACCTCGATTTGTCGCGGTCGGCCGAGAATTCATACCTGTTTGAGAAATAAAATAATTCTTTATTTTTTATCGTATCGCTATGGAAGTGACACCGATGGGTGCCTTATGTTTTTCCGATGACGATCATACCAAATTTCATGTAAATCGGACTATTTTTAACCAAGTCAAGTCAACTTGAAATGATATAAATCGATATTCCATGGAATTTCCTTCATTATGGTCCGAATACGTCGTTCTTGGTGTCAGTTTCATCGGCGAAACATAAGAAATCGATGGGTGTCGTTTTCGCAAAGATCTGATGAGAAATGCGCGAGTCGAAGATTTCTCACTTCTTAATAGGCACTCGAACCGCGTCGAGGGTCAAAAGCCGTACAATCGGGTGAGGCACTGCGGGGGGGTTGTCCTCACCACGGGGTACAATGGCCACCTTTTCCTTGCACTCAATTCTTCTCGCGTGCTTTTGTTTGGAAAATCCAACGCGTGTTTATACTCGAGAGATAAGGATTTATACTCGAGAGATAAGGAATCCGTCTTTAATTTGAAAGGAGGACGATGCAGGCGGAACCACGCGCACTCAACGGTGTACCCCTTTTCTTACTGTGTCTCTCCACGAGGCGTATCGACGGTGGATAATACTTTTCAATTCCTATATTTGTGGCATCTTTCTCGCGTGCGTCGGGACAAAAGCGGACTCAGAGCCAGGCGAAAATTCATTCGCTCTTTACGATCGATAATTTATTATTTCTCCAAGAACGTTTCGACAACATCTGTCTGCCAAATTTGTAAAGGCCAATAAAAAACGTGGTGACATTGTCCAGTCTGAGTTAATCCGTATATTGCTCTGTCGGTGGGTAGTGCGTACGATGACTTCGGACCCGTACTATGTACCGTTGCCTACCGCCGACGCGCGGAAAATCCGCTCATAAACCGCGACTCTGGCGAGACACCGCGGCCGATCAGTACGGGTAGTTTTTGGTAACCAGATGTGGCATCTTTCACCTGTATTTCATCAGGGTAATTCTGGAGGTACGCCCGTCACCCCGTGGCGAGGACAACACCCCGCAGTGCCCATCGAATTTTATGGCTTTCGACCCTCGAAGGGTTTGGAATACCATTAAGAAGTGAGAAATGTTCAGGATTTCAAATGTTTGCTTCTTTTCTTCATCGTATCGAAGGGGAAGTGGCGCCAATGGATTCCTGGCGTTCCGTCGATTTAAATCATACCAAATTTCATGTAAATCGGACTATTTTTAACCAAGTCAAGTCAGCTTGAAATGATATAAATTGATATTCCATGGAATTTCCTTCATTATGGTCCGAATTACGTCGTTCTTAGTGTCAGCTTCATCGGCGAAACATAAGGAATCGATAGGTGTCGGTTTTGCAAAGATCTGATGAGAAATGCGCAAGTCGAAGATTTCTCACTCCCTATTAGGCACTCGAACCCCTTCGCGGGTGGAAAGCCATAAAATTCGGTCAGATACTGCGAGGGGTTGTCCTCGCCACGGGGTACCAGGCCGCCGCATCTCCTTCACGGGCGCTGCTCCTTAATTACCCTGTATCTGGTTAGGAAATAAAATAATTCTTTATTCTTTATCGTATGGATATGGAAGTGTCGCGGATGGATTCCTTGGGGATTTCCGATGAAAATTTTACATAGGGAATACAAATAGCTTGTGTCAAAGTAGTCCGATTTGCATGACATTTCGTATGATTTTCATCAGAAAACCATAACGAATCCATTGGCACCACTTCCCTTTCGATACGACGAAGAAAAGAATTTCTTAATACGCTCAAATGGATATTTCACCCTCGACTGCGGAGGGTCGACTTCATTTCGCTACGTTCGGCCCAGGATTCGTACCTTTTTCCGAAAAAAGCCATAAAATTCGATTGGCACTGCGGGGTGTTGTCCTCGCCACGGGGTGACGGGCGCAGCACCAGAATCAGCCTGTACCTACCTTTTTAAGAAATAAAACAATTCGTTATTCCTTATCGTATGGATATGGAAGTGTCGCCGATGGATTCCTTGGGGTTTTCCGATGAAAATCATTACAAATGTCGTGTAAATCGGACAACTTTTACATAGGGAATACAAATAGCTTGTGTCAAAGTAGTCCGATTTGCATGACATTTGGTATGATTTTCGTCAGAAAAACATAAGGAATCCATTGGCACCACTTCCCTTTCGATACGACGAAGAAAAGGGTTTCTTAATACGCTGTAATGGATAATTCACCCTCGACTGCGGAGGGTCGACTTCAATTCGCTACGTCCGGCCTAGGATTCGTACCCTTATCCGGAAAAAGCCATAAAATTCGGGTGAGGCACAGCGGAGGGCTGTCCTCGCCACGGGGTACCAGGACGCCGCATCTCTTTGACGGGCGTTGCTCCATAATTACCCTGTATCTGGTTAGGAAGTAAAATAATTCTTTATTCATTATCGTATGGATATGGAAGTGTCGCGGATGGATTCCTTGGGGATTTCCGATGAAAATCATGCCAAATGTCGTGGAAATCGGCCAACTTTTACATAGGGAATACAAATAGCTTGTGTCAAAGTAGTCCGATTTGCATGACATTTGGTATGATTTTCATCAGAAAAACATAAGGAATCCATTGGCACCACTTCCCTTTCGATACGACGAAGAAAAGGGTTTCTTAATACGCTGTAATGGATAATTCACCCTCGACTGCGGAGGGTCGACTTCAATTCGCTACGTTCGGCCTAGGATTCGTACCTTTTTCCGGAAAAAAACCATAAAAATCGGGTGAGACAATGCGAAGGTCTGTCCTCGCCACGGGGTACCAGCGCATCTCCTTGACGGGCGTTGCTCCAGAATTACCCTGTATCATTTGGGCAGTGTGTGACCCGACTACCCTCCGTGTAATTGGTCTGCGCGAAGTGGGGCGCAATTTCGACCATTATCAGTACTCCTGCCTGAGAGGAATACGATTTACTTTAATTATAGTACATGTGTGTTTTGTAATAAAATGTTTCTATCGTCTCCAGAATTCAATAACTGGCTTCCAGATATCTACGCTCCTACAATCCACCGTCAACACGGCTCGTGGAGAGACACAGGAAGAAAAGGGGTAGCCCGCTGTCGACGCGTGGTCCTCTCGAGTATAAACACGAGCTTCAATATCAGAACAAAAGCAAGCGTTAACGTATTCCGTGCGAGAGAAGGTGGGCATTGCTGTGAAGAGCAATGCTTCAAGAGAGCAGCCGTTTGTGAGGAATGCAAATCCGAATGGTTCTGATACAATCTGCTCCCTATGATTGAAATTTAGTCTAGCAACTTTCACTCCTCCTAACCTAACCAATCGAACTTGCATCCCTCCCAAAAGAACCGGCCATCCGAGCGTAGAAGCAAGTGCGAAATAAAAGTAACGGTGCGCTTCTCGATACCGCAGATGTACCTACCTAAGTAGCATTTCTGACGGAAAAAAATTGTCCAGCCTTTGGGCCTGGCGTAGACCTTTGGCAGGTAGGTATCTATTTCAAAAGGCAGTGCCACAAGTGGAGCCAGTAAAACCGTCCCCGGTCCGTGCTATACCAGACAGTTTTCTTCCAGTGAAAATCAGTAAATTTGCAAGCGCAATATCTTAAAAACCAGTGAAAATAAAGTGTATACATTAAAGCTTATTGAATTTGTCTTGGAACGCACTATCAACTCAGGTGTTCAAAAAAAATAGTTCCATTTGAAAAACCGAACTTGACCATCGTATCTTTTAAAATAATAATCGATAAAAAAATTCGTTCGCGCCAATTAATTGGCCCCCTCGAACCATGCAATTCCCTATTTTTTTTATATTTTTATCTCCTATAGTTTAGGAGAAAACCGGCTGTCTCGTCTTAAATGGGACACCCTGTATATAGAAATTTTATGGGTACCCGCTCTTCGTCCCATGTGTCTCCTCTCGCAAGTAATCGTATTAAAATTATCTAATTTTCCTTTTGGAAAGCTCCTGAACAGAATTTTGTGGTCTGTAATAGACGACAATCTAAGTATTGTATTACTCAGTCATTTTGTCGATCTATTCTCTATTTGTGTACAATTTTATTTTATTTGATTATCATCCTGGATAGGACTTAATATACGCGAGCTTAAGTTTATTTATATGTACAGTACGAGTTGTTCCATCAGATAATATTTTAACATTCTGATTAGGCAACAATTCGAGTACTTTATACGGTCCTGAATACTGATCTGCGAACTTTGTCCTCCGAGGTTCTTTCAAAAGATATACTAAATCTCCTGCTTTAAAATCTTGTGGATTAATTTTCCGATCATAATATTGTTTAGATTTGGCTTTTGCCTTTATCAAATTTTCTCGGGCTTGGGTTTGCAGATTAGTTATTTTACAAAATAAATCTCTTAGATATTCAACATATGTAAAACTCTAAATCCTCCTCCTCATACTCTTCCATGGGGATCTTCATATCTGGAATAATGATAAATCCTAGTGATTTATACCAGATTTAACTTAATTATTTATTACTCGATTTTGTTTGGATATATATACAATGAAAGGATATATATATATATATATATACACATGGGTTATGGGTTCCTTGTCTTTCGTCTTTTATTGAATGTATTCTACTGTAATTACACTTCCTTGTAACAGTTGGATGTTTTCTATTGTATTTAGCATAATGCTTTTAGTCATACATTGTGTACACGTTAGTGCTGGTCGTCGGAACACCATCCCTATTCCACACTTAACACAGATGGATCCCCGTAGTAATCCCATATAATTACATAGGCTATGGCCTGTAGTTTCTTCATATTGATCTCTTTCATAGTCAGTGATTTGATCATAGCATATTTCACAAATTCGTTGATTGTTGTGAACATATATAGTTGCCGTAGCACGGATTAAACAGTAGAGATGCTCTAGCCGGGTGTAGGGGGGTGGAATGAGTGTTGATATTACCTCCTCTATTGTCCTGCCATAATCTACTATCTCCCGTGTAGCTTCGATTGGGAGTTTCATAATCTGTAATAGACGGTACTTTAAATATTTTATTATTCAATTACCCGTCTATTATTTATTTATATAATCATCCTGGATAGGACTTAATATACGCGAGCTTAAGTTTATTTATATGTACAGTACGAGTTGTTCCATCAGATAATATTTTAACATTCTGATTAGGCAACAATTCGAGTACTTTATACGGTCCTGAATACTGATCTGCGAACTTTGTCCTCCGAGGTTCTTTCAAGAGGTATACTAAATCTCCTGCTTTAAAATCTTGCGGATTAATTTTCCGATCGTAATATTGTTTAGATTTGGCTTTTGCCTTTATCAAATTTTCTCGGGCTTGGGTTTGCAGATTAGTTATTTTACAAAATAAATCTCTTAGATATTCAACATATGTAGGTTCCAAATCTTCACCAATAGGTTTTTCGCTCGAAGGTTCTCGTGCAATGCATCTGAAAACTAATTCATGTGGTGAAAATTTAGTACCCTCATGTACTGCAGTGTTGTATGAAAACATTGCTAAATCTATCCAATTATCCCAATTATCATCATTTGTCGTATACTGTTTTAAATACTCCGTTAGTACGTGATGCGATCTTTCTATCGAACCGTTACTCTGTGGATGATAAGTTGTAGTAACATAACGTTTAATTTTGAATCGCTTAGCGATGATTTTTAGCAAATTTGAAGTAAAATTTGTTCCTTGATCAGTTAAAATGGCTTTAGGTGATCCGAATCGGCAAATAAACCGTTTTATAAATACGTCTGCTATATCGGCAGAGGTGGTTCGAGCTAAAGGTATCGCTATTGAATATTTTGTTAATAAATCTTGTATCGTTAGTATATGTGTCCTCTTCTGGTTTTTGGCAATGGTCCAACGATGTCCATGCTGATTTTATCAAACGCTTTACCTGGAGTATCTGTCAAGACCATTGGTTGTTTTATTTTTATTCTTGTTAACTTTTTCGTTTGACAGTCTTGGCATTCTCTGATGAATTTTTGAATTTCCTTCTTCATATTTTCCCAATAGTAATTTTGTCGTATCCTGTGGTAGGTTTTCGTAACTCCTTTGTGTCCTCCACTGGACGACGTATGTTTTTCTTTTATTATATGTTCTCTCAGATTTTCAGGTGGTGTTACCACTTCACCAGTGCAAATGGTGATTGTAATCGGTAGTGTTTCGAAGATGTGCTTTAATCTATTTATGATATATTTCCATGGTATGTCTTCTATATTATGGGTTCTACTTATGGAGAACGATTTCAGGTCGAATTCCGTGACTACGTCCCATAATGACGTGAGACCATTTAAAATATTATCAGGTCGTATAACAGTTCTTGGATTTTCTTTGATTGGTAAACTTATTATATATCTTACTCCATCTGGTACTGGTCGGGCCCTTTCTAGGGTAAGATCTACATGATTTGGTAGTAGATTTTCTGTTTCTAGTTCTTTAGCACCTCTATCGATTGGACTTCCATCCAATCCGATGAAAATGACTCTATTATCTTTTATTTTTGCAAGAGAATCTCTAGATTCTCTTATCACCAATTGGTTTTGATGAGGAATTGTATCCTCGCTTCTACTTGTAGTTGTTCTTGGTGATAATTGAGGCGGTGATGGAGATATATCTATTATTTCCATGGATTCTTCGTCTTGCGGTGTTTCTGTAGTTTCCATTGATTCTTCTTCTTGTAGTGTTCCAGTAGTTTCAATTGATTCTTTTTCTTGTAGTGTTTCAGTAGTTTCAATTGATTCTTCTTCTTCTTGTGATGTTCCTGCGATGTCAATTGGTTCTTCTTGGTTTTTCTTTTTTGGTAAAGGACCAGCAATTGATGAATCGCTTGATCGAGTTCTTTTTCGTTTTTGTTCTAAATTTTGAGGTGTTTCTGACGATAATGTATTTTGTTCCATATCTACATCTTCTGATTCTTCTGGTATTGGTATGCGTTTACGTCTCCTTTTTGGAAATTCTAAATATTTGAGTTCCCTATTTGGGAAGGCTAAATGTCTGCTTCTCGTCATTGCTCCTTTGAAATCTTCCGGTGAAGTTGACCGTAAATTTTTCTTTTGAGGCGGTTCGCCTTCTGGAGGATCCTCTTCCTCTCTTGCTCTTATCGGTAGGCATACTTCTGGTGGATTGCGGGATAACGCATCAGCGTTGAGGTTACTTTCCCCTTTTTTATAATTTATTTCGAATTCGTAATCGGATAATTTAAGTTTCCATTTCCAAATTCGAGAATTTGGATCTTTTATTGAATTCATCCATACTAGAGGTTTGTGGTCTGTTTCTATTTTAAATTTACGACCATATAAATAGGGTCTAAAATGTGTTACGCAATAAATAATTGCTAAACATTCCTTTTCAATTGTAGAATAATTTTGTTCTGCTGTATTTAATAAGCGGGACGCATAAGCAATAGGAAGATCGTCGCCGGTAAATTCCTGACTAAGCACTCCTCCTATAGCGTAACCCGAAGCATCCGTCGTTACTTTGAACGGGTGCGAGAAATCTGGGTATTGAAGTATTGGCTTGGATATTAGAGCTTTCTTTAGTATTTGAAATGCTTCTTCCTCTTCTTTGTCCCAAATAAATTTCTTTGTCTTTTTTAATAGATTTGTTAATGGTTTCGATTTCCTTGAAAATTCAGGTATAAATCGTCTATAATATCCTATTAATCCCAAGAATTGTTTAATGTTTTTAGGGGTTTTAGGTCTAGGAAAATTTTCTACTGCTTCAATCTTTTTTGGATCCGGTTTTACTCCATGTTCGTCAATTATGTGTCCTAAATAGATCACTTCATGTCGTAAAAATTCGCATTTGTCTGGTTGAAGCATTAGTTTTGCTTCCCGTAGTATTTTCATTAATCTTGTAAATTTTATTTCGTGTTCACGAAGAAAACGGGAATATATTACTATGTCATCCAGATAAACAAAAAGTTCGGTTCCTTGAAGTCCTGATAGAACGCTATTCATAAGGCGTTGAAATGTTGCAGGAGCATTTTTTAATCCAAAGGGCATTCTTGTAAACTGATAATGTCCATATGGTGTAGAAAATACTGTCTTGTGTGCGTCGTCTGGTGCCATCTTAATCTGATGAAACCCTGATGCTAAGTCGAATGTAGAGAAATATTTTGCGCTTCCTAATTGATCCAATATTTCTGTAATATTTGGTAGAGGATAAGCGTCACCTATCGTTTTTTCGTTTAATTTACGATAATCGATTACTACTCTCCATCGTTTTTTCCCTGTTGAATCTGGTTTTTTAGGAACGATCCATATGGGAGAACTATACGGAGATGAGGATGATTCTATCACATCAGTTTCCAATAATTCATTTATTTGTTGATTTATTTCATCCTTATGAACTGGTGGATATCGATACTACCGAGTATTTATCGGTATATCATCTGTAGTATGAATTCTATGTTGTATGCTATCTGTTCCTACCAAAATTTCTCCTGCTAGATGAAAACGATCTTCGTTTTCCTTTATTAGTTGTATCACATTTTCTTTTTCTTCCTTGTTTAAGTGATCCAACCTGAGTAGTTTCAAGATTTCTTCGAATCGATTTTCTTTCGATATTTTCGTCAAGTTACAGCGTTTATAGGAACGTTCTTCAAATGGAAGTATTTCGATTGTAGGTACTACAACATTACAATCCTCGTCCGTACTATTTATTATTCTCATATGGGCTTTTCCCTCTCGATTTGTTACTAAGGCATTTCCCAAATAGATTCCTTCTCTGACGTGCAATTTTCCTACGTATCCTTCACGCAGTTCTGGATTTGCAATATTAATATGGAAAGGGACTGAACTTCTTTTTGGCACGAATATCTCCTCGTATGTATTAAAGGGAATATAGTTATTTCCCCACTTGATTTGCCTTTTTGCATAATCGATGCTGGCTTCTTGATGTAACAGAAATTCGGATCCTAAGATTCCGTCTTCATCGTCAAACAGTGCGTCGTTTACCACGTGGAAATTCACTGGATGATTCGCAATCATTATTGATGCAGTCCCTAAGGTAGCTTGATTCGAATCGATTATTCCACGGATATATATGATTTCTTGAGTGTTGACGATTGTCGATGCTGTTACCATTGATTTCTTGATGAGGTTGACATCGGATCTGGAATCAACCATTAATCGTGCCTTCCCTTCCAGATTTGGAGATGTTATTAGTATTGTTGGAATATTTCGTACGGTATTAATAGGAACAGTTACTGTTCGTTTATTTGTTCGTCTTCTTCCTCCATTGATTCCTTCTTCGTTTGTTGTTCCTTTACTGACTTCCTTTCCTCGATTTCCAACGTCGGTTTCCAGGGCGTTGATTTTCCTGATGGTTTTGCTTCTTCCGTTTTTGGGACTCCTATTTTCATTATTTTCTGACGCTGTGGAGGGTTCCCACTCCGGATTGCGCCAGACGTTTCCGGGTGGCCCTGCTCGTTTCCCTGATTCATTCTTGAATATGGGACTATTTCTCCTGATTCTACCTTGGCTTTGAACTTGAAACAATCCTTAATCAGATGTCCCGATTTCTTACAATAATTGCAAGAAATTTCTAATTGATTCGGTGATGATGTTGCAGCTCCGCTGTTTTGTAATGAATTTGGTTGCCACGCGTTATTTCGCGGCTGATTATTTTGCCACGCGTTATTTCGTGTAGCATTGTTTTGCCATCCGCTATTTCGCGACTGATTATTTTGCCATTTCGGTATGGCTCCTTCGTATTTAGGGGGTCCGGAATTTGGTTTATTTTGGGGTACCGACGGATTCGCTCTTTGATCACGGGACACAGGTTGTTGACGAGTATATGAACTTGTCTTCATTCTCTCGTCTTCTAGTTTGACTTCTTTGTCAATTTTTACGGCTAGAGCGTAGATTTCATCCAGCCCTAGTCCTTGGCGTTCTTGTCTCAAGCGTAAAGAAATTTCACGAGGTAATCCTTTAATAAAAGCTTCCAGTGTGTCCGCATTGATATTTTCCTGCAGTGTAGCGGATATTTCCCCATAATTTCGTTTTTCCCCGTCTATTATAGCTAAACGCAAATTTTGAACGCGAGGGTTGTAATCGAGAATATTTTCTCCTGGTTTTTTAAATGTATACCCCAATTCGCCTTTATATTGATTCACATTTTTACACGGCGCGAAGTACTGTTTCAATTTATTTCCGAACTCGTCTAGAGTGATTAGATCAGAATCGCCTATCGCAATTAAAGCATGTCCGCGTAATTTATTCATTAATAATGTTGTTAATTGCGTTTCTTGCTGAGGGGCTAACATTGATTTTGCCCGTTCACATGTTTTTAAAAATTGAAAAACAGATGGTCGATAGCCATCGAAGAGAGGAACTGCCTCTAACGCGAGTTTGATTGGAATTTTTCCGTCCATCAGATCTTGTTTAGATTTAAAGTCGCGAATTTCTAATTCACGCGTTACTGGACGTTTTCCGAACGGATTTGGGGTAATTATTTCAGATTTAATACTGTGAACATCTTCGGCGCGTTCTTTTTCTAATTTTTTTACTCTTGCTGTTACTGATTCTAAATGTTCGAATTTTTCATCCCACAACGTTAATATTGTGAGGAGTTGAGATAAAGTTTCGGCAGGGGTCAAATCAACCTTTGATTCTAACGCTGCCTTTGCCTGTCGGATTATTTCTGTTTGCTTTCGCAATTCTTCTTCGTCCTTTTCACCGTGATCCGACATGATTCTTGATTTTACGCACTTGATTTTACTGATTTGATTTCTCAACTATTGCGGATTATCCCACCGCTGCCACCAATAAAATAACTCCTAATGTTACGTCCCTACTTCCTATTTGGGGCCGCGATTTTCAGGGAGTTTACGTATTTCACCCGCTTTTGAGCTAATCCAGGGATTTACGCTCTGGGATAGTTGAGATGACATTTTTAAGGTATTAATTCGGGATTTTACACTGCCTACCTTTTAATTGTCGATAGTATCGAGTCGCCAGGGGATGGGAGTCTCTGAAACCCCGTCTATCTCTGGCGCTTGGGTTGGATGGGGCACTACCCAGGTTCCTGGTTCAATCGTGCTCCCAAAAGGTTGCGCTGGGACTCCCAACAAGTTTAAATTTTCCGCCGGTGAGTTTCTGAAGGCGAAGGCCAGTTTTCTTATTTGATACTTTCTTCCGGCCCTGTGGCCTCTAGGCATCGCCACTTTTTAGGTAGGGAATTTGTTAGATTTAATTACTTTCTTTCCCGGGATCATGGCTCACGTCTAATCTCCAGTGACACCGTGGGCGGCTGTCCTGCTTATTAGAGTCACTTTCGACAGGCGCAAAACATGACCACTCGTAAACCATTTAGATTGGTTATTAACCGTTTTTGGGGTTTTGATTAAACACGCGAATCGCTTTTTACTACCACTGTTTGATGACACCGTGGGCGGCTGTCCTGCTTATAAGTGTCACCGTTAGTGGAAGCAAATTGCGAACGTTTAAGAAATATATTACGGTAGAGTTATTAATCACGAAAATCGCATTTTACACCCAGTTCCCGATGACACCGTGGGCGGCTGTCCTGCTTATTAGTGTCATCTTTGACGGGCGCAAATCACGATTAACTTTGTTCATATTTGCACGATTTGTAAAATTTGATTATAGGAAAAAGGTGTCAATGCCCAAGTAAGGGATAGGATCACTGAGGTAAAACTTTACTCACTGATTTAATGTAACAAAAATCAATTTTATTTACCGTTACGATGTCTACACTTCAACTTTTATTTCTGGGTTGTTTTTACTTGATTCAAAAGATCCTCGAAAAATAATTGAACATAATAACTTTTATAACATGGTAATGAGCTCCGCGTGTGGTCCGATCCCTTTTTATAGGGCAATTGGTCACTCTTTCTCTAGGATTTGTCACATGACAAATCATAGGTGGGAGACCCCATCCCACAGCCTCTACCTGGAATCTTCCAGGAAGAATCTTCCCATCGCACTATTCTGGGAGTTTTGTTTACTACTTAGGCACGTTCCATTTAACTGATTCCCAGCAGCGACGATAGCAAGATTCTTACATAATTGCGCATTTGATTTATATGTTATGCGTTTACAATATTTCCTATACGATCGGTTTCGTACAGCTTATTTACTAGGGGTTGAAGTTAAACATATTATTTTGGAGATTGGTTTGCGGGAAATGACGGGAGGGCAATCTTCTAGCGAGGACCAGGGGCACAGCTCCTCGAAGATGGTGTCGTCTCCATTGGTTGATATGGGCCTGTGTACCACGCTGGACATCAGCTGGTGTTCACTGGACCTTCTTGGTGTTTGTGCGGTCAGCTACCTGGTATACAGCTGGCTGTCCGCCACCTCCTCGATCTGGCTGTCCTGCTCGCTGCCGTCCGTGTTTTCTTCGCTCGATCTCTTCTTATCGTTGTTTATAGTGATAATGCCGTGTCGGCTATTTGTTGCACAATATTTGTATAATATTCATATGAGGTGGTTACAGTACCTCAGAGTACGAAATAGTAAGTTTATTGATTTAAAAGGTTAGATAATAGTAGACTCCACGTCGCGGGACGTGACAAAAGTTTATCTATTTCCTTATTATAGTATTGCGCGTCGTCGCTGTCCAGTGTTCCGAAGAGGGCCTTACTCAGCGATCCGATGAATCCCAGAGATACCGATCGCTTGGTACGTTGGAGCTGTGGTTTCCCCAATATGCTTAATAGCAGTTCCTCGTATCTTTTACCGTCGAGGAGTTTTCGTTGCAGGGCCGCGTTGAGGTCGTCGGCCGGGCAAGACGTCCAGTTATAAGTTGTACTGTAGGAAAAAATTAAATAGAAGTATTTATTAAAAGAATATAATGTGATATAACACAAGTAACAATAAGAAAAGACGTGTCGTCTGTAACGTCGTACGTGCAACTCCCGTTGTTCCTCTCGCTCGTCGCGATCACCGTCCCCACCATCAGCAACCGTGGCAACGCATCGCTATTCGCATCTCTCTCTCTATCTTTCACGCACTCTCGCTTCAGCACGCACTTTCCCGCACAACGGATCGCCTCGTCTCGGCGACGTAAACACTTAAAACTTCAAATACCACATTCGGCCATTCTGACAAAAGACATCTGCCCTCAGATGTCGGCGTCGTCTTCTGATGATAATTCTTCCAGCGTATGACCCCAGGGCTTCATATAGTCCGCGGCCGTGGAAGTCTCGAATGGTCCTTCATGTTCTCCTATCTTCTCCACTATATACCGATTATTCCGCAACACGTTCTTTACTCGATACGGACCCAAAAACTTGAACATAAATTTCGAACCAGGCGTTGACTGAGTGCGTTTTATGGCAACAAAGTCCCCAACATTGTATTGCTTTGCCTTAACGCGGCGCTTGTTGAAATGTTTCCGGTTTTCCTCCTGTACTTTAGAGATTTCTTCTTTGGCACGTTTTCTGATGTCCTCTCGATTTTCATGGAACATGTTGACCCACTCATCTTCAATCATTTCCTTTATCGAAGGGTCCTCTTTCATCTTCATATGGGCGCCAAACAGTAAGTGGAATGGTGTGGTGCCAATGCTCCGATTCGGCGTAGCATTCAAATATTTCTGAGCCAGATTCAAATATTTATACCACTCCTCTGGACGCGGTGCTGCCATTTTTGTCAGCAGGGGAATGAGTGTCCTATTAACTCGTTCGATCTGTCCGTTCGCTCGAGGTACCCCTGTCGTCGTTATTACATGTTGTATACCTTCATTTTTGCAGTATTCTGCAAAAGCATTAGAGGTGAATGCGGTTCCCCGATCCGAAATAATACGTCTCGGATTGCCAAAGATTACTGCCTGCTTCTTGAGGTGAGCCAACACTCCTTCAGTGTCCGTGGATCTGGTTGCATATAGCCATGTGAATTTCCTGAACGAATCGATCACCGCGAAAATATGCCGGTAATTTTTCTTGGTGCTAGGTATAGGGCCCAAATGATCGACATGATAAGTATCCATTGGCAGTTCCCCCTTTTCAATCGGATGCAAAAACCCTTCCTGCTTCCCTTGCTTACGCTCAGCTAGTATGCAGTTGATACAGTTACGGATAACCTTCTCAACTTTTCCCTTCATTCCCTCGAACCAATAGTCTCTCTTCACTAGTTGTTCAGTTTTAATTACGCCAAAATGACCGCGTTCGTGTGCTTGTCGAATTATCTGCACTTGTAACGCTTTCGGAACCACTACAACTACGTCGTCATCAACCATTCTAAACAACAAATCGTTTTTTAATACAAACTTATCTACTTTCTTCTTTTTGAACTTTTCTACAATCGCCAACACGTATGCGTCCTCCCTCTGAGCCTTCTTTAATTTCGCTAGAAGTCCGTCTTCGCTCTCCTCGACCAGCATAACCGCGGGTAACGGGTTTCTACTTAACGCATCAACGTGAAGCATGCTTTTACCTGGCCGATGCTCTATAGTGTACGAAAATTCCTCGAGAAGGAGCGCCCATCTGGCGACGCGCACGCACAGGTCTTTTTTATTAATTGTCATCGTGAACGCCTTACAATCAGTTATAATTTTAAAAGGGGTACCGAGTAAATACACCCTAAACTTACGTAACGCTCTAATAATCGCCAGTACTTCCAATTCGTAGCTACAATATTTTTGTTCGGCAGGCGACGTCACGCCACTCGCGTAGTATATAGGGTGCATCGCGCCGTCCACAGTATCGCGCTGCATCAATATCGCGCCATACCCCATACAAGACGCGTCCGTGTGAAGCTCTGTTTCGGCATTCGTCTTATACAGTCGCAAAACAGGCTTATCGCTTAAAGTAAACTTCAACCGTTCAAAGGCGGTCTGTTCTTCGTGATCAAACTTAAAAGCGGCATCTTTCTTTAACAAATTATACAACAGGCGCGCAATGATAGAATAATATTGAATAAATTTCCTGAAATAGCCGGTGAGTCCAAGGAAACTTTGCACGGTCTTAACATTTATAGGCTTCGGAAAATTAGTTACGGCAATGATTTTACTATCCGATGGTTGAACTTTCCCGTCTTCGATAATATAACCGAGATATTCTATCCTGGTTTCTAAAAATCTACATTTCTTCCAATTGAATTCTAAACCATACTGACTTGCCGTATCCAAAACCGCGCGGACATTTCCTATGGCGTCTTGTACATTGTCCGCGGGAACTATCAAATCGTCCATATAAACAAGAACGGTTTTAGAAGCTATTAATTCCCTAAATATAGCATTAATATATTTCTGAAAGACTGCCGGTGAGTTGCATAAACCAAACGGCATCTTGCGGAATTCGTAGTGACCGTTCGGAACCACGAATGCCGTAAACTTTCGACTTGCTTCATTAACGTTAACGTGGAAGAATCCATTCCTCAGATCTAACGTACTAAAGATTTTCGAACCCTGCAGTGCATCGATCTGATCCTCTATCAGAGGTAATGGGTAACGTTCTTTTAGAATTTTCTTATTCAGTAACCTGAAGTCTATGCACAACCTCTTACGTTTTTTACCCTCAACTATTACTACGGGACTACCGTTATCTGAATCCGACGGTTGGATGATACCTTCGTCAAGCCATTCTTTAATCTGGTCGTCCACAAATGTCTTATCGCCCGGGGACAGTCGCCTCGGTCTCTGATATACCGGTTGTTCGTCAGTCAAAATTAAATTCATCTGTATGCCCACATCGCGCGTTTTGTGAGGTTCGTAGTTTTCTATCGCTTCCTTAATTAATTGCCGACATTCCGGATCCTTTACATGAGACAGGTTGATCTCGTCGATCTCCTGAACAACATCTATCTTGAATATTTCGGGCAACTTAAGATCTATTTCTTCCCGTTTCTCAGGCTTTAATATCGAGATATTCCCGTCCTTAACATGTAATTCTACACCGTTTAAGAAATCAGTTCCGACTAGAAGATTGTGTCTCATGAGCGTATCCGAAACTACATGAATGGCAATAGGGTACGCGAACCCATCCACGGTAATAATCGTTCGAAACTCACCCAAAGTACAATTTTTCTCTGATCCAACGCCATTAAAACAAACAGTCTTACCTAACTTAGGTGCGCCTATCTTGATGTACTGGTCCGCACGCATCAGGTTTAAATCACTACCCGTATCAATCAAAGCAACAATCTTACTGTCCATTATCTGTACTTCCTTGTAAGACTTTTTCTCAACGAACTCCGTGATGTTGCAGACCTCCTTCGTCGTGTCCTTCGTTGTGTCCTTCGCCGTGTCCCTCGCCGTGCCCCTGGCCGAACAATTCCTCGCAATATGTCCGAACTCGTTGCATTTGAAACATTTTGCACCTTTTGACTTCGATGGGCAGGTTGCCGTACGATGCGCCTGGGATCCGCAATTGGAACACCTTTCCCCTTTTGTCTCCGACGCACGTGCCGGCTGCTTCTTCTTGTAGCCATGGTCCTGCGGTGTCGCTTTTTCCTGCATTTCGTCCTTCATACTTTCGTATTGTATAAACTTCTGCTTTAATTCCTGGATCGTTGTAGCGCCGTACAGAATTGCCTTATTCACCGCTTTATCGTCTATACCTTCGATGATATACTTTATGATCGAACTTTTGCTCATTCGACCCGCAATCTCGCACATCCGATAGATATATTCGTGATTCGTCTCGTTCGACTGCTTCTTAAGTAGTAAGACTAAGCGGGTTCCAACGCAGGTCCTCTGAGGGGAGCGCGGGGGCGGGGGGAAGTGAGGGCGCGCGGGGGAGCGCGACGGAGGGAAACATGGGCGCGGGGCCTGCGGGGAGAGGAAGACAGGTTGCGCGCGCACGAGCCGCGGAGTGGGGGAAGCCGCGATGATGGAGGGGATCAGTCCGGGCCGAGCCGCCGCGGAGACCTCTTCAGACCTCACCGTCGGAAATTTTTCAGACCTGACCTAGGGAGGGGACAGCCCCTGAAAAAATTTCTGGGGGCGGGTCCTGTCTGAAAAATCTTTTTTCAGACTCGATCCGCTCCCTGAATTTTTTTTCCCCAAATTTTTTTCCAAACCATTATGCGACATACAGACATTTATTTCCAATGCAGAGAAATAATAATTTTTTTAATCAATGATCCAGCGAACTATTATGTAGCAAACAGAAATACTTTTTTCTGAACCAATATGCAGCAAGCATTTTAAAGTTTTTAACGCTAACAGCACTTTACAGTTTTTAACGCTAACAGCATTCTAAAGCGTTCCGATTTAACGTCGCGGCGTATCGCGCGATAACGTGTGTAACTTAACTCCTTTGAGAAAGCTATGCAAGATGACGTCATTTGACAGCATGAAAAAAGGTATGAATAAAATAAACGCTGAATCTTAGAATTATGTGGTAAGGAGGATGATGGGTAAATAAACTGACACAATGAAATACGTTTAAGAATATATTACAAAAAATAGAATAACTAATAATGACAATGATAATGATAATGATAATAAAAAAGAAAATATAATAAAATAATAAAGTAAATGAAAAATAAATGAAAACAGGAAAATATCACTCGGGAGGCGGCGATGGTGGTGACGATGGCGGTGTATAAAGCCCCTCGGGCCATTCGGGAGGTGGAGATGGTGGCGATGGTGGTGGCGACGCCGACGAAGATGGTGGTGTCGACGGCGTCGACGGCGGCCACCAGGGTGCCGCATCGCCAGATGATGATGGCGACGATGGAGGCAGCGACGGGGACCCCGGAGGCGCCATCACCCACCCTGGATGTGATGGCGGCTGCGGCCTACTAACATCTATCCAGGGGGGTGATTCTGGTGATGGGAGCCGCGGCTGCCGCAGGGGCCCCATTTGCCGATATGGCACCCACGGGCGCCGCAGCCTTTCCACCAGCCCTGACTGCCGGCGCATCCGCGGCTCCTGGGGAGGCACCACCGGAGGTGCGTCCTGGACCTCCACCAGGACCCTCGCCAATATCGCCAGCTGCACCAACAGTTCATAATTCTAGAACACATACACAAACATCGTTATAATTAAGCACAAACATAGTTATAATTAAGGACATAAATAAACATAATAAACATGAAACACACATACCACTGGAGGCTGAGGCGAATGCGGCGATGAAGGTGGTGACGATGGTGATGATGGTGGTGATGATGGTGGTGAGTCCTAGAAGATAGAAATCCACGATATAATATTAACACAGCCACCTGATTCGATCTCACTCGATTTCAACTGTTAAACGTGATAAATGTAAAAATATTGCAAAGTACATACCTCAGGATTGTCCCGACATAGATCGGGGCTCCCCTCCGGTGCAATGCGGGATACTCCCATTATTTCACACAAGAACTAATAAGACACTTTCGGTCAATAAGACACTTTCAGTCATTCACAGTTTGACAGGTAACTGGTCTCGCTGTATGTCCTGGCTCTCGCATATAAACTCCTATCATGAAATCGAGAAGTGCGTAGCTTTGCAAAAGTAAGATAGTATTGTTTTCCACATTCATTTTCGCTGATCGTCCACTCCTTCTTCGCATGTATCTTCTTTCCATTCTTCGAACGGCTTGGAACGTGTATCGAACGGGTATTGAACGGCTTTGAACATGAATCGAACGTGAATCGTACCACTCTGAACGTAAATCGAACGTGAATCGGACGGGTACAGAACGGCTTTGATCGGGTGTCAAACGGGTATTGAACGTGAATCGAACTACTCTGAACGTGAATCGTACCACTCTGAACGTGAATCGAACCGCTTCTACATAATTATAACTATCGTCTTAATCTAGCATATAGGAGGTTGGGAAGGATGAAGAAAAAACATTTATGCATTAAAAAAATTGATCATATTTTATTTATGAATTTCTCTTTGATGTTTAGACCACCAGTTGAATATTTTAAATACATTTTGCATGGCACAATGCTTTGCGTGTCTGCCACATCGCAGAGTATTAACTACATTTAGCTTATTTAGAGATTTAATATCCTCGTAGTCAATGTCCAGCGTCTCGATGATCACGTCAGCTCTCGTATTTTCATCGAGGAATTCCGCAAGCCAGTCGCGTTTCTGTAACCCTTTAACGTATACGATATGGGATGTGTCATCTTCTTCGTCGATTGCATCAGCTACAGCTTTCGAAATTAGCTGTTTAGCCATACTGTACGGAACGTCTCCATCGTCCCACCGTAGTCCATGATGTTTTGCCACCAACCATCGGATGCTTGATTTGACGGATTTCACAAGAAGATATTGCGGCATTGAACTCCCAAAAATATAGTGCGAGAGAATTGTTCCCTTTCGTAGGATAGCCACTTCCTTCACAACAAATCTTCCATCAACGATGAACCCTTGCAGGTCAACAAATGTTGGTACAGCCATTATCGGGACAATTTAGAGGTTCGTTCGCTTCCAAGACAGACGGGAGAATGCAGTCTTTCTCGTAAAGCATCTTGATTTTCACGATGAAATTTTTATATGATTTTTTTACACATGAGAGGGCAGGCAAGTAGCGTGACAATTTAATTGATTTTGCGCACCACGTTTGTCAGTGGATTGTATTCAACCACCCGATCATGCAGAATCAGACAGTAGGCCGTAGTATTTGCAGGCACATTCTCTTTACACTCGAATTCTATGCGCACGTCCACGGTGCCATTCTTGATCGACTCATTTTGTCGCGAGCAATCAATTACCACGAGGGGACCAAATTGTAAAAATTCAGCCACGGTGAATAATGCCTCGTTGCACCTATGTCCATAATACGATTTATGGAATTGTGTATACATGTGAAACAAGATGGCATGCTTATTCTTGTCAAAGTCCAAGTTCATGTCATCATATGGATAAAATTCCGAGTTGAGAAAAAGTTTTACATTGGTCAATTTACAGTTGTTGAACTTAGTAATATCTTCAGGCATCACATTCTTTCGATTAGTCTGTAAAGCAAGGATGATGCATCGCGGCTTCTCCAGCTGTGCAGATGCCTTCACGGCCCACGAATGCTTGGTCGTGCTCTGTAAGAGAGGATACTCGTACAGATCCCACGAGTGAAAACAAATGTTTAGGTTTTGTCCACTTTCCAAAGTACGTAGCAACGATAGCTTATTAACGTCGTTCAGCGTCACATAAGGCATCCGCCATTGTAGTTTAAGTTATTCAATTTCTGGTTCCAACATCTGTGATCCTATCAGAGCATTGTTGTCGTTGCGCGATCGTATTAAAATCAATTCGTGACGCGTATTAATAATCATGCGTTTGTAGTCTTCGCAAAATCCCAGCAAATATTTGAGTGGGACGCAAAAATTGAAATGATTTTTCACTATTAGCCCATCGCGTCGTTTCAAGCCCCATCCGGCATTCTCCATATTTTTGTCTTCATCAGATGTCAGCGATACATAGTTTTTAAGCGTGCTAGTTATTCCAACGTTTTTGATGCGGTCAATCTCCACACCGTTCAGCTCGTATCGAATCTCATCGAATAAGAACGCCACACATATATTTCCCAACATCACAGTTAACGCATCGTTTGGTTTATTTATCTTCAATTTCCCCTCCACATAGAGGAAACTTTCACACGGTAATGTGTATAAATCCTGCTGCTGTATCGGTATTCTTATCTCACCGCTGTATCCAAACGTTGTGTTGACATATGGGTTGTATGTGTGAGTCTCGAGCTTCACGATACGATCATCAAACGTCGCCTTCCCTCCAATGCTTAGAATGTCAACCATTTTTTCAACTTATATGCGCACAATGAATCCCAATGATTTCAAAAATGCAATGTTCGCAGCACTGAGCCTCTTCTTTTTAGCGTGATCAGAGCTGTTGCAGTTGTAAACAATTTCACTTAGAAGAAACAGGTTTCTGGAGTCGTTCAACACAAGCATCTCTTTCACACCACACGTATTATCGCCGTCGTCGCACGTGCAGTCTGATGGTAATCTCTTCACCTCGAAAATCTAGCAACCGTCCGTCTTGATCCACAACGCGTATCGTTAGATCCGTAACGATCCGTGCGGTGATTGGAAGGTAAATGATCTGTGCAGGCGTTTCCGATATCTTATATCCTGGCGGAACTCTCGGAGAAAATTCATGTATTGTATGTACACGTCTCCCATTGTTGTACGCGCCAGTGGTCACGCTGCATTCTACGCGGATAATGTTCACATTCATGATATTAATTGGATCGTCTGATTCGTGCCACCGCCCTGGTTCTAATACCCGATTAGTCGAGAAGCCTAGTAGTGATCCAATGTTATTGCGCTTTGTAAAATATACGGTGAACGAGCAGTACAGCTCGCTTTTCATGGTGTTGTTGTTGGGACGCAACACTATAGGATACGCATCGTTGTCACCATTGCTGGAGTCATCGAGATTTTTAGGATACCGCTCGAGTAATCGCTGCCTCAAATACTTGGCAATGGCGTCTAGTTCGTAGGAACCGTGTGGAATCCTAATAATTTCAGGAGTGGTATCAATGCTGTTTTTGATGCCATAGTTTGAGGCGAAGTAGAATTTATCGTTGCTCCAGTCGATATTCGGTATTGTGTGATAAGTTTCAAAGGTTGTTAGACCAAGCTCGTAATCATCATCGCTCAAATCTATGGGTGGAAAGTAGCTCACCGCGAGGGTGCTACTCTTGCCGGTTAGAGTGAATGTTAATGACATATTCCGAGCTGCACGGCTTGACTAGTACTGAATCATAGTGGTGGGAAGTCAATCCTTAAATTTGGTGTCGATCGTTTGTAGAAAGCGTAGACATAGTTGTCCACAATTGCTCTGATTGTACTTCTGATAAGACGTTCGATTGTATTCGATTTTCACAGCATCTTTATCCAGATATTGTACCAATTCCTTAGGCGGTCGAAGATTCCCAAAGCTGTCGAAATATATAGCTCGGCACCCTCTCTTCGCATATGCCACCCAATGAGTCCCCGGCCCCTCGGCATTGTCCAAATTTACGATACCACTCTCGGTTTCGACGTACTCCTCCGACTGGTAGTGCATTGCGCATAAAAACACCTCTAAAGAATGGAATACGCATACGTTTTGCAAACTCCTCCAATTGTGCATCGGTAGTTAGACCCGCGGGCATTTTTATTTTCTTTTCGACGTTTTTTTTTTTTTTGTTTCGATAATCCCTGTCCGCGCTTGTATGGTGCGAGATAAAGTCCACGACCTTCCATGGAAAGATTATGGCGTTGCATTTCCTGCAACTGATGCTGCGCCGCCTTATTATCATTTACCGCCTTGGCGATCCCCGCCGCTCCACCAGCTAACGATCCGAGAACACCTAGCAGCGGGAGAAGTGGTAATATACCACCCCGTTTTGCCACCGGAAGAATCCGCTTTTGCGATGCTCTCTTTGGGGTCCTTTTACGGGTTTTTGTTTTTGTTTTCATCCCCATTCCGATTTTTGTCTTGGCCTTCATAGTTGCCCAAATAGCTGTAGCAGCACCTCTTTCACCCAGAGTCGAGTCTTGCGCAACGATGCGTTTTCGCGCTTTGTCAGCGAGAACTTTATCTGCCGCGTGCCTTTCGCCGAGGTCGTTGCTACGCGAATACGCAATATCGTGTTCGCGACACGCTGCGTCCAACGGATTGATGCCTTGGTCACCTCTAGCCAATCGTTTTATCAGATGAGTGCCTGGACCGCAAAACTGATATCCCGGAATATGTAATTCGATAGGTAGCGCGTTTATCGCCCGATTTAACAGACCACAGCCTTTCTTTACTCTCGTCGGTGACATTCGCTACAGTTTTTAATCAATGGTGCTGGACCGTCGATATGTGTTCGCTGCCAAGGGCGATTATAATGTGTAAACAAGCACCGACGATGCTGCCGAACCTCAGAATCGGCTTTTATATGCTCGGGGAGCCTGTCCCAAAACTGCTCAATGTGTCTGCCAAACTCGCGCAGTAGAACAATCTTTGGTATGTATTTCAACTGCTCAGAGGTTAGGTCTCGAATATCACAATTATCCGACAGGATCAGAAGCATTTTGAATACTGAGCAGTCGTGTTTCGGCGCGGACCTATAACTAGAGTGCGCCGCCGCTTCGATGTAGCAAAATCATTTTTCACAGTTCACGGAGAGGATGCGATTCGTGCGACAACCTGTAACGATACGCGTGATAAATTTTGACGATAAATCGCAAATGATGTCCCCGAAAACAAGACGCAGACATGGTAGCATGCTACCAAACACTATCCGCTGCCTAATTTGCGGTCCATCAAATTGTGGAAAGACCAACGTGCTGGTGAGCTTGTTGGAAAGTCCACACGGCGTCCGCTTTGAGAACGTGTACGTGTATTCCAAGTCGTTGCAACAGCCGAAATATCAGTATTTGGAGAATTTATTGACTCCGATAGATGAAATTGGCTACTTTACGTTTTCGAATAACAGTGACGTCATCCCACCGAGCGAATCGCTTCCGAATTCTATTTTTATCTTTGATGACGTGGCATGCGACAAGCAAGATACGATAAGGGAGTACTTTGCAATGGGGCGCCACTCGAACGTTGACTGTTTCTATCTCTGTCAGACGTATGCAAAGATTCCTAAACATCTTATACGCGACAATGCAAATCTGCTGATTCTGTTTAAGCAGGATGGTACCAACTTGAAACATGTGTACAACGATCACGTAAACACTGACATGTCTTACGAGGATTTCTACGCTTTGTGTCGTAATTGTTGGCAACGGGAGTATGGTTTCGCGGTGATAGATAAGGATAGCGCGATGTACAATGGACGTTATAGAAAGGGATTTAACGAGTTTGCCATACCGTGAGATGATCAATTGTCATCAACACGTCGGTGGGAAAGCAACATCTGCGATACAATGATTGATATCGATGCTCTGGAGATTAAGGATCGCGAGAGAATAGCGAAGGAAATTGCAAAAACCAGCGAAGCCATTCGCAAGAAACATCAGGCCTTGAAGACTGGCAAGATGGAGGAAGATATCGCGTTGGAGAGATACTTCAAACCTATCGTAGAACCCTTAAAACATATTATGGAAAATACCGCAGCCGCAGAAGTTGACAAATCATCGTTGATGAGCACAGACGTTGAAGAGAATGAAACATCAACGCCTAAAACAAAAATTCATCCGAAAGGGAACACACCATGCATGGCAAAGAGGAAACCACACACGTTATCGGAATATTCACCCGTAACCTCCACACCAGTTCAATCGAAGCGGAAACGACGGAATGCCGCGTCAAACGATTCTCCGGTTCCACCAACGCCAATAAATACAATTCCTCATGTACAATCGCTCTCAACCATTGATGATGACGTTTTCGAAACTGGTCCCAACGAGCCGTTGGCAACATCTGTTAGGCAACAACTCCAAACACCCGAGGGACAAGAAACGTTTCGCAGCCATTTCGGTCCGCTGGGTCAAAAATACATGAGCGCAATCCTAAGTGGTGATAAGAATACAACAATTGACTATGTGTACGGCGTATACTTTGACGATAGTATACCCATGCTTGGGGATAAGGCTTTCGATATAGACAAGGCTGACAATATAATCATAGATGGTGTAAAATACAGAGGAACAGTCGGCCTTTACGAATTGATTTTCAAGAGAATTCCTGACGATACTGTATGCACCGATGCCGATAAACAAAAATACAAAAGTATACTGCTGGCGACAAACGCCCACAGATGCAATCATGCCGCTAAAAAGTCCCCATTGGGCAACAAGGGATACAAGTACAAACATGTAATTGCACCGCTACTCCCTAGCGCATCGGCTAGTAAAGCAGGGAAAGGTCTAAGGACACCACAAGCCATGGTGGTAAACGATAACAAGATTGATTACGTGCACTGGGACGATCCCAACGAACTGGTGGATCGGTTGCGTTTGCTGGAAGCGTCGCGTCAGGCGGGTAACAACTCTCATGATCCTGAAATTCTATCTATTCACGAGGAACTCCACGAGATAGGCCTCATTATATAAGTTAAACCGCACCCCGATGATGTGCATAGTATGCATCGAGATGCCGATCAACAAGTTTGGGGTATCGCTCGAGAAGAGTGGAGCAGCTAGAATGGACTATTACAAATGGAACGGTGTGCTTCGAAATTACATGCGAGATAACGCTCTTTGCGTGGTTGGTGCCGATTTTGATGCAAAATCACGCAAGATACGACGCGTAGCTCAGCCGGTGGCTGACACCGATACCGTCAATAAACTATACGTGGAAAAAAGCATTAAATTTTTGAGAGAGCAGCAGGAAGAATTAGAGAGGAAGCTGGTCGTGTTTCAGAAAGATATGCTGACGTTGCAAAACAGTGTTAAAAATATATCGCAGGCGTTGAATTCTATCCCACAGCCGGACAATGAAATTCGTAAAGTTAAAGAGGCTATAACCGCTTTTGCTACGGAGCAGCAACTTGTTCAGAATTTCCTGGAACCGACGGGAAGCACATAATGCATGTACATGATAATTATCGCATCATTCGTGTCCAAGACACCTCTGCGGTCAAACATGCAACCATTATCGAAATCCAAGAGTAAAGAAAACCATAGCCACAAAAAACGACAACTCGTTGAGGAATTGCATGCTCCAGCTCGAAGACATTTCCCACGAAGGCGCGTCATAGTGCATGGATACGATGATCTGTGGCAAGCTGACATTGTAGAAATGCGTCCATACTCGCGATTCAACCAGGGCCACCACTACATACTCACCGTCATCGATGTGCTGAGCAAGTATGGGTGGGCGTTACCGCTCAAGACTAAAAGTGGTGCTGAGGTGACTAAAGCGTTTGCAAAGATATTTAGAGATCGATATCCGAAAAATTTGCAAACCGATCAAGGAAAAGAATTTTACAACGCCGATGTGCAGAAACTCTTTACAAAGCACGACATTAATCATTATTCGACGTATTCGGTGATGAAGGCCTCCGTCGTGGAACGTTTCAATCGAACTTTGAAGAACAATATGTGGAAAATGTTTACACTCAATGGAACCTACAGATGGACCGATGCGCTACCGCGTCTACTTGCAGAGTATAACGCACGAAAGCATAGAACCATCGGAATGCGTCCTTGCGATGTTACCCCTGCGATCGCCGATAAGCTGCTAGCCACCGTGTACAGCAACATAAAGATCGCTGCTCCAGCGAGATTCAAGTTGGGCGAGTTTGTGCGCGTAAGCAAATTTAAAACCATCTTCGATAAAGGCTATACACCGAATTGGACAACGGAGGTGTTCAAGATAGCTAAAGTACAGGCAACTAATCCTGCGACGTATCTGCTGGTTGATTCTTGTGGAAAACCTGTTGCCGGAGGATTCTATGAACACGAGCTGCATCGCGTCACCGATCCTGATGTGTACCTAGTGGAAAAAGTGTTGCGTAGAAAGGGGGATAAGGTGTACGTCAAGTGGCTGGGCTTTGATAAATCACACAATTCTTGGGTAAATAAAAATAATGTATTGTAAAATAATACATGGTTCAATAAATACAATGATACATATGTGTATGTGTGAACAATTTATTTAACATTTTGCTGCAAGCGACGTCGATAATATCATTCAAAGGCACATGCCAGCAGTTCGCAATCAACAAGAGATTTATCATCGAAATATTCACTATCACGTATAGCTTTAACAGCGCAGCTATTTATTAGCCCATGGATAGTAAAGAAAGATATATAATTTTTCACTAAATTCGGGGAATTCATAGAACAACTGGATATCATTGGGCTAACAGAGATATGGATATTCCAGAATCCTATTTTTATTGTCTGCTTTTCTCCCTCGCTCTTTATGAAACTACACATCATTTCGATATGAAGTTTTCAAATTTCTTTTTTATATTATACAATAAATACAATAAATACAATAAATACAATAATTTCTATTTTACAATGGAATTTGGTAATGTCCCCAGGGCAGAGTGTCGGTCGAATCTGGTACGATATACCGCTTGTCGTCGTATGGACTTAGAGCGATTTTGGATTCCGAAATGGTGTACACTTCATGCAATTTAGACCGTATGCACGATTGTCTGCGAACCATTTCGATCTCCCTATGCAAACACTGCGCGTAGTTGTCGAAAGTTATCGTTCTGGCTATGATGCTGGTCTTGACGCCTTTCGCCTTTTTCGTATCTTTTTTGCCGTCTACGCGAAGTGCATACATTTTCGCTCTAAGACCTACGAATTCGGTCATTATCGCACCGTTATTTTCATCCTTCATCAGCCCTGGCACCTTCTTATTTACACGCGTGTAACGTACCGCTACGATCGCCAGAAATTTTTCTCTTGTTTTACACAAATTGTTAATTATGTTTACCTTATATCTAAGAGAGCGCGTTCAAACAGCGCGCGAGTGAATTCAGTGACGCGCAACGCACGCGCATAACCGTCCTTTCAAACAAGCGAACTCAGTGCCGCGAGTGAATAGAGCGCGCGTGCGTAGACAGTACGAACAACCGGACGCTGAATTATCCAAGCGTAGTGCGCGAGTGGCGCGAACCGGACGTTAATTATAATTGGTGCGCAAGATCGCACAGCGAGTGATTGGTGCGGGCCAAGTACCTGAAACCAGTATAAATACAGGCTCGCCAGCAGCAGAGAACAGACTGGGTTCTGCCACCGAACCTACGAGATCGAGGCCGCTTTCACTAGCCCCTCAGTCTTGAACAGTCTAGTCTAGAACAGTCTTTCTTAACTCAACGTCCTATTTCCAATCAATCCGAGGCCGCTTTAACTAGCCCCTCAACATCCTTCCGAGGCCGCTTTAATTAGCCCCTCAACATCCTTCCGAGGCCGCTTTCACTAGCCCCTCAACATCCTTCCGAGGCCGCTTTAATTAGCCCCTCAACATCCTTCCGAGGCCGCTTTAATTAGCCCCTCAACATCTATCCGAGGTCGCTTTCATTAGCCCCTCAACATTCCATATCAAAGGCGTGGGCCAGCTAATAGGCACCAGAAGTCATACTAAATCCGAAGGAAGGAAGCCAAATTCAACTTCCATCTAGGGACGCTTTTACCGGCTACCTAGCTACAATCTGAGATCGCTTACACTAGCACTCAGCTACCATCCTAGAAAGCGTGGGCAAGCTGATAGGCAACTGGAAGCCACCACAATACAGAGAGAAGGAATCCTCTCGATATCTCAACTCAACATTACTAAATCGACCTAGCGTCAATTCTTGTATACAGACTACGTGTCTAAGACTTAATGTTCAATACGATTTAGAATCGTATCTTTAGAATAATTAACGCGATAACCGACTTAGCGTCGAAAACACTATATAATACTCCTAATTACCGACTAAGCGTCGAAAACCCAAAACCGAGCGATATTCTTTAATACCGACCGAAACGTCGTTACTAGATTACCATATAAGGAATTATATTAATTATCGACTGAGTGACCAAGGGTCAATAACCATTTATTTTGAATAAACATTGTTATTTATTGCTAAAGAAGGACTCTCGTATCTTGGAATTCATTTCTTAATCGCACGCCACCCGAACCAATCCCACAAATTCACGGGTAAACCGCTCTACTCGTGAATCTCCTGTAAGAACGGTATCGTCTCGTTCGAGAACGTTACACGCGGCATATTATATGCATTGTTGATGGGATAATCGCTTGTGTCGAATCTATCGGTATTATGTTTCATGGACTCATAGATATCGTCGCATCGAATGTGATAAATGAGGCTGTCAGTGTCGGTGTATAGAATTTTACAATTTTGAGCGTGCAGGGGAGACATGTACTCGTGGTGAAATTCATACAAACAAATTTTTTATATGTCCAGAATGCACATACCCACATATATCGGTTTGTTGAATTTCACCTCGAGTTTTCGCAATTCAACAGCTATTAAATTTTCCGAAAAAACACTTCTGCTGTGGAAATTCGGTTTCGCGATCATTGCCTCCGCACCATATCGCCCTTCCCAATGTGTTAAAAGTTTTACATCCACATGGTTTCGCACATTTTCCATAGTCTTACCGAATACCGCGTTGTTCATCAATTTGTACAAATTTTTTTCAAAATCGTTTGTTGCAGCTGTTCTAAACCGTGTATTTAGTTCGATGTAATCGCGGAGCCAGGGAGATTGAGCGAATTGGAGCACGCGGTGTATCTTTGTAATACGAAGACCGTGACGTGTGCACTGCTGCAGATTGCGATAATGAATAACGTAACGCTGCTTATCATATACCGTCGCGAGTAATTTGTCCTGCCTGCTGCCAGGTGGTTTGGCACGCGTCGGACAGAACGGTAGATCGGCATGAATGTTGTGCAGACGTTGCGGATATTCCAGATCTACCTCGAGAATGTATCCCGTGGGCGAATCGGAGGCGATTGAAGATATGTCAAAATTTACAACATCTTCGACCCATTGAAATTTAGCGTATGGCAGAGGCTGACACATTGCCCATTGTAGCGACCGACACACACGCAAAAGATTGTTTTCTTTTCTCTTGGGGTTGTAAGGCCCAAGAGACTCCGTGGCGCGCGGTGTTAATTGCTTTATCACTCGCCAAGTTAATCTTAAGTGACTGTTTTATTAATGCGACAAAAAATGGACTTGCTGGTCCGGATGATGAACGGACAAGAACACGAATGTTTGATCAGCTCCGAAACGCGCTAGTCCGGATGATGACTAGAATCACGTGAGCTATGGACTCCGAGTCTTAGTCGAAAGCTTGACCAGCTCTGAGACGCGCTAGTCCGGATGCTGACTAGAATCACGTGAGCTATTGACTCCGAGTCTTAGTCGAAAGCTTGACCAGCTCTGAAACGCGCTAGTCCGGATGCTGACTAGAATCACGTGAGCTATACTATATCGTTGCCTGTATCAGTAGAGAGCTGAACGAGTTTGTAAACGAGAGATGATTGCGTTCGTTCGAGCGAGGATTGAATTCTGACTCCTCTAGCTTTTCGACGTCGAAGGTAGACAAGACTTCAGATTTTCGGGAGGTGTCAAATTGCTGATTGGTTAGCCCTTCCTCGAAGAGGAGGAACCTTCCTTTCGCGATTTGGTAGTGGAGGAGGAAGGCTTCTCCTTCTTGGTGACGTAGCGGAGGAAAAACCAGACATCTGGCTAACAAACCTAGCTAGGTTGTTCGGTCGGAGTGTTTAGCCAGGGTCGCGGTTTATGACCGTATTGTTCCGTGAGTCAGCGGTGGACGACGGGAGGTACCGGTCCGAGGTAACCGTGTACCCTCGCTGACAGAGCAATTTAACGGATTATCTAAGGACGAAAGTAGTCAAAAATACCAGGCAAAAACGGCACGATGTCGATTGCCTCTTAGTCATATGGCAGGCAAATGGTTCCCAACGAACGTTTTGAGAACGAGCAATTGCCCACCGTAAAGGACTTGAATTTTCGCCTCGCCTTGAGCCCGCTTTTGTCTCGTAAGACGGAACACCCATCCATACAAATTGTTCACGTCAAAGTACATCAAGTACGATGACTCTTCCGATGCGTCGTAAGATGACATGTACTTGTTATTGGCATGTGCGTATCTTCCGGAACATTGACTTAAGCCCCCGCGTATACCACGTTCGATAAACAGGACCATGTCGACGTCTGTGAGCAATTCAAATGTAATTTTGGTGTGTTTTAGCATTGCATCCCATGTGAAACCAGGTAGAGTATAATAATGTGCTGAATCTAATCCGTAGCTCTTGATGCAACTTTCGCGAAAATTTTCAAAAATATCTGCCAATAACAAGACGTCAGTTTTCAAATACATGTCGCTGTATTCGCCCAAGGTTCTAATTCCGAAACGCTGCCAGACAGTCTCAGCATGTGTGTAATCGGTCTCGGATACAGTTTCACCCGTTAACGAACTGTAGAATGATTCGCGCGGCGGTAAGCATGGATCCTGCAGCTTGTTCGCGCAATCAAGGTATTCATATGGAAAGACACCCTTTCGCGTCAATAAATTGAAATCTTCGGCGGATAATGTTTCAAATTTGGATCGTAAAATTTTTAATTGATCTGTGCTCAGAAAAGATGCTAATTTGTCGAGCCTGGTATGGAGAAATTTGTACGAATCGATGAATCGTAATTTAATATAATTTCGCGAGTCTGATTCAGCCGTATCTTCGACATTTTTTGTGAATGAAATATACTTTTCTTTCGTTATAGGCAATACGTCAACGTGACCTTCAAAAGCGGTAGCTATTTCCTCGATAATGAAATGTGAATCGTAGCCGGATAAATTATGGAAAACTATGGGGATGTAAAACGCGTTTTTATAATTTAAATTGCACTCCGAATGTGCTGGACCTCTGAACCGTCCGGATAGATGGCAATGATCATGAACTCGTATATCACTAGCCTCAAATGGTTCTTCGCAAATATGACAGTGTGTTGCATCGCGAAATGTCATCCACTGTTCAGGAGTTAAATCAAGCATGGGAACATTACTAGACAAGATGGGTTTGGCGAAGTTTGCAAAATTTTTTAGTTCGTCTATGAACCATGAAACACAATCCGCGTTGCGGCGACATCGATACGTCGATAGCGATGTATCATACGAGCAATGCATATAATATGCAATGCTATGAACTTTATGGTGTTGATACGTGTGTAATTTATTGTCTTCAATTTGGCGGCTGTCCTCTGTTTTCTCGATGATGCATTCGAGATCTGCATACACCACGAAGGGGAGCCGCTCCTTCATACCGTGGTTATTGAAACTCAGCAAGTTGTTTCCTTCACTGGGCAGCAGGATGGCGCAATCGTTCATCTTGCCGCAGTCCACTGTATGAAGCTCCAACTTCTGGGTAGATCCGAAGTAGTGCATACATCTGTAAAAACACAAAAATTTTTTTCTCTTCTTTTCTTTTTTCCGCGAGACATTTTAACATTTCACAAGTTTTCTATACGTACCGATCGCAGATGAATTTCTTTGCTTTGTTTTTGCTCAGCTGCGCGCTCACCAGCCTGGACAAGTTCTTAATCCACACAAAATGCCCTACATCACCGTGCTCTTGATTCGGCGTGTAGAGCAAGTTTACATGTCGATCCCTCTTTTGGCTGGTGAGACGCAGGGGGAAGACTGTCGATCCCTTCGGCTTCTCCAGCTCCATCTCCATCTCGAAGCTGTACACGTTGATGGAGATGTCGTTCAACCGTTCAAACTTCCCGATATGTCCCAGAGACATCGGGAACTCAATGCCCTGGAGATTTAATACGGACGCATAGTCGGGGTATGAACTTGGGCGCACGGTGTCTCGTTCGGCAGGATGGAGAGCGGCGACCACTGCCCACGCGAAGCATGCATTGTCCGGGGATTGTACGCTAATTGTTGCATTCTTCAACAATAAATTCTGCGGCAACTTGTAGTGGCACCCCGCGCGCAGCGGATTGTACTTGTTGACATTGACGGTTAGGTTGAGGAGTCTCGTCAATGCCCATCCGCTGTCGCGTTCCTGGAACTCTTCCAACGATGCCAGGGTGGGTTCGATGACGCATCGCTGATACCACTCCTGTAGATCGGATGTGCGGAAGAGTTCGCAGTTTCGGGTGTTGATGCTTTTGCAAGCATGCTTGTCACCCGCCACAAATTCACCGTTGAACACTGTGTTCACTTTGAGGTTCCGCTGTTTCCTCAAAGCGCCCCGCACATGCTCCAGCACAATGGTCGTCGCATCTTGAAGGAAGTTGCGCGGCTCGATGTAGTTTGAATTTAGCACTACACCAGTTAATACGCGGCTATCGAACGCAGCGTCTATTTCGCGCCACAAAAGTCCTGTGCTCGAATGTCCGGCACCTTCGCACACGAAACGTCTGTGCAACGAATATTTTAGTCCTTCGAGACGCGCGATTCGAGCAACCACGGATTGTCGAACAACAATCGATAATCGCGGGCGTTTTACGTGGCTCTGTTCTTCCAACGATTCGATACATTCGTTGCATCGTTCTTCCCACGCGAGGTACTCTTCCCGGGAAATCAATCGCGCAGATTGATCCAATAATTGGCGTTCTACTTGCGCGAATTCTTCCATGATCGTAAATGCAGTGTGTATTTTCCTCGCAACACGTTGCAGTGATTGGAGGCTTTGCGCAGATTGGAAAGCGCGCTTTTATTGTTGGTGCCACGATTTGATATCGCCGTCTAACTCTTTTGGCGTACCTCCCTCCCTCGAATGCAAAAAAACGATGATCCATCCTAATATGGTTCTCTGCAGTTTCTGCTGATACAGCATAATTCTTTCCATGATTCACGCGTATGACGAATTGGTGTGCAAGATCATTCGACACAGTTTCTGCTGATTCCACATAATTCTAAAATTCGACGTTCCCAAAAGTATTATATTACGTTCAACACATGTCGAAACTTTTATCCTTGAGGGTGGGACTCAAATCACATGCGATCATGTGATATGACCTTATATGGCGTGCAAACTCCAAATCATTCGATACAGTTTCTGTCAACACGGCATAATTCTATGATTCATGCATATGACGTTTCTCAAAGTATTATACTGTATTCACATCATAAAAATATATCTGAGAAATATGAGGAGGGGTAGATGGTAGAGGTGGTGCATAGCACCACTATTTAAGCCAGCTCCTCGCACGCTATTACATTAATGCTCTGGAACCTCTCAGTGACTTTCGACATATATATATATATATACACAGTGCTTCGAAAAATGTGCAGTACCAGTGCCGAAGCAAACGTTGAACGCATGAATTATTACATTCCGATCATGCAGGATGATGTATCGCCATGTAGGAAGAACACATCTAACATGTAAGATTTAATTTTTTCATACCATACCATATCATCTTTATATCTAACATGTAAGATTTAATTCGTTATTTATTTATTTATTTGTGTATTTTTCCTGATAAACGGTAATTTTCATGATCGGACTCTTAGTTCGCGTCAAACATCACGTATCATGGTTAGAAGATACGCGCTAACGCCTACATCGTATAAATATCTGGAAATTGGCATCAGCGTGCAATCTATACCACTGGTGGAAACTGTTCTTGGCGACAATCGTGGGAATCAACTGTTGTTGCATCTTCCAACATGGAAAACGCTAATGGAAAAACGCACAGACATCGAAAAACGTGCACAATTAATTGGATCAGCACCACTGCGGATTGACGAATTGATAGAAGAATTTTGTATAATGTATAATTCGCGAATTGTGAAGATGTCGCTACATAATAAGTCTTTATATTTCAAATTAGAAACTATGAAGTTTTTATTCAATCTCGAGCGTTGTATTGACCACATGTATTCGCAGCTTTCCGAAAATACGCATCTTGTTCATATGAAATTTTCAAATTTTGTCACCGTGTTACAACGGCATGATGCCGCTGGTAAAACTTTAGATTCGTGTCACATCGCTAAAACTATATGCGACAGCGAATATTTCGATGGTGAATCTCTTATCGATTGCGAACTGCTGGCATGTGCTATGAATGATATTGTCGGCGCCGCTCGCAGCAAATGTTAAATTGTACAATTAGTACATTTTTTTGTAACAATATATATCATAAACATATATAATGCCTCACTTTTATTTACCCGTCTTCCTTCTCTCCTCTCTTTCCATGATTCATGTGTATGACGAATTAACGGACAAAATCATTCGATATAGCTTTTGCTGATACAGCATAATTATATGTATCCGCGACTGTATCAAACACATATTCAGCACATATTATTTCACCATTTCATTTATCTGTCATCCTCCTCGCCACCTAATTTTAAGATTCAACGTTTCTGGTATGATAGATGTTTGATAGACGTTTGATACGCGATCAAAGTGGTATGGTATAGTGAAATGATGCAAACGAAGAAGGGAAAGAAGATGCGTGTGAATAAGGAGAGGATTGTCAGCGGAAAATAAAGGTGGAGAACAACAACATCTTACTTTGCAAAGCTACGCACTTCTCAGTTTCATGATATGAATTTACATGCGGGAGCTTGGAGATGCAGTGAGACTAGTTGTCTCTGTGGCAGTGAAGTGTGACATACATAGGTGCTACAAAAACTGTTATAAAAAAATTTGTGCCTCAAAAAAACCAATGGGATTATCGAGGATCGCCCCAGAGTGTGACCCGGAGGTATGTACTTTACAATATTTTGACATTTATCGCGTTTAACCGTTGATACCGAGTGAAATTAAATCCGGTGATATTATATCGTGGGTTTCTATCTTTTAGCGCTCACCACCGCCATCCCCTACGTGGTCTGCGGATTGGGGCTCACCTCCATCGCCCCCATCGCCGCCGCCGTCGCCGCCCCCATCGCCGCCAATTCTACAGGTATGTAATGCATTGTTTTTGTGTGCTTCGTGCTTAATATGTTTAATGTATCAATGTTATATCAACGTTTGTGTTTATGATCTAGAACCGTAACGAGTTATGGTGGCGGCGCCCAGGGTGGCGGGCCGATCTATTGGCTGAGGCCAATCAGCCAGTAGATCTGCGCGTGCGGCGGCCGCGGAACCTGCAGGCTGGGCTGAGGTGGGCCCCATACCATGTGCCAGCACCGCCATCATCATCACCATCACCGCCATCACCACCATCACCACCGTCACCACCACCATCACCACCACCATCACCACCACCATCACCACCGTCACCGTCACCACCACCATCGCCATCATCGCATCCCCAGTAATTTTTTTTCATTTGTTTTCCCCTCCCAACGCTTTTTATGTTATATTTTGTATTTTTTTTATTTTATTATTTTTATTACATATTTTTTTTCTTTATATATTCGCTTTTGTCTTTTGTCTCTGCCTTTGTAACAATATATATATTCGTTAACGTATTTCATTGTACCGCTTTATTTACCCATCATCCTCCTTACCACATACGGATCGAGTCTGAAAAAAGATTTTTCAGACAGGACCCGCCCCCAGAAATTTTTTCAGGGGCTGTCCCCTCCCTAGGTCAGGTCTGAAAAAATTTCCGACGGTGAGTCCGGTCTGGAGAGGTCTCCGCGGCGGCTCGGCCCGGATTGATCCCCTCCATCATCGCGGCTTCCCCCACTCCGCGGCTCGTGCGCGCGCAACCTGTCTTCCTCTCCCCGCAGGCCCCGCGCCCATGTTTCCCTCCGCCGCGCTCCCCTCAGAGGACCTGCGTTGGAACCCGCTTAGTCTTACTACTTTCTTACGTCGTCTTAGTTCCTTTGTAATCTTATGGATGTCTTCCTCGGTCGCAAATTCTTTTCGTAAATCACTTCTTAGTTGCCACCACGACGCACAGCACTTCTCGAACCGTACAAATATTTTAGCCGATCCGCGCAATAGTCGTTTGCAATAAACGACTTTCTGTACATCTGTCCATTCACAAAGAATTGCCATCTCCTCGAATTCGTCCAGCCAATCATCGACTTGTAAGGTGTTATCGCCGCTAAATGTCTGGATTGACTCCTCAACATCTCGCATAGACAGAACTTGTGGCTTACATCTTTGCCCTTTCATCATCTTCATCTTCTTTTGCCGATTCAAGCACCAGAACAGCTTTCAGGCGCTCCTCCAGTTCGTCCTTCCTTCCGGTCGTCTTCAATTTTCGTTGTCCCAGCGCATCTTTAATAGCTTGTATCTTCATTTTGGTCACTTCCTCCAGCTGAACATTCTCAATTATGGTTTGGGAGAGGCTTTCTTGCGAGCCTGTGTTACTCATTGTCACTGTGTCTTTATACTTTGGTCACTGGCACTAATCCCGGACGAGCCCCCAAAATTGTAGGAAAAAATTAAATAGAAGTATTTATTAAAAGAATATAATGTGATATATCACAAGTAACAATAAGAAAAGACGTGTCGTCTGTAACGTCGTACGTGCAACTCCCGTTGTTCCTCTCGCTCGTCGCGATCACCGTCCCCACCATCGGCAACCGTGGCAACGCATCGCTATTCGCATCTCTCTCTCTATCTTTCACGCACTCTCGCTTCAGCACGCACTTTCCCGCACAACGGATCGCCTCGTCTCGGCGACGTAAACACTTAAAACTTCAAATACCACAGTACATAAGGCTTTCATCCTGTTGATTTGTGGTTGGGTTTGTGGTCGCGAGGTTAATACTTCCGCGACTTCGATGCCGGTCACCAGTCTTCATTGGGTGTGGAAAACTCGGAGAGGTCGGATTTGCTCGTAGTACAATCCCGGGTTGGGGCTTAACGGTGTTAGTTGGTAGTCCCCGTCGATGACCTTAGTGGTGGCACTCGTCCATAAGAACGTGAATAATAGCAGGCCACGTCTATCCATGACTTTCGCGAGGAATTCTATTATTCTAAGTAAATGTCTACTGCAATACGAAAAACAAGTGAGATTAAGGAATACAGTAATTATATATATGGGATGTGGGACCTTGGTTATGAGGGTCGGCTAAATGAGCCCTTCCGCCGGTCCGTTGTAAGCTGAAACCATTTGAATACGCTTCATTAGCGTCAAGGTGGATTTTCCTTAGTATAAGCATGTTTCAGTTTATCGAAATGTTTAATTATCTGTCGGCCCTCAACCGAAATCAATATTGCATTATTTTGATCAGTAATTGCTTTTATTTTATAAGGGCCTATGTAATGGGGGTCGAATTTATGGAGCCGAGGCTCCTTTAGAACGTAGACAAGGTCGCCTTCGGCAAATATAGCTTGGTTACTCTTTCGGTCATAAATATTTTTCGAACGCGATTTGCTCGTGTCCAAGTTTGATCGCGTGGTGTTTCGAATTTCTTCCAATCGTTCTACCAAATTTTGTACGTAAGTCGGATAAGTGAGTAGTTCCTCACGGGCCATAGGCGTAAATGGATCCCGAGCTAATTGTCCGAAAACCACCTCGTATGGAGTGAACTTTGTTGCCTCATGCACCGAGGTGTTGTATGAGTACATAGCGAATGGGAGTAGCAAGTCCCAGTCTTCGTAGCTTTCCAGGTAGTGTTTCAAATATTCGGTTAAGACGATATGACTTCTTTCCAGGGAACCGTTAGTCTGTGGTCGATATCCCGACGTCGTCACATGTTTAATTTTAAAAGTTTGGGCTATTCCCTGTATTGTGTTATTAATAAAACTCGTTCCGCGGTCTGTTAGTATTGCACGCGGTGCACCGAAGATCGCGATAAAGTAACGAGATAACGCGTCGGCCACGGTGACGGCTCGTATGTCGGGTAATGGCACCGCCATACAGAATTTAGATAATTGACATTGCATTGCAAGTACGTGACGGTTTCCGCTAAGGGTAGGGGGTAGCGGTCCTACGGTGTCCAAGGCTACTTTATCAAAGGGCCGTGCAGGCGTATCCGTGATTAGCATTGGTTCCCGTGTTTTAATGCGTACGAGCTGTTGTTCTTGGCAGCTCTGGCAACTCCGCACGAAATCCTCTACGGCTCGACGTAAATGGGGCCAGTCGAATAGACTGCGAATGCGGCGGTATGTTTTACTTACGCCCTTAGGCCCTCCTATCAAACTTTCGTGATAGTGGCGGATAATATTTTCCCGTTCGGTTTCCGGCGGTAGTTGGATTTCTCCTGTACAAATTGTAATTGACATCGGCGTATGTTTGAAAATAATTTTGAAATATTTTTCGAGCGTTTCGGCATCGAACCGGTGTAAGGTTTCGCCATGCGCCGCTATCCGAAACGAGCGGACGCGATCACATTCCACGGCGCTTCTAAGCGCTGTTAATGCCGGTGCCAACTCATTTTCCCCCATTTCGTGATAAAAGCTGTTCGTTCCAACGACGCTAAAAACCTTTCCTTCTTCATTACGGGTGACTATCACGCGATTCTTGATTAATTCCTCGGATAATAATTTTGTTTCGTCGAGTAGTCCTATAGCCTTCAGAGTTTTACAAATTGGGCTAGTTAATATTCCGTCCGATGATATAAAATGAGCATAATTGTCGCGAAGAGGATGTAAGTGTGGTCCTTGCGATTTTCACTTCGCACTGCATTGTCTGCAATTCATCCTCCGGGGTGTTCGTTCTAGGAAAATTTTGTGGGACGGTGAATGGCCCGATGTTCGCTTCGTATAGTTCTGTCGAGTCAGGCATTTGGATCACCTCGGGCCTTGGACTCATGCTGGAATTTTTTATAGGGGACAGTTGGTCCTTGAGTTCCTCCAATGTTTCGCCCTCCGGACAAATCATTGTTGATTGCGGGATGTCCAGGGCTTCTTCATGCAGGGGTATACCCCATGATACCCGTTTCTTCGGGCCCGATTTTGGTTTTGTCCCCTGCGGGCTGACCTTTTCCTGGGGATCCGATGTTTCTCCCTTTTCCTCTAGAGGGGATTCCTCGTCAAGACTCTTCAAGATGGTGATTTCCTCCTGGGAGAATGGGCCTATCCTGGAATCGTTACTTCCAAAAGTGGAGTCCATGTTGTCTCCCTCGATGTGCTCGTAGTGGGGCGGTTCGTCAAGACTCCTCAAGAAGGTGAGTTGTCCTGCGTTAGCCCTGTATACTTGCCTTCTGTTATCATGGTGGAGCCTTCGTCTCCTGTCTCTAGGAATTCGGGCATTCCCGTCCTTCCTTCACTTGTATCCAGGACAGTTGAGTTCGCCCTACTCTCCAGATCGTCGGTGTTATCCCCTTGTGTTGCTGGCAGCTCCTGACCAAGTTCCTGTCCCTCTAGTGTGGAATCCTCTCTGAAGTCGAACGACGGTGGTTCTACATAATTTGGTCTTGGCCTACCTTGGTGACGCGCTCCTGCACGCGTTGCTATACCCTCATTTTCTCTCGTTGGTAACGTTTCCTTGGTGGTAGTCGGAAAAGCGTGCGAGACCGGATTTCGGGATAGCGCGTCTGCGTTTGCGTTTACCCGACCAGGCTTATAAATGATTTCATAGTCGTAATCCGTGAGGATAATCTTCCAACGGGCGAGTCGCGACACCGGATCTTTTACTGAGAATAGCCATTGAAGGGGCCGGTGATCGGTTACCAGGGAAAATTTTTGCCCGTAAATGTATGTTCGAAATTGTTTTACGGCGTAGATTATCGCAAAGCATTCCTTTTCCGTGGTGGAGTAGTTTTCTTGTGCGGAGTTGAATACCTGCGAGGCGTACGCTATGGGCGGGTCCTCGCCTATTTTCCCTTGACTTAGAACCGCGCCGACGGCTATGACGGAAGCGTCCGTTGTAATGATAAATGGTTCGTCGAAATTTGGATAACGTAAAACCGGCTCTTTACAGAGTACCTCGCGTAAATCTTCGAAACTTTCCTGGTGTTTTTCAGTCCAAAAGAATGGAATTCTCAGGCTAGTCGAACTTGTAAGAGGTTTAGCGCGTTTTGCCATATCTGGAATGAAACGGCGATAATAATTTACGAGGCCTAAGAATTGCTTCAAATTCTTCCGAGTTTTTGGCACGGGGAACTCGGCGACGGCCTTGATCTTTTCCGGATTAGGTCGTACTCCGTCAGCTGCTATTATATGGCCCAGATATATGACCTTGTCCTTCAAGAACTTGGCCTTTTCCGTCTGTAGAGTCAAGTTATGCTCGCGTAGGCGTTCGAAGAATCTCTCTAGCCGGTGTTTATGCTCCGCGAGTGTACTCGAATATACTACCACGTCGTCTAAATACACGAATAACTCTTTTCCGATAAGCCCTCTCAAAACGTGGTTCATTAAACGCTGGAAGGGTAGCCGGAGCGTTCTTTAATCCGAACGGCATGCGGAGGTATTCGTAGTGTCCGTCGGGGGTAGTAAACGCGGTTTTTGCACGGTCCTCCGGTGCCATAGGGATTTGATGGAAACCGTTTGCTAAGTCGAAAACTGAAAAATATTGGGCTCCACCCAAACTATCGAGAATATCCGTAATTCGCGACAGGGGGAAACGGTCGTCGATCGTTATTGCGTTCAAGTTTCTAAAATCGGCCACCACCCTCCATTGTTTGTTTGCTTCTTCGTCCTCCTTTTTCGGGACTATGTGCAGGGGCGAGTTATGTGGCGACGACGAAGGAGCGATTATTCCCAACTCTTCCAGATTATGCATTTGTCTGGCGATTTCCTCGTCCATTAACGGCGAATGCGGGTATTGGCGAGTGAACACGGGCTTTGAATCGGTTAACGGGATGGTGTGCTCTATAGACGTTGTTTCGCCCAGCGGGTCTCCAGGTACGAAAAATCGGTCTGAATACCTTATAACCAAGTCTTCGATTGTCTGACGCGGTTCCGGGTCTAATTCCTCTAACTTCAGCGTTCCGACTATGTGTTGTACTCGCTCCCCGGGAGGTTTTTGTTCAACGCGGTAATTCCCCAAATCCTGATCTTCGCTAACGTCAAACTCTTCTTCAGAAGCGAGGGCGGGGCAATCCCGCTCGTGGTCTTCCGGGCAGCAGAGGTTTATTTGTTCGCCGTTTGCCTCTAATGCCAATGGTTCACTTAAACGTGTTAGAAAGTCCTCCTGACTCTGTTTGCATGCCGTCAACGTATCTTCTAATTCTTCCGAATTGGAGAAAATTACGGGGCGGATTGGGTGTTTCGCTGTTACCATCGTACGTAGGTGGTACGAGACGATGGCTTCCTCCTGAAGCAAATACGGACTCCCGACTAGACCGGCAATCCCTTCGGGTAAATTAGGCATGCTCAATACATGGAATAACGCCCAGCTGCCGTTTACCTTTAACGCAGTCGTTCCTAATGTCATGACCTTCCCGTTCAATCCGTTAATCTCGAGGGGCGTCCTGCTTATAACCAGGGCCTTTGAGCTTGCGGACCCGATTTCTAACAGGTTCAATGCGGAGCCTGTGTCTACTATGAATTCTCCCTCACCGTTCTCCAATTGTTCGGCCTTGACCCGGATGCGGGGGGACTCCGCGCGTATGAGTCCCGTTGTTGGCTCTGATTTTGAGGCGATCTTGGCAGAGGCGATCTTTGGGCCCGCGAAGAGGACCCGCCCGCCTCGTTCCGGTCGGACGGGTGGGCGCGCTGGGAGTTTAAATGATTGCGATTTTCTGGGTACGACTCGTATTCCGCCGTTCTTGGCGACTCTTGGGATTCATTTCTTCTAGGTTCCGGCGATCCGCGAGATTGATATCTTCCAGGTTCGCGTGAATTATATCTTTCGGGTTCACGCGGCTCGTATCTCCGGAAGTCATATCTTGGCGACTCGCGGGGCCCATATCTGGGTGATTCGCGAGGTTGATACGATCTAGCCCCGCGTGGTCGCGACTGCCTATTATTCCTAAATCCCCCGCGTGAGGATCTTTCACCGGGCTCTATGTTCATAATCCAACGGGCGTTCGCCTTGCCTCGTCAGCAAGGCCGTCGGACGGCGCTCCGGTGTCGGATCGCGATAATACGGCTCCCGATAATATTCGTACCGATAGCGAGGGGAGCTATAAGCGGAGTACGGAGCAGGGGGTTCACGATACGAGCCCTCCTCTCGCGGTTGTCTCCATTCGGTCCAACTACGTTGGGGGTCGTACGGCGACGGGGGTCGCGCGCTTCCGGTGTACCCCTACGCCTCATCGCGTGGCAAACCGGACAATTCTTGTTCTCGCCTTTGGGCGTGTAACGCCAAATCGAACGCATCGTCCAAAGATTCGGGATTTGACAAAGCTACTTTAGTCGCAATTCTTTGAGGTAATGCCGTGATAAACGAGGTCCGAGCCAATCGCTCCACGTCTCTACTGGTCCTTTCGACGTTTTCTGCGATTAATTCTTTCGCTCTTACGATCACCAGTCGGTGCAGGCGGCTTACGCGGTGAATAAAATCTATTAGACGCTCCCGGGGAAACATGCTTATACGTTCCAGTTCCAATCGGAGCTCCTCATAACCGCGGCATAGGGAGTATCGGACCCGTAGGAGGGAGAGCAGATCGGTCACGCTTTGACAACCTTTCCCCTCGACGTAGTATCTAATAGGATCTTTTAATTTGTATATGAGCTCGGTCAGAAATCGTTCTTCCTGACCGGGTGGAATACGCTGTATAGCCCGCTGTATCGAGGCAGCGAAGTCCTCTAATGTTACAAAATCAGGATCGAAACGGGGAATGCTGTCAAGTGCCCGATATACTCTCTCTTCATCTTCTCGGGAACGCCACACGTCTATTACAGACATTTCTGGGTCGTTCGTCCGAGAACCAAAAGATGGTCGGCCGTTTAGGGCTGGCGGTAAGGTGGAAGGAACAGGGGGGGGGGGGAACATTATCTGTGGTATGGGAGTTGGAAGAATGTGGCGGGGGTGGTGATCTCAAAATTCCACCCGTCATTGCAATGTAGTAGGAAGTGTAGTCAAGTTACGAGCAGATAAGATTGCGGCAGGTCGCAATATGTAACGACGGCACGCACTTTTATTCTAATAAGAACGGATTTAGAAAAGGAGAAGTGGTATCCCACTTCGGACACCAGTTTGTTACGTCCTGAAGGGACTTCTGTAAATCACCCCGAGCGGTTGGAATGATTTACCGGGTTCGCTGCTCTATCAAGGTGCTAAAGCACGCCTTGACTATACTTACCAGGATCGGGAAGGTGATTGGGGTTGAATGAGAGAGTACGAGGTATGTAAAGGGGAAACGATAACGCCAAAATATATTGTTACATGAATAGTACGGAATTATCCTACCTTGAGACGGCGCTCCGTCTCAGCTGTCGCTCGCTGTATCGCACGGCACGCTCTCCGTCTCGTATGTCGGTCGCTCGCTGTGTCGCTGACCCAAACGTAGGTCGTGGTCGCTCGCTTCTGTGCTCTCGAATGGCACTCGGAAGTCGGTCACCTCGTCGCTGTTCGCGGTCCCTACTCGGCGGTTCTACGCGTTCCTACGTCGATCACGATTGACGCGAAAGGGCTCTCCCGGCTAGGCCGTTCACGGTGCGTCGGATGGAGTTACCCTTTCGCGAATTACTATCGGCCATTCGTATTTCGCGGACTTGACGCGGAGACGCGGTCGCGGTATCTAGACGAATCTCTGGCTCGTCGCGACTTCCTAATTCGAGCTCCCGCAATTGAATGAATGCTCCATCAATCCTCGTTATGGGCCGTGCCCCGATCAATCCGCGCGGAATGGGGAAAACCGCCCCGTCGGCAGTTGTCGCTCGCCGCACGCGTCGGAAATTTCCGGGCCCGGGCCGCCGGCGGTCACGTTGTCTCTACGGCTGTTGCTACGCGGCTCAGCATAACGTGACTGCCACGCGCGAGGCGATTCCGCTGAATCGCCGTCTACGGAATAAAACGACGCGCGGACAGCTAGCACGGAAAGGGCCAGAAGGGCCCATGTAACAGATGTACTTAAGACCTCGGCCTTTGAGCTTGCAGACCCGATTTCTAACAGGTTCAATGCGGAATCCGTGTCTACGATAAATTCTCCCTCACCGTTCTCCAGTTGTTCTGCCTTGACCAGGATGCGGGGGGAGTCCGCTCGTAGGAGCGTCGTTGCGGGCTCTGGCTTCGCGGTGATCTTTGGGTCTGCGAGGACGACGCGCCCGCTTCGTTCCGATTGAACGGGCGGGCGCGCTGGGAGTTTAAATGATCGCGCTTCTCATGGGAAGTTTCACGTTTCTCCGATCTTTGCGAATCTCGAGATTCATTTGTCCGCGATTCCCGAGGTTCGTATCTTCCTGACTCACGAGATTCGTAAGTTTTTGGCTCGCGCGGTTCGTACTCGCGGGATTCGCGCTCTCTAGTTTTGCGAGGGTCGTACAGTCTAGGATCGCGATATCGTGACTGTCTATTATTCCAAGATCTCCCGCGCGCGGTTCTTCCACGAGGAACACTCGGTCTGCGTTCGTTGTCTACCGGACGTTCGCCTTGCCTCGTCAGCAAGGTCGTTGGACGGCGCTCCGGGCTCGGATCGCGATAATACGGCTCCCGATAATATTCGTCTGGATAACGAGGGGCGCTATAGGCGGAGTAGGGGCACGGGGCTCTTCGTACGAGTCATTTTCGTTCGGTTGTCTCCATTCGGTCCATCTACGCTGGGGGTCATACGGTGACGGAGGACGCGCGCTCTGAGGGTGCTCATACGTGTTATCGCGCGGCAAGCCGGACAGGTCTTGTTCTCGCCTCTGTGTATGTAATGCTAAGTCGAACGCGTCGTTCAAAGATACGGGGTTTGATAAGGCTACTTTAATCGAGATTCTTTGAGGTATTGCCGTGATAAATGAAGTTCGAGCCAATCGCTCCACGTCTATTAGAGTTCTCTCGACATTTTCTCCGATCAATTCTTTCGCTCTTACGATCACCTGTCGGTACAGGCGGCTTATGCGGTGAATAAAATCTATTAGACGCTCCCGGGAAAACATGCTTATACATTCCAGTTTCAATCGGAGCTCCTCTATAACCGCGGCATGGAGAATATCGGACCCTTAGAAGGGAGAGCAGATCGGCCACGCTTTTACAACCTTTATCTTCGACATAGTATCTAATAGGATCTTTTAGTTTGTATATGAGCTCGGTCAGAAATCGTTCTTCCTGACCAAGTGGAATACGCTGTATAGCAAGCTGTATCGAGGCAGCGAAGTCCTCCAATGTTACGAAATCAGGGTCGAAACGGGGGATACTGTCAAGTGCCCGATATACTCTCTCTTCATCTTCTCGGGAACGCCACACGTCATTTGCAGACATTTCTGGATCGTTCGGCCGAGAACCAAAAGATGGTCGACCGTTTAGGGCTGGCGGTAAGGGGGTAGGGGCAACAGGAGGGACATTATCTGTGGTGTGAGAATTGGAAGAATGTGTTAGGGGTGGTGATCTCAAAATTCCACCCGTCATTGCAATGTAGTAGGAAGTGTAGTCAAGTTACGAACAGATAAGATTGCGGCAGGTCGCAATATGTAGCGACGGCGCGCTCTTCAGCTAATAGGGAGTGATTAGAAAATCAAATCCCACTTCTGACACCAGTTTGTTACGTCCTGAAGGGACTTTTGTGAATCACCCCGAGCGGTTTGGATAATTCACCGGGTTCTTGCTCTTGTTAAGGTGCTAAAGCACGCCTTGACTATACTTACCATGGAAGGATGGGGAGAAAAGGGGTTCAATCAATGTTTGACACGGAATTAAGGAGAAAACAATAGAGTAAAATATATTCTTAAGAAGGTAAAATCTGATTAACAAACCTTTGGGACGGCGCACCGTCCCAGCTGTCGCTCGCTTCTGTGCTCTCGGGTAGCACACGGCACGCTTGCCGTCTAATGTTCCGCTCGCTCGCGGTGTCGCTTGACCGAGGGTAGGTCGTGGTCTCTCGCAGTGCTCTCGGGTAGCACTCGGAAGTCGGTGAACTCGGGGTCCGTCTTGTCACTTCGCCTTGTGTCGTCACGCGTCTTCGCGGTATCGGTCCGAATCGGCGCGTAAGGGCTCTCCCGGCTAGGCCGTTCACGGTTTGTCGGATGGAGTTAGTTATGCTTATCCTGATCGGCCAGGCGCGCTTCGCGGTATCTGTGCGGAGATGAGGTCGCGATTTCTAGATGGCCCGCTGGCTCGTCGCAACTTCCTAGCTCGAACTCCCGAAATCGAATGAATCTTCTCAAGTCCCGCTGCTACCGTCCGTGCCTCGCATTTTCGAAATCCGTAGGGGGAAATCGCCCCGTCGGCACCTGTCGATCGCTCCTTATTAGGAAATATCGAGGCCCGGGCTGTCGATGGTCACGTTGTGCCTACGACCATAGATTCCGCGGTTCGGCGACCTGCCTGCCGCGCGCGAGGCGATTCCGCTGAATCGCCGATTCGACGGAAAGCGACGCGAGGGCAGCAAGCATGGGATGAACCGATAGGGGCCGGTAACATGGTAATATGCCACCCCGTTTTGCCACCGGAAGAATCCGCTTTTACGATGCTCTCTTTGGAGTCCTTTTGCGGGTTTTTGTTTTCATCCCCATTCCGATTTTCGTCTTGGCCTTCATAGTTGCCCAAATAGCTGTAGCAGCACCTCTTTCGCCCAGAGTCGAGTCTCGCGCAACGATGCGTTTTCGCGCTTTGTCAGCGAGAACGTTATCTGCCGCGTGCGTTTCGCCGAGGTCGTTGCTACGAGAATACGCAATATCGTGGTCGCGACACGCTGCGTCCAACGGATTGATGCCTCGATCACCTCTAACCAATCGTTTTATCAGATGAGTTCCTGGACCGCAAAACTGGTATCCCGGAATATGTAAATCGATAGGTAGCGCGTTTATCGCCCGATTTAACAGACCACAGCCTTTCTTTACTCTCGTCGGTAACATTCGCTACAGTTTTTAATCAATGGTGCTGGACCGTCGATATGCGTTCGCTGCCAAGGGCGGTTATAATGTTCCAAGCACCGACGATGCTGCTGAACCTCAGAATCGGCTTTTATATGCTCCGGGAGTCGGTCCCACAAGTGGTCAATGTGTCTGCCAAACTCTCGGAGTAGAATAATCTTTGGTATATATTTCAACTGCTCAGAGGTTAGGTCTCGAATATCACAATTATCCGACAGGATCAGAAGCATTTTGAATACTGAGCTGTCGTGTTTCGGCGCGGACCTATAAATAGGGCGCGTCGCCGCTTCGACGTATCAAAATCATTTTTCACGATTCATTGAGAGGATGCGATTCGTGCGACAACCTGTAACGATACGCGTGACAAATTTTGACGATAAATCACGAATGATGTCCCCGAAAACAAGATGCAGACATGGTAGCATGCTACCAAACACTATCCACTGCCTAATTTGCGGTCCATCAAATTGTGGAAAGACCAACGTGCTGGTGAGCATGTTGGAAAGTCCTCACGGCGTCCGCTTCGAGAACGTGTACGTGTATTCCAAGTCGTTGCAACAGCCGAAATATCAGTATTTGGAGAATTTATTGACTCCGATAGATGAAATTGGCTACTTTATGTTTTCGAATAACAGTGACGTCATCCCACCGAGCGTATCGCTTCCGAATTCCATTTTTATTTTTGATGTCGTGGCATGCGACAAGCAAGGGCATACGATAAGGGAGTACTTTGCAATGGGGCGCCACTCGAACGTTGACTGTTTCTATCAACAAGATTGATTACGTGCACTGGGACGATCCCAACGAACTGGTGGATCGGTTGCGTTTGCTGGAAGCGTCGCGTCAGGCGGGTAACAACTCTCATGATCCTGAAATTCTATCTATTCACTAGGAACTCCGCGAGATAGGCCTCATTATATAAATTAAACCGCACACCGATGATGTGCATAGTATGCATCGAGATGCCAATCAACAAATTTGGGGTATCGCTCGAGAAGAGTGGAGCAGCTAGAATGGACTATTACAAATAGAACGGTGTGCTTCGAAATTACATGCGAGATAACGCTCTTTGCGTGGTTGGTGCCGACTTTGATGCAAAATCACGCAAGATACGACGCGTAGCTCAGCCGGTGGCTAACACCGATGCCGTCAATAAACTATACGTGGAAAAGAGCATTAAATTTTTGAGAGAGCAGCAGGAAGAATTAGAGAGTGAGCTGGTCGTGTTTCAGAGAGATATGCTGACGTTGCAAAACAGCGTTCAAAAGATATCGCAGGCGTTGAATTCTATCCCACAGCAGCGCTGCGAAGGAGAATCATGCGAGACGGTTGAACTTGTCCAGAATTTCCTCGGACCGGTGGGGAGCACATAATGCACGTACACGATAATTATCGCATCATTCGTGTCAAAGACACCTCTGCGATCAAACATGCAGCCATTATCGAAATCCAAGAGTAAAGAAAACCACAGCCACAAGAAGCGACAACTCGTTGAGGAATTGCACGCTCCAGCTCGAAGACATTTCCCACGGAGGCGCGTCATAGTGCATGGATACAATGATCTGTGGCAAGCTGACATTGTAGACATGTCACCACTACATACTCACCGTCATCGATGTGCTGAGCAAGTATGCGTGGGCATTACCGCTCAAGACTAAAAGTGGCGCGGAGGTGACTAAAGCGTTTGCAAAGATATTTAGAGATCGATATCCGAAAAATTTGCCAACCGATCAAGGAAAAGAATTTTACAACGCCGATGTGCAGAAACTCTTGACAAAGCGCGACATTAATCACTATTCGACGTATTCGGTGATGAAGGCCTCCGTCGTAGAACGTTTTCAGTCGAACTTTGAAGAACAATATGTGGAAAATGTTTACGCTCAATGGAACCTACAGATGGATCGATGCGCTACCAAGTCTACTTGCAGAGTATAACGCACGAAAACATAGAACCATCAAAATGCGTCCTTGCGATGTCACCCCTGCGATCGCCGACAAGCTGCTAGTCACCGTGTACAGTAACATAAAGATCGCTGCTCCAGCGAGATTCAAGTTGGGCGAGTTTGTGCGTGTGAGCAAATTTAAAACCATCTTCGATAAAGGCTATACGCCGAATTGGACAACGGAGGTGTTCATGATAGCCAAAGTACAGGCAACTAATCCCGCGACGTATCTGCTCGTCGATTCCTGTGGAAAACCTGTTGCCGGAGGATTCTATGAACACAAGCTGCAACGCGTCACCGATCCTGATGTGTATCTAGTGGAAAAAGTGTTGCGTAGAAAGGGGGATAAGGTGTACGTCAAGTGGTTGGGCTTTGATAAATAACACAATTCTTGGATAAATAAAAATAATGTATTGTAAAATAATAATACATGGTTCAATAAATACTATGATACATATGTAAATGTGCAAACAATTTTTATTTTTACACATTAATCCTGCTATTTATATGAATGATTTAATAAATACAATAATAATTTCTATACAGTTGCGTACAATTTTATATTACGCAATAATTCCACTATTTATATGACCGAGTTAATAAATACAATAATTATTTCTATACAGTTGCAAACAATTTCCATACATTTGCGAACAATTTTATATTATACAATAAATACAATAAATACAATTTCTATATCTTTTTACAATGGAATTTGGTAATGTCCCCAGGGCAGAGTGTCGGTCGAATCGGGTACAATATGCCGCTTGTCGTCGTATGGACTTAGAGCGATTTTGGATTCCGAAATGGTGTACACTTTATGCATTTCGATCTCCCTTTGCAAACACTGCGCGTAGTCGTCGAAAGTTATCGTTCTGGCTATGACGTTGGTCTTGACGCCTTTCGCCTTTTTCGTATCTTTTTTGCCGTCTACGCGACGTGCATACATTTTCGCTCTAAGACCTACGAATTCGGTCATTATCGCACCGTTATTTTCGTCCTTCATCAGCCCTGGAACCTTCTTATTTACGCGCGGCATATTACAGTAAAGTCTCCCTATGGACTCGGTTTTGTGCACACGATGAGGGCTTATCGCTATCCTCACCACTTCTGTCTCACTCTTGTCCGGCGAAGGCGAGAGCGAACGAAAGGCGCTGAAAGCGAGCGAGGACGGTACGAGACAGACGACGCGCACGCCCGCCGCGCACGCAAAGCGTTCCATCTCGCTCCCCCTTCGACCAGAAAGAAGCGAGAAACGAACACTCGGAATTAGGACTCTGGTCTCCATGAGGGCTCATCGCCGGTCCCGACCAGCGAGCCCATAGGGAGACTTTACTGTATATGGATTGTCAGTAGGACCCATAAAAAACTTCAAAAAAGTAAAATAAAATACGCCAAGTACACGAAAATCAAATAAATCACAAAAAAAAGAAGGTAATAATATAAATCACAAAAAATAGAAAAAGTATACAATACAAAAAAAAATGTGAAATCAAAATGAGCTGCCAGTACATAAAGGTGCTTTCCAACTGCGCTTAAGATGACACAACTACATACACACAGTTAAAATGCTGTGTTCATACATTCCATTACAATGTATTACATAATATTAAGCAGATATATTTTTATACAAATAAATATTTTAATACGAATAAATATTATATTCAAAATACTTGGCGCTGCGAAACCGAATTGGTGTTGCTAAACTGAATACATATGTATAAATTGCAATAATCTTTTTCTTTCTTTCTTGTGCGTGCGTTCGTGAATGTGTGTATGTGCATATGCGACGTATGATATTCGAATTAAATATACAGGGTGTCCGCGGAAAGACTGGACAGCCGGTTTTCTCCTAAACTATTGGAGATAAAAATATAAAAAAAATAGGGAATTGCATGGTTCGAGGGGACCAATTAATTAGCGCGAACGAATTTTTTTATCGATTATTATTTTAAAAGATGCGATGGTCAAGTTCGGTTTTTCAAATGGAACTATTTTTTTTGAACACCTGAGTTGATAGTGCGTTCCAAGACAAATTCAATAAGCTTTAATGTATACACTTTATTTTCACTGGTTTTTAAGATATTGCGCTTGCAAATTTACTGATTTTCACTGGAAGAAAACTGTCTGGTATAGCACGGACCGGGGACGGTCTTACTGGATCTACGGGTGGCACTGCCTTTTGAAATAGGTACCTACCTGCCAAAAGTCTACGCCAGGCCCAAAGGCTGGACAATTTTTTTCCGTCAGAAATGCTACTTAGGTAGGTACATCTGCGGTATTGAGAAGCGCACCGTTACTTTTATTTCGCACTTGCTTCTACGCTCGGATGGCCGGTTCTTTTGGGAGGGATGCAAGTTCGATTGGTTAGGTTAGGAGGAGTGAAAGTTGCTAGACTAAATTTCAATCATAGGGAGCAGATTGTATCAGAACCATTCGGATTTGCATTCCTCACAAACGGCTGCTCTCTTGAAGAGGCCCTCTTCACAGCAATGCCCACCTTCTCTCGCACGGAATACGTTAACGCTTGCTTTTCTTCTGATATTGAAGCTCGTGTTTATACTCGAGAGGACCACGCGTCGACAGCGGGCTACCCCTTTTCTTCCTGTGTCTCTCCACGAGCCGTGCTGACGGTGGATTGTAGGAGCGTAGATATCTGGATGCCAGTTATTGAATTCAGGAGACGATGGAAACATTTTATTACAAAACACACATGTACTATAATTAAAGTAAATCGTATTCCTCTCGGGCAGGAGTACTGATAATGATCGAACTTGCGCCCCACTTCGCGCAGACCAATTACACGGAGGGTAGTCGGGTCACACACTGCCCAAATGATACAGGGTAATTCTGGAGCAACGCCCGTCAAGGAGATGCGCTGGCACCCCGTGGCGAGGACAGACCTTCGCTGTGCCTCACCCGATTTTTATGGCTTTTTTTCCGGAAAAAGGTACGAATCCTGGGCCGGGCGTAGCGAATTGAGGTCGAGCCCCCGCAATCGAGGGTGAAATATCCATTTGAGCGTATTAAGAAATTCCTTTCTTCGTCGTATCGAAAGGGAAGTGGTGCCAATGGATTCCTTATGTTTTTCTGATGAAAATCGTACCAAATGTCATGCAAATCGGACTACTTTGACACAAGCAATTTGTATTCCTTATCTAAGAGTTGTCCGATTTCCACGACATTTGCCATGATTTTCATCGGAAATCCCCAAGGAATCCATCGGCGACACTTCAAAATAGTTCCATTTGAAAAACCGAACTTGACCATCGTATCTTTTAAAATAATAATCGATAAAAAAATTCGTTCGCGCTAATTAATTGGCCCCCTCGAACCATGCAATTCCCTATTTTTTTTATATTTTTATCTCCAATAGTTTAGGAGAAAACCGGCTGTCCAGTCTTCCCGTGGACACCCTGTATGTAGAATAAATCTGACAGCCTTTCAAATACTCGTATGTATATGTATATGTATATGTTTATGTATTTTAGATTGTAAGGGACTTATTGTAAATTTTTAATACTAAGACAATTAACATTTTTTCGGTTTCGCAGCGCCAAGTATTTTGAATATAATATTTATTCGTATTAAAATATTTATTTGTATAAAAATATATCTGCTTAATATTATGTAATACATTGTAATGGAATGTATGAACACAGCATTTTAGCTGTGTATGTAGTTGTGTCATCTTAAGCGCAGTTGGAAAGCACCTTTATGTACTGGCAGCTCATTTTGATTTCACATTTTTTTTTGTATTGTATACTTTTTCTATTTTTTGTGATTTATATTATTACCTTCTTCTTTTTGTGATTTATTTGATTTTCGTGTACTTGGCGTATTTTTTTTTACTTTTTTGAAGTTTTTCATGGGGATCTCACTTCTTTTTACAAAGATAATTTGCATAGGGAATGACTTCAGATAATTTTTAATATTATAACTTACAAATTATCGCGGGACTGAATTAAGGGGTAACACCACTCTAGAGGCAGAAAAAAATACCTAAATTTGAAAATTTATTTTGGGAGTATGACAAACGGAATAGAATTCCTTTTCAGGGAGTTTATTTAATACATATTGAAGTACGAAAAACAATTTTTTTATTGTCATTTTTATACAAAATGATGGCGACAGAGCCCGTCGTCGAAAACAGTTTTTTTGAAAACACCGCCACGGGAGGACGGATTTCTCGGCATGTATGAGTCCTGGAACAAAACACAAAAAAAAATTTATAATCTATATACAATTTGCTTTGGAAGTACGTAGGGTTTTTTTTTAATCAATTTTTGTGGAAGTGGTGCACTTTTTAAGAAATGAATCGATTTTTTGCCCTAAAAATGAGTATTAAATTGTTTATAAAAGAAAAAGTTTACATTCAATCAAAAAACGGCTACGTACTTCCAAAGAGAATATTGTTGTGAAGCTACTGTAAAAATTTCAAATCGATCCATGCAATAGTCTTCGAGAAATCCGTCCTCCCAGTTTGAAAAAAGTGGTTTCGAGAAAAACGCGTTTAAAGTTTTATGAACACTTTAATCCTTGAAATTTTTGTTTACCTCTAATCTGCGATGCCTGCCCCATACATTTGGCCATCCAGGTCGAAGTTCGTGTCCTCCTCTTCCTTCCTAGATGCTTTTAAGGATATTCGGGCCTTTTATGCGGCATCACTAAGCGATCTCTCGGAACAGTCGATGCGGCGCTCGTCAGTTTCCACGCAGATGTTATAACAGTGCAGTCCAATTGTCATACCAAATTCTGCATGAGCCTTGTTACATGCCCCTATCGGTTCATCCCGTGCTTGCTGTCCTCGCGTCGCTTTCCGTCGAATCGGCAATTCAGCGGAATCGCCTCGCGCGCGGCAGGTAGGTCGCCGAACCGCGAATCTATGGTCGTAGGCACAACGTGACTATCGACAGCCCGGGCCTCGATATTTCCTAATAAGGAGCGACCGACGGGTGCCGACGGGGCGATTTCCCCCTACGGATTTCGAAAACGCGAGGTACGGACGGTAGCAGCGGGACTTGAGAGGATTCATTCGTTTTCGGAAGTTCGAGCTAGGAAGTTGCGACGAGCCAGCGGGCCGTCTAGAAATCGCGACCTCATCTCCGCACAGATACCGCGAAGCGCGCCTGGCCGATCAGGATAAGCATAAGGGTAGCTCCATTCGACAAACCGCGAACGGCCTAGCCGGGAGAGCCCTTACGCGCCGATTCGGACCGCGAGATACCGCGAAGACGCGTGACAACACGAGGCGAAGCGACAAGACGGACCCCGAGTTCACCGACTCCCGAGTGCTACCCGAGAGCACTGCGAGAGACCACGACCTACCCTCGGTCAAGCGACACCGCGAGCGAGCGGAACATTAGACGGCAAGCGTGCCGTGTGCTACCCGAGAGCACAGAAGCGAGCGACAGCTGGGACGGAGCGCCGTCCCAAAGGTATGTTAATCAGATTTTACCTTCTTAAGAATATATTTTACTCTATTGTTTTCCCGTTAATTCCGTGTCAAACATTGATTGAACCCTTTTTCTCCCTATCCTCCCATGGTAAGTATAGTCAAGGCATGCTTTAGCACCTTAACAAGAGCAAGAACCCGGTGAATTATCCAAACCGCTCGGGGTGATTCACAAAAGTCCCTTCAGGACGTAACAGCCGCATGACAGTTGATAAGCCGTCATTATATACGCCTACACTAATATAAACTGCCGTGTTGAGTACATGTTTGCCGCTGGAAGTCGATTTCGGAGCCATTGACCAGACTGTGGCGTTAAAGCTCTCGTTGCTATTTTGCGTAAAGCCGCCGATGTAACGAGAAAGCAGTTCGTCACGGCTTAAATCGTCATAAATGGGTGAAATCGCTTCGTAAACTTCTTGAGATAGAAGTGGTTTATGCATGTGGTCTGATCCAGTAGCCTGTGCCTTCTGCCATGAGCACCATGAATTTTCTCCGCGCGGGCATTTGTCGTGTTTTGGTTCATCGTCAGTCGACAATTTGTGGTCTAGCGTCGCGTAGATTTCATTACGCATTTCTTCAACAGAATGATGATTTCGACGTATTGCTAGACCATAATAAATTGACAACTCGTCAATTAATTTACCCGTTAGCTTGCCTTTTCCTCCAAGGCCTTTTGTCTTTTTTTTTAAATTGCGAAGGCGAGTACCCATTCGCTTTTGCACGTGATCGATGCATTCTTTCTTTTTAATTGTAAAATTTCCATAGGGCTGTGAATCTAAGATGGATTTAAACGTTTTTGAATCTCCGTCTCCCACGTAATTTTCATACTTCAATTCGTGCAAAGATTCTGAGCGCTGGAACATTTCGATGACGGCGTCGACTTCCATCTTTCCCGCGGATCCCTCGTGGTTCGCTTGGCATTCATCTTCGTGAGTTTCGGCCCATTCCTTGTATTCGTCGGTATCCGATCTTTTCTTCCAATGTTCACAACTCTTACAATATTTGGATTGTATTAAAACATCGACCACTTTGCCAGTAAACCATCCAATAAGCGACGCAAATCCGAAAAGCCGCGTTTCCTCCACGAACCATCACCAGATACTGTAATGCCACTTGTGTTCGTCACTTTTTCGTCACTTTTTTCCTTCTGAAAGCTGACAAACCGCCGCTGCTGCAACAGCTATCTTTTGAACAATCGTATCATAAAATGATTGGAAAATTGGCCGCGGGAGATCCACGAACGCGCAAAATTTCATTATTTTATTCAATCCTACGCCCAGCAGCCGCATAGCAAGAATAATTCTCCGATTAATTTCGTATCCTTTTTCAATGAATGGAGAACTAGGAATATAAATCTTGTCGCATTTTTTGACATGAAATTACAATTTTGAATCCCAATCCGCGCTTTCCAGATTCGGTGAATCTCACATCAGCTTTGCACTTTTTGCACACCACAGCTTGCGATATAGCAGAGAACACTGCTAAAAAGTTCAAAATTCGGTAACCACAACCTTCGTCTACTTCAAAATCGACAGGATCGGTTGCTGATAATTTTCTAGCCGATGTGCCAACATTCTCGACGCTAGGCTTCTCCATTTCGTACCGGTTCAACGGCCGCCGCTTTGAAATTTTTGGTCTCTTCAAATTGTTGCATTTCCCCTTTCCGGCCTTTTTTTCATTGTACACTGGTGTTTTATCACTCATATTATTTTTTTTTTATTATTCACATTGAAGGAATAGGAGATTGGCTAAGTTTGCTTACTGAAACACACAATACAGTAAAGTCTCTCTATGGGCTCGGTTTTGTGCACACGATGAGGGCTTGTCACCTATCCCCACCACTTCTGTCTCACTCTTGTCCGGCGAAGGCGAGAGCGAGATGGAACGAGAGCGAGCGAAAGGCGCTGAAAGCGAGCGAGGACGGTACGAGACAGACGACGCGTTGATGTTTTGTCTCGCTCCGTCTTTCGGAGGCCTGATACTCCGTCCTTTGCATGCGCGGCGGGCGTGCGCAATGGTCGCTAAATCTTGACGCAGGCCCGGCTCAAGTCTTTTTTGCGCCCTGGGCGGAAAGTCGACAATAGGTGCAAAATGGTATTTTCATTGCTGGTATTGTTCAAAATAAACTTTAAAATTAAATATTACAAGTTGTACTATAAGTGGTTTAATACTACGAATAAAAATTCAGAGTAAGGTCATCAATAAACTCAAATAAATATATTATAATAAATGGCGGAATTTGGCAAGTTCGCCTAGGGCCCAAAAAAGACTCGTGCCGTGCCTGGCTATCTGACCGTCGCCCGCATGCGTCGAGCAGTCACGATTCCATCTGAGCGCTCGCACCCGTCGCGCACGCCTGCCGCGCACGCAAAGCATTCCATCTCGCTCCCCCTTCGACCAGAAAGAAGCGAGAAACGAACACTCGGAATTAGGACTCGGGTCTCCATGAGGGCTCATCGCCGGTCCCGACCAGCGAGCCCATAGGGAGACTTTACTGTAGTTTACAAGTAAGTCTTTATTTCAATGTCTTATGACAGAGCTCGCCTTTTCAAGGTGTGCACAAAGACTGGCGTTCGCCAGACGTACAATTTTCCGGGAAGACGCGCGCGACTAGAAACACCTTTTAATTAGTTGACCCGATATCGATGTCCACCAATCGGTACTTTTCCGGTCCAAAATCGCGCCACCTATTTCGCGCGTCTTCGGCGCGCTTTATCGTAACAGGCGTGAGATTTGGCGGGAGAAATACTCCTGGCAATGCAGCGGGGTTTCCCCCAGGCCGCGAGGCGCGTGATGTGGCCGGTCGCAGGCCCCCCGGGTGATACCCGCAATAACTATTGAGGCCGTAAACGAAAGTCTCGAAGGAAAACATGCTTTCCCATACAGCACACTTCGTTCCTGCAATATTGCCGTGCATTGGAGTGGCAATGATCCTACAATATTGCAGCAATATTGCAAGAACGTTGCCGTGCAATGTTCCATTGGTAACGATCGTACAATATTTCTGCAATATTGCGCGCACATCGCCGTGCAATGTTCCACTGGCAACGATCTTACAATATTTCGGCAATATTGCGCGCACATCGATGTGCAATGTTTCAGTGGCAACGACCCAGCAAAATTGCCTACATATTGCCGTGCAATACTGTAGTGGAAATATTGTAGAAACAGTACAGCAATATTCTGACGCAATTATGACTTTGACGAAATTTGAAATATGACGTCGAGTAGATTCTACAGCATGTTTCCTTTAACTGGATATGCTAGAATTTCTCGTTGGCCGTTGAAGATATGAAAAGAGTGTTATTGTGAGAGTTGTTTGTACATGAATTTAAATTATAGAAGAGATTTGAAAATGAATTTAATTTGTTTAGATAGAGTAGATACTATATATTTTAATGTTTGAAATTATTATTATTATTATTATTAAACGTCTTTATTGCACAAACACGTATATACAATCAAGCAAGAGAAAAGAGAGATAAAAAGACAAATGCAAAAGTTTAGTCAGTAGTAAGGCTAGGCCGGTTCTAACCCAGGTCCTCTGAGGGGAGCGCGGGGGCGGGGGGAAGTGAGGGCGCGCGGGGGAGCGCGGCGGAGGGAAACATGGGCGCGGGGCCTGCGGGGAGAGGAAGACAGGTTGCGCGCGCACGAGCCGCGGAGTGGGGGAAGCCGCGATGATGGAGGGGATCAGTCCGGACCGAGCCGCCGCGGAGACCTCTCCAGACCGGACCCACCGTAGGAAATTTTTCAGACCTGGCCCAGGGAGGGGACAGCCCCTGAAAAAATTTCTGGGGGCGGGTCGAGTCTGAAAAATCTTTTTTCAGACTCGATCCGCTCCCTGAAATTTTTTTCCCCAAAATATTTTTTCTAAACCATTATATAATGGAATTTTCCCCCCAACACAGAGAAATAATAATTTATTTTTATCGGATGAAGTCGGGAAAGATCGGCTTTTTCACACCGCGTATTCCGAGGAGGGAAAGAGACAGAGCATTACTTTAAAAAGCTAAATTCGAGAGAGGGAAAGAGACAGCGCTACATGGCGATACAATCGCATTTTATTCTACAGCTAACAAGTTTTCGAAGCGTTCCGATTCAGCGTCGCAGCGTATCGCGCGATCGTGTGTAATTCGGCTCCTCTGGAGCGGCCGCGTGGGGTGACGTCATTTGGCGGCGCGAATCATAGAAAGAATTATGCGGTGCCAGCAAATCTTAAAATTATGTGACGAGGAGAGGAGGAGGACGGGTAAATAAAATGGTGCAATGAAATACGTTTAAGAATATATATTGTTAGAAAAATATAAAATATAAAAAAGAATATGAATATAAAAAATTAGGACAAAAAGAGAATATAAATATAAAAATAGAATATAAAAAAATTAGGACAAAAAGAGAATATAAATATAAAAATAGAATATAAATATAAAAGAATATAAATAGAATTTAAGAATAAAATAAGAAATATAATAATAATATACAATAAAAATAATAAAAAATAGAAATAGGAAAATAGAAAAAAATAGAAAATTAAAAGAAAAAATATATAAAATGATAGAAAAAATCACTGCGATGCTCCGGGGGCGATGGTGGCGATGGTGACGATGGTGGCGATGGTGACGATGGTGGCGATGGTGGCGATGGTGGCGATGGTGGCGATGATGAGGGGGGCGATGGTGGCAATGGTGAGGGGGGCGATGGTGGTGGTGTAGGGGGTAAGCCCCGCACATCGATCAGCGGCAGCCCCCGCTGATCGATGTACGGCAGCCCCCGCGCACCGATTCGCGGCGGCGGCGACGGTGGTGACGGTGGCGAGGGAGGCAGCGACCGCGGCCTACTCATGTCGATCCATGGTGGCGATGGGGACCGCGGCCGCTGCAGGTGCCCCATCCGAAGGTACGGCACCCAAGGGTGCCGCAGCCGTGCATCCCTCACGGGGCCGAACATGGGGCGATCCTCCGCAAGTAGCCGCGCCAACCACCATAGTTCATCGCGGTCCTAGATCACAAAACGTTGATATAACATTGATACATTAAACATATTAAGCACAAAGCATACAAAAACACTGCACTACATGCCTGTGGAGGCGGTGGCGATGGGTGCGGCGGCGGCGATGGGTGCGGCGGCGGCGATGGTTGCGGCGGCAGTGGCGAAGGTGGCGAAGGGGGCGACGACGCGTCACCCCAATCTTCTGGCCACGAGCGTGACGGTGGTGGTGACGAGCCCTAAAAGATAGAAACCCACGATTTAATATTGACACTCGATATCAAAGGTTAAACGCGATAAATGTTAAAATATTGCAAAGTACATACTTCCGAGCCACACTCCGGCGCTATCCTTTGCAGCCCCATTGTCACAAAAAAAAAATTCTTGACACAAAACAAACTGTCCGGTGGCTGCCGAGCTTTGAGGACAACTGGTCCCGCAGCGCTCATGCAATTTGTCACCCATGCCTAAAGTTGCATATGTTGCAAAGTAGGATGCCTTTGTTCTTCACTGGCCACCCTCTCCTTCTATGTGCTCCACATGCATTTTCGCGGACCATCTTCGCCATCTGCATCTTCTTCGAATTACTCACTGGCCATCCTATCCTTCTTCGTTTGCATCATTTCACTATACCATATCATACCACTTTGAACGTGTATCGAACGTGTATCAAACGGTTATGGTACCCCTCTGATCGGGTATTGAACGTGAATCTTACGCGGTGTCAGCAGAAACGTTGAATCTTAAAATTAAATGGCGAGGATGATGATGGACGAATAAAATTGAGAAATAATTCATGCTTAAGAAATTTTATTTAAAATTAAAATTAAAATAATATAATTTAACATTTTCTCTTCCTACAAGCATCAGCTAGGATAACATTGATGGCGCATGCTACCAGTTCACAATCTACATGATAATCCTCGCAGTAATGTTCGCTATCGCGTATGATTTTAGCAGCACGACGCGCATCTAATGTTTCACAGGCAACATCGCTCTGCTGTAGCACGTTAACAGAAGTTTCAAATTTTACTTTCGCATCTTCAGCAGTTTGATACATCCGCGGATACACATACTCTATACATGGTTGAAGATTTAATAAAAATGTTGCTGTATCTAGTGTGAAATACAGTGCATTATCACATTGTGTAATCTTTATAATTGGCGAATCAAAGATCCGAAAAAATTCCACCGTTAAAGTATCAATCCGCATTGAGTCTGGTTCAGGTAATCGTGCACATTCTTCGATGGCTTCACGGTTGTCGAATAGCACACCCCATGTATGCCATGATAATATGAGATGATTTCCATGATTGTCGCCGAGAAGAACTTCTACATCGACCGTAGGTCCTACGTCGATTCCAATTTCTAAATATTTGCTACCCATGGATGTTAATGCGTATCTTCTGACCATGATACGCGATCCTTGGCGCGGACTAAGAGAACAATCAAAGCTATGAAATTATCCGCTCGTATTAGGAACAAACATAAAAATTTTGAGAAGGTGTGAAAATAATGCATTACCAGTCATTATATATATTCTCCCCACATGGAGCTATACCATCATCTCGCACGATCGGAACGAAATAATCCTCACACCCAGCGAGTATTTCATCAATGGTACTGTAAATTTTATTCATAGCACTATTTGTTCCGTCGAAAGTCACTGAGGCTACTGAGCGATTGATTGAACAGCGTTAGGGAGCCGTCTTAAATAGTGGTGCGATTGCTTCCCCCACCGCCGCATTTTATTTTAAAACTTTCAAATTTTCCATAATGTTTTTCAATCTTAACGTCGCAGCGTATCGCGCGAGATGATGCCATTTTTTTTTGCAATGCTAATGTAACATGATACTTCTGAGAACGTCGAATCTTAGAATTCTGCGGAATCAGCAAAAACAGCGATTCTTAGAAATAGGTGTCAGCAAAAACAGCGATTCTTAGAAATAGGTGTCAGCAAAAAAAACCACGATTCTTAGAAATAGGTGTCAGCAGAAACATCAATTCTTAGAAAATAGGTGTCAGCAGAAAATTTGTTGGACGATCTCGCGCGCTAATTCGTCATACGCGTGAATCATAGAAAGAATTATGCTGCATCGACAGAAACTGCATAGAACCATATTAGGATGGATCGCCATTTTTTTGCATGCAATGCATTCGGGGGAGGGGGTACGCTAAAAGAGTAAGACAGAGATAGAAAATCACGATGAGGATATAAATATGCGCTCTAAACTGTACAAAGCCTCAATTTGCTGTAACACGTTGCACAGATTACAGCCATGGGAGAATTCGCGCAAGCAGAACGCCAATTATTGGATCAATCTGCACGATTGATTTCCCGAGAAGAGTACCTCACGTAGGAAGAACGGTGCAACGAATGTATCGAATCGTTGGAAGAACAGAGCCGCGTAAAACGCCCGCGATTATCGATCGGTGTTCGGCAATCCGTGGTTGCTCGAATCGCGCGTCTCGAAGGCCTAAAATATTCGTTGCGCGGACGTTTCGTACGCGAAGGTGCCGGACATTCGAGCACAGGACTTTTGTGGCGCGAAATAGACGCTGCGTTCGATAGCCGCGTATTAACCCGTGCAGTGCTAAATTCGAACTATATCGAACCGCGCAACTTCCTTCAAGATGCGGCGACCATTGTGCTGGAGCATGTGCGGGGCGCTTTGAGGAAACAGCGGAACCTCAAAGTGAACACAGTGTTCAACGGTGAATTTGTGGCGGGTGACAAGCATGCTTGCAAAAGCATCAACATCCGAAACTGCGAACTCTTCCACACATCCGATCTGCAGGAGTGGTATCAGCGATGCGTCGTCGAACCCACCCTGGCATCGCTGGAAGAGTTCCAGGAACGCGACAGCGGATGGGCATTGACGCGGATCCTCAACCTAACCGTCAATGTCAACAAGTACAATCCGCTGCGCGCGGGATGCCACATCAAGTTGCCGCAGAATTTATTGTTGAAGAAAGCAACAATTAACGTGCAATCCCCGGACAATGCGTGCTTCGCGTGGGCAGTGGTCGCCGCTCTCCATCCTGCGGAAAGACATCCCGATCGCCCAAGTTCATACCCCAGCTATGCGTCCGTATTAAATCTTCAGGGCATTGAATTTCCGATGTCTCTGGGGCATATCGGGAAGTTTGAACGGCAGAACGGCATCTCCATCAACGTGTACAGTTTCGAGATGGAGATGGAGAAGCCGAAGGGACCGACTGTCTTCCCGCTGCGTCTCACCAGCCAAAAGAGGGATCGGCACGTCAACCTGCTCTACACGCCGAATCAAGAGCACGGTGATGTAGGGCACTTTGTGCTATTCAAGAACTTGTCCAGGCTGGTGAGCGCGCAGTTGAGCAGACACGAAAAAAAGAAATTCATCTGTGATCGGTACGTATAGAAAACATGCGAAATGTTAAAATGTCTCGCGAAACAAAATTAAATGAAATTTTTTTGTGTTTTTGTAGATGTATGCACTATTTCGGATCCGCCGAGAAATTGGAGGCCCATTCGCTGGACTGCAGTAAGATGAACGATTGCGCCATCCTGCTGCCCAGCGAAGGCAACAATCTCCTCAGCTTCGGTAACCACGGTATGAAGGAGCGGCTCCCCTTCGTGGTGTATGCGGATCTCGAATGCATCATCGAGAAAACAGATGACAGTCACCAAATGGATGATGTAGATAACAAATTACACACGTAGCAACACCATAAAGTTCATAGTATAGCCTATTATATGCATTGCTCGTATGATACATCGCTGTCGACGTATCGATGTCGCCGCGACGCGGATTGTGTTTCGTGGTTCGTAGACGAACTAAAAAATTTTGCAAACTTTGCCAAACCCATCTTGTCTAGTAATGTTCCCATGCTGGATTTAACTCCTGAACAGTGGACGACATTTCACGATGCAACACACTGTCATATTTGCGAAGAACCATTCGAAGCTAGCGATGTACGAGTTCGCGATCATTGTCATCTCTCCGGACGGTTCAGAGGTCCAGCACATTCGGAGTGCAATTTAAATTATAAAAACGCGTTTTACATCCCCATAGTTTTCCATAATTTATCCGGCTACGATTCGCATTTCATTATCGAGGAAATAGCTACCGCTTTCGGTATTACCCATAACGAAAGAAAAGTATATTTCATTCACAAAAAATGTCGAAGATCCGGCTGAATCAGACTCGCGAAATTATATTAAAGTACGATTCATCGATTCTTACAAATTTCTCAATACCAGTCTCGACAAATTAGCATCTTTTCTGAGCACAGATCAATTAAAAATTTTACGATCCAAATTTGAAACATTATCCACCGAGGATTTCAATTTATTGACGCGAAAAGGTGTCTTTCCGTATGAATACCTTGATTGCGCGAACAAGCTGCAGGATCCATGCTTACCGCCGCGCGAATCATTCTACAGTTCGTTAACGGGTGAAACTGTATCCGAGACCGATTACGCGCACGCCGAGACCGTCTGGCAGCGTTTTGGGATTAGAACCTTGGGCGAATACAGCGACTTGTATTTGAAAACAGATGTCTTGTTATTGGCAGATATTTTTGAAAATTTTCGCGAAATTTGTATCAAGAGCTACGGATTAGATTCGGCACATTATTATACTCTACCTGGTTTCACATGGGATGCAATGCTAAAACACACCAAAATTACCTTTGAATTGCTCACAGACGTCGATATGGTTTTGTTTATCGAACGTGGTATACGCGGGGGCTTAAGTCAATGTTCCGGAAGATACGCGCATGCCAATAACAAGTACATGTCATCTTACGACGCATTGGAAGAGTCATCGTACTTGATGTACTTTGACGTGAACAATTTGTATGGATGGGCAATGTGCCAGCCCCTGCCACACGCTAAATTTCAATGGGTCGAAGATGCCGCAAATTTTGACGTGTCTTCGATCGCTTCCGATTCGCCCACGGGATACATTCTCGAGGTAGATCTGGAATATCCGCAACGTCTGCACAACATTCATGCCGATCTACCGTTCTGTCCGACGCGTGACAAACCACCTGGCAGCAGGCAGGACAAGTTACTCGCGACGGTATATGATAAGCAGCGTTACGTTATTCATTATCGCAACCTGCAGCAGTGCACGCGTCACAGTCTTCGTATTACAAAGATACACCGCGTGCTTCAATTCGCTCAATCGCCCTGGCTCCGCGATTACATCGAACTCAATACACGGTTTAGAACAGCCGCGACAAACGATTTTGAAAAAAATTTGTACAAATTGATGAACAACGCGGTATTCTGTAAAAATATGGAAAATGTACGAAATCACGTGGATGTCAAACTTTTGACACATTGGGAAGGGCGATATGGCGCGGAGGCAATGATCGCGAAACCGAATTTCCACAGCAGAAGTGTTTTTTCGGAAAATTTAATAGCTGTTGAATTGCGAAAACTCGAGGTGAAATTCAACAAACCGATATACGTGGGTATGTGCATTCTGGACATATAAAAAATTTGCTTGTATGAATTTCACCACGAGTACATGTCTCCCCTGCACGCTCAAAATTGTAAAATTCTATACACCGACACTGACAGTCTCATTTATCACATTCGATGCGACGATATCTACGAGACCATGAAACACAATATCGATAGATTCGACACAAGCGAATATCACATCAACAATGCATATAATATGCCGCGTGTAAATAAGAAGGTTCCAGGGCTGATGAAGGACGAAAATAACGGTGCGATAATGACCGAATTCGTAGGTCTTAGAGCGAAAATGTATGCACTTCGCGTAGCCGGCAAAAAAGATACGAAAAAGGCGAAAGGCGTCAAGACCAACGTCATAGCCAAAACGATAACTTTCGACGACTACGCGCAGTGTTTGCATAGGGAGATCGAAATGGTTCGCAGACAATCATGCATACGGTCTAAATTGCATAAAGTGTACACCATTTCGGAATCCAAAATCGCTCTAAGTCCGTACGACGACAAGCGGCATATCGTACCCGATTCGACCGACACTCTGCCCTGGGGACATTATAATATCCCATTGTAAAATAGAAATTATTGTATTTATTATAAATAGTGGAATTATCGTATAATATCAAATTGTTCACAAATGTATAGAAATTGCTCGCAACTGTATAGAAATTGTTCGCAACTGTATAGAAATTATTATATAGTGGAATTATTGCGTAATATAAAATTGTTCGCAACTGTATAGAAATTATTATTGTATTTATTAACTCATTCGCATAAATAGCAGGATTAATGTGTAAAAATAAAAAATTGTTTGCACATTTACATATGTATCAGTGTATTTATTGAACCATGTATTATTATTTTACAATACATTATTTTTATTTATCCAAGAATTGTGTGATTTATCAAAGCCCAGCCACTTGACGTACACCTTATCCCCCTTTCTACGCAACACTTTTTCCACTAGATACACATCAGGATCGGTGACGCGTTGCAGCTCGTGTTCGTAGAATTCTCCGGCAACAGGCTTTCCACAGGAATCGACCAGCAGATACGTCGCGGGATTAGTTGCCTGTACTTTGGCTATCTCGAACACCTCCGTTGTCCAATTCGGCGTATAGCCTTTATCGAAGATGGTTTTAAATTTGCTCACGCGCACAAACTCGCCCAACTTGAATCTCGCTGGAGCAGCGATCTTTATGTTGCTGTACACGGTGGCTAGCAGCTTATCGGCGATCGCAGGGGTAACATCGCAAGGACGCATTCCGATGGTTCTATGTTTTCGTGCGTTATACTCTGCAAGTAGACGCGGTAGCGCATCGGTCCATCTGTAGGTTCCATTGAGCGTAAACATTTTCCACATATTGTTCTTCAAAGTTCTATTGAAACGTTCCACGACGGAGGCCTTCATCACCGAATACGTCGAATAATGATTAATGTCGTGCTTTGCAAAGAGTTTCTGCACATCGGCGTTGTAAAATTCTTTTCCTTGATCGGTTTGCAAATTTTTCGGATATCGGTCTCTAAATATCTTTGCAAACGCTTTAGTCACCTCAGCGCCACTTTTAGTCTTGAGCGGTAACGCCCACTCATACTTGCTCAGCACATCGATGACGGTGAGTATGTAGTGGTGACCCTGGTTGAATCGCGAGTATGGACGCATTTCTACAATGTCAGCTTGCCACAGATCATCGTATCCATGCACTATGACGCGCCTCCGTGGGAAATGTCTTCGAGCTGGAGCGTGCAATTCCTCAACGAGTTGTCGCTTTTTGTGGCTATGGTTTTCTTTACTCTTGGATTTCGATAATGGCTGCATGTTTGATCGCAGAGGTGCCTTGGACACGAATGATGCGATAATTATCGTGTACGTGCATTATGTGCTTCCCGTCGGCCCTAGACAAGTCTGGACAAGTTGCTGCTCCGTAGCAAAAGCGGTTATAGCCTCTTTAACTTTACGAATTTCGTTGTTCGGCTGTGAGATAGAATTCAACGCCTGCGATATCTTTTGAACGCTGTTTTGCAACGCCAGTATATCTTTCTGAAACACGACCAGCTTCCTCTCTAATTCTTCCTGCTGCTCTCTCAAAAATTTAATGCTCTTTTCCACGTATAGTTTATTGACGGCATCGGTGTCAGCCACCGGCTGAGCTACGCGTCGTATCTTGCGTGATTTTGCATCAAAATCGGCACCAACCACGCAAAGAGCGTTATCTCGCATGTAATTTCGAAGCACACCGTTCCATTTGTAATAGTCCATTCTAGCTGCTCCACTCTTCTCGAGCGATACCCCAAATTTGTTGATCGGCATTTCGACGCATACTATGCACATCATCGGTGTGCGGTTTAATTTATATAATGAGGCCTATCTCGCGGAGTTCCTCGTGAATAGATAGAATTTCAGGATCATGAGAGTTGTTGCCCGCCTGACGCGACGCTTCCAGCAAACGCAACCGATCCACCAGCTCGTTGGGATCGTCCCAGTGCACGTAATCGATCTTGTTATCGTTTACCACCATGGCTCGCGGTGTCCTTAGACCTTTCCCTGCTCTACTAGCCGATGCGCTAGGGAGTAGCGGTGAAATTACATGTTTGTACTCGTATCCCTTGTTGCTCAATGGGGGCTTTTTAGCGACATGATCGCGTCTGTGGGCGTTTGTCGCCAGCAGTATACTTTTGTATTTTTGTTTATCGGCATCGGTTCATACAGTATCGTCAGGAATTCTCATGAAAATCATTTCGTAAAGGCCTTCTGTTCCTTTGTATTTTACGCCATCTATGATTATATTGTCATCCTTGTCAATATCGAAAGCGTTATCCCCAAGCATGGGTCTACTATCGTCAAAGTATACGCCGTACACATAGTCAATTTTTGTATTCTTATCACCACTCAGAATTGCGCTCATGTATTTTTGCCCCAGCGGACCGAAATGACTGCGAAACGTTTCTTGTCCCTCGGGTGTTTGGAGTTGTTGCCTAACAGATGTTGCCAGCGACTCGTTGGGACCAGTTTCGAAAACGTCATCATCAATGGTTGAGAGCGATTGTACACGAGGAATTGTATTTATTGGCACGGGAGGAACGGGAGACTGGTTTGTGTAGCATCATGCCGTTTCCGCTTCGATTGAACCGGTGTGGAGGTTACGGGTGAATATTCCGATAACGTGTGTCGTTTCCTCATTGCCTTACGCGATGTGATTTTTGTTTTAGGCGTTAATGTTTCATTTTCTTCAACGTCTGTGCTCATCAGCGGTGATGTGTCAGCTTCTGTCGCTGTGGTATTCTCCGCAATATGCTTTAAGGGTTCGACGATAGGCTTGAAGTATCTCTCCAACGCGACATCTTCCTCCATCTTGCCAGTCTTCAAAGCCTGATATTTCCGGCGAATGGCTTCGCTGGTTTTTGCAATTTCCTTCGCTATTCTCTCGCGATCCTTAATCTCCAGAGTATCGATATCAATCATCGTTGTACCGCAGATGTTGCATTCCCGCCGACGTGTTAATGACAATTGACCACTTCACGGTACGGCAAACTCGTTAAATCCCTTTCTATAACGCCCATTGGACATCGCGCTATCCTTGTTTATCACCACGAAACCATACTCCCGTTGCCAACAATTACGACACAAAGCGCAGAAATCCTCGTAAGTCATGTCTGTGTTTACGTGATCGTTGTACACATGCTCCAAGTTGGTACCATCCTGCTTAAACAGAATCAGCAGATTCGCATTGTCGCGTATAAGATATTTGGGAATCTTTGCGTACGTCTGACAGAGATAGAAACAGTCAACGTTCGAATGGCGCGCCATTGCAAAGTACTCCCTTATCGTATCTTGCTTGCCGCATGCCACGTCATCAAAGATAAAAATAGAATTCGGAAGCGATTCGCTCGGCGGGATGACGTCACTGTTATTCGAAAACGTAAAGTAGCCAATTTCATCTATCGGAGTCAATAAATTCTCCAAATACTGATATTTCGGCTGTTGCAACGACTTGGAATACACGTACACGTTCTCAAAGCGGACGCCGTGTGGACTTTCCAACAAGCTCACCAGCACGTTGGTCTTTCCACAATTTGATGGATCGCAAATTAGGCACCGGATAGTGTTTGGTAGCATGCTACCATGTCTGTGTCTGGTTTTCGGGGGCATCATTTGCAATTTATCGTCAAAATTTGCCACGCGTATCGTTACAGGTTGTCGCACGAATCGCATCCTCTCCGTGAACTGTGAAAAATGATTTTGATACGTCGAAGCAGCGACGCGTCCTATTTATAGGTCCGCGCCGAAACACGTCAGCTCAGTATTCAAAATGCTTCTGATCCTGTCGGATAATTGCGATTTTCGAGACCTAACCTCTGAGCAGTTGAAATACATACCAAAGATTGTTCTACTGCGCGAGTTTGGCAGACACATTGAGCAGTTTTGGGACAGGCTCCCCGAGCATATAAAAGCCGATTCTGAGGTTCGGCAGCATCGTCGGTGCTTGTTTACACATTATAATCGCCCTTGGCAGCGAACACATATCGACGGTCCAGCACCATTGATTAAAAACTGTAGCGAATGTCACCAACGAGAGTAAAGAAAGGTTGTGGTCTGTTAAATCGGGCGATAAACGCGTTACCTGTCGAATTACATATCCCGGGATACCAGTTTTGCGGTCCAGGAACTCATCTGATAAAACGATTGGCTAGATGTGATCGAGGCATCAATCCGTTGGACGCAGCGTGTCGCGAACACGATATTGCGTATTCGCATAGCAACGACCTCGGTGAACGGCACGCGGCAGATAAAGTTCTCGCTGACAAAGCGCGAAAACGCATCGTTGCGCGAGACTCGACTCTGGGCGAAAGAGGTGCTGCTACAGCTATTTGGGCAACTATGAAGGCCAAGACGAAAATCGGAATGGGGATGAAAACAAAAACCGGCAAAAGGACTCCAAAGAGAGCATCGCAAAAGCGGATTCTTCCGGTGGCAAAACGGGGTGGTATATTACCACTTCTCCCGCTGCTAGGTGTTCTCGGATCGTTAGCTGGCGGAGCGGCGGGGATCGCCAAGGCGGTAAACGATAATAAGGCGGCGCAGCATCAGTTGCAGGAAATGCAACGTCATAATCGCTCCATGGAAGGCCGTGGACTTTATCTCACGCCATACAAGCGTGGACAGGGAATATCGAAACGAAAAAAAAAAAAAAACGCCGAAAAGAAAATAAAAATACCTGCGGGCCTAACTACCGATGCACAATTGGAGGAGTTGGCAAAACGTATGCGTATTCCATTCTATAGAGGTGTTTTTATGCGCAATGCACTACCAGCCGGAGGAGTACATCGAAACGAGAGCGGTATCGTAAATTTGGACAATGACGAGGGGCCGGGGACTCATTGGGTGGCATATGCGAAGAGAGGGTGTCGAGCTATATATTTCGACAGCTTTGGGAATCTTCGGCCGCCTAAGGAATTGGTACAATATCTGGATAAAGATGCTGTGAAAATCGAATACAATCGAACGCCTTATCAGAAGTACAATCAGAGCAATTGCGGACAACTATGTCTACGCTTTCTACAAACGATCGACACCAAATTTAAGGATTGACTTCCCACCATTATGATTCAGTACTAGTCGAGCCGTGCAGCTCTGAATATGTCGCTAACATTCACTCTAACCGACAAGAGTAGCACCCTCGCGGTGAGCTACTTTCCACCCATAGATTTGAGCGACGATGATTACGAGCTTGGCCTAGCAACCTTTGAAACTTATCATACAATACCGAACATCGACTGGAGCAACGATAACTTCTACTTCGTCGTAAACTATGGCATCAAAAACAGCAGTGTTGACACCAGTCCCGAAACTATTAGGATTCCGCACGGCTCCTACGAACTAGACGCCATTGCCAAGTATTTGAGACAGCGATTACTCGAGCGGTATCCTAAAAATCTCGATGACACCAGCAATGTTGACAACGATGTGTATCCTATAGTGTTGCGTCCCAACAACAACACCATGAAAAGCGAGCTGTACTGCTCGTTCGCCGTAGATTTTACGAAGCGCAATAACATTGGATCGCTACTAGGCTTCTCGACGAATCGGATATTAGAACCAGGGCGGTGGCACGAATCGGACGATCCAATTAATATCATGAACGTGAACATTATCCGCGTAGAATGTAGCGTGACCGCTGGCGCGTACAACAATGGCAAACGTGTACATACGATACATGAATTTTCTCCGAGAGTTCCACCAGGATATAAGATATCGGAAACGCCCGCACAGATCATTTACCTTCCAATCACCGCACAGGTCATTACGAATCTAACGATACGCGTTGTGGATCAAGACGGACGGTTGCTAGATTTTCGAGGTGAAGAGATTACCATCAGACTGCACGTGCGACGGCGACGATAATACGTGTGGTGCGAAAGAGATGCTTGTGTTGAACGACTCCAGAAACTCGTTTCTTCCAAGTGAAATTGCTTGCAACAACAACAACAACTGCAACAGCTCTGATCACGCTAAAAAGAAGAGGCTCAGTGCTGCGAACATTGCATTTTTGAGATCATTGGGATTCATTGTGCGCATATAAGTTGAAAAAAATGGCTAATATTCTAAGCATTGGAGGGAAGCCGACGTTTGATGATCGCATCGTCAAGCTCGAGACTCACACATAGAACCCATATGTCAACACAACGTTTGGATACAGCGATGAGATAAGAATATCCATACAACAGCAGGATTTGTACACATTACCGTATGAAAGTTTCCTCTATGTGGAGGGGAAATTGAAGATAAATAAACAAAACGATGCGTTAACGGTGATGTTGGGAAATAATTGTGTGGCGTTCTTATTCGACGAGATTCGATACGAGCTGAACGGTGTGGAGATTGATCGTAACAGAAACGTTGGAATAACTAGCACGCTTAAGAACTATGTATCGCTGACATCTGACGAAGACAAAAATATGGAGAATGCCGGATGGGGCTTGAAACGACGCGATGGGCTAATAGTGAAAAATTATTTCAATTTTTGCGTCCCACTCAAATATTTGCTGGGATTTTGCGAGGACTACAAACGCATAATTATTAATGCGCGTCACGAATTGATTTTAATACGATCGCGCAACAACAATGCTCTGATAGGATCACCGATGTTGGAACCAGAAATTGAATTACTTAAAGTGCAATGGCGGATGCCTCATGTGACGCTGAACGACCTTAATAAGCTATCGTTGCTACGTGCTTTGGAAAGTGGGCAAAACCTGAGCATTTGTTTTCAATCGTGGGATCTGTACGAGTATCCTCTCTTACAGAGCACGACCAAGCATTCGTGGGCCGTGAAGGCATCTGCGCAGCTGGAGAAGCCGCGATGCGTGATCCTTGTTCTACAGACTGGTCGAAAGAATGTGATGACTGAAGATGTTACTAAGTTCAACAACTGTAAATTGGCCAATGTAAAACTTTTTCTCAACTCGGAATTTTACCCATATGATGACATGAACTTGGACTTTGACAAGAATAAGCACGCCATCTTGTATCACATGTATACGCAATTCCATAAATCGTATTATGGGCATAGTTGCAACGAGACATTATTCACCGTGGCTGAATTTTTACATTTTGGCCCCCTCGTGGTAATTGATTGCTCGCGACAAAATGAGTCGATCAAGAATGGCACCGTGGACGTGCGCATAGAATTCGAGTGTAAAGAGAATGTGCCGGTAAATACTACGGCCTACTGCCTGATTCTGCACGATCGGGTGGTTGAATACAATCCGCTGACAAACGTGGTGCGCAAAATCAATTAATTTGCCACGCTCCTTGCCTGCCCTCTCATGTGTCAAAATCATACCAAAATTTCATCGTGAAAATCGAGATGCTTTACGAGAAGGACTGCATTCTCCCGTCTGTCTTGGAAGCGAGCGGACCTCTAAATTGTGTCGATAATGGCTGTACCAACATTTGCTGACCTGCAAGGGTTCATCGTTGATGGAAGATTTATCGTGAAGGAAGTGGGTGTCCTACGAAAGGGAACAATTCTCTCGCACTATATTTTCGGGAGTTCGACGCCGCAATATCTTCTTACAAAATCCGACAAATCAAGCATCCGGTGGTTGGTGGCAAAACATCATGGACTACGGTGGGACGATGGAGACGTTCCGTACAGTATGGCTAAACAGCTAATTTCGGAAGCTGTAGCTGATGCAATCGACGAAGAAGATGACGCATCCCATATCGTATACGTTAAAGGGTTATAGAAACGCGACCGGCTTGCGGATTTCCTCGATGAAAATACGAGAGCGGACGTGGTCATCGAGGCGCTGGACATTGAATACGAGGATATTAAATCTCTAAATAAGCTAAATGTAGTTAATACTCTGCGATGTAGCAGACACGCAAAGCATTGTGCCTTGCAAAATGTACTTAAAATATTCAACTGGTGGTCTAAACGCCAGAGAGAAATTCATAAATAAAATATAATCTATTTTTAATGCATAAATGTTTTTTCTTCACCCTCCCCAACCTCCTATATGCGATGTATGCTAGATTAAGACGATAGTTATAATTATTATGCAGAAGCGGTTCGGTTCACGTTCAGAGTGATACGATTTACGTTCAGAGTGGTACAATTCACGTTCGATTTACGTTCAGAGTGGTATGGTGTGGTATAGTGAAATGATGCAAACGAAGAAGGATAGGATGGCCAGTGAGTAATTCGAAGAAGATGCAGATGGCGAAGATGGTCAGCGAAAATGCATGTGGAGCACATAGAAGGAGAGGGTGGCCAGTGAAGAACAAAGGCATCCTACTTTGCAACATATGCAACTTTAGGCATGGGTGACAAATTGCATGAGCGCTGCGGGACCAGTTGTCCTCAAAGCTCGGCAGCCACCGGACAGTTTGTTTTGTGTCAAGAATTTTTTTTTTGTGTCAAGAATTTTTTTTTTGTGACAATGGGGCTGCAAAGGATAGCGCCGGAGTGTGGCTCGGAAGTATGTACTTTGCAATATTTTAACATTTATCGCGTTTAACCTTTGATATCGAGTGTCAATATTACATCGTGAGTTTCTATCTTTTAGGGCTCGTCACCACCACCGTCGCCGCAATGGTCCCCCGATTGGGGCTCGCCGCCGTCTCCTTCGCCTCCGCCTCAGCATGTATGTAATACTTTACATTTGTTTTGTGCGTGCGATGTTTATGATGTTTAATGTGCTAATATTATATCGCCGTTTGGGTATGTGTTCCAGGACCCGCACCTATTGAGGGCGCGCCTAGCGTTTTTAGCCCAACTATTGGCGGAGGCTGGGCCTCAGGGTGCACCACTCCACCCTGAGCCGCGGGACGTACGGCTCAGGATAGCCGCGCGGCTGCGGCAGGAGCCCCAGGTGGGGCCGAGGTGGGCCCCCTATCGCATCGCACGGCCACAATCACCGCCATCAGCCCCATCACCGCTATCACCCCCATCACCGCCATCGCCCCCCGTACCATCACCACCTCCCCAGTAGTTTTGAATTTTTTTGTATTTTTTCTATCATTTTATATATTTTTTTCTTTTAATTTTATATTTTTTTCTATTTTTCTGTTTCTATTTTTTATTATTTTTATTGTATATTATTATTATATTTCTTATTTTATTCTTAAATTCTATTTATATTCTTTTATATTTATATTATATTTTTATATTTATATTCTCTTTTTGTCCTAATTTTTTATATTCTATTTTTATATTTATATTCTTTTTTTGTCCTAATTTTTTATATTCATATTCTTTTTTATATTTTATATTTTGTAACAATATATATTCTTAAACGTATTTCATTGCACCATTTTATTTACCCGTCCTCCTCCTCTCCTCTCCTCGTCACATAATTTTAAGATTCGGCACTTTGTCATATTTCGTTCTTCGCACTGCCAAATGACGTCACCCCACACGGCCGCTCCAGAGGAGCCGAATTACACACGATCGCGCGATACGCTGCGACGCTGAATCGGAACGCTTCGAAAACTTGTTAGCTGTAGAATAAAATGCGATTGTATCGCCATGTAGCGCTGTCTCTTTCCTTCTCTCGAATTTAGCTTTTTAAAGTAATGCTCTGTCTCTTTCCCTCCTCGGAATACGCGGTGTGAAAAAGCCGATCTTTCCCGACTTCATCCGATAAAAATAAATTATTATTTCTCTGTGTTGGGGGGAAAATTCCATTATATAATGGTTTAGAAAAAATATTTTGGGGAAAAAAATTTCAGGGAGCGGATCGAGTCTGAAAAAAGATTTTTCAGACTCGACCCGCCCCCAGAAATTTTTTCAGGGGCTGTTCCCTCCCTGGGCCAGGTCTGAAAAATTTCCGACGGTGGGTCCGGTCTGGAGAGGTCTCCGCGGCGGCTCGGTCCGGACTGATCCCCTCCATCATCGCGGCTTCCCCCCCTCCGCGGCTCGTGCGCGCGCAACCTGTCTTCCTCTCCCCGCAGGCCCCGCGCCCATGTTTCCCTCCGCCGCGCTCCCCCGCGCGCCCACACTTCCCCCCGCCCCCGCGCTCCCCTCAGAGGACCTGGGTTAGAACCGGCCTAGCCCGGCCTTACTACTTTAGTCTAAAGACTACTTTCCAACCTAACCTAAAATGACACCGGGTTAAAGTTAGAGTCCGCACCTACAGTGTTAAAAATCCCTAATAGGTTTGTCAAATGAACCTTCGTTTTTGAATAATTTGAGTTTAAAGTTTTGCACGGTAGGAGTATAAGTTCGAATACGTAAGCAATCTTATCAATCAGCGGTTGTAGCTGCGGCGGTAAAGTGTTCGTCTACGATTCTACAGGTCCTCAGTTCGAATCCCCCTGGGGTAAAAATATTTTCTATGAGAAAAAGACATACGGGCGTTATACTACTACGATTCTGCACACATTGATGTCGTCGCGTCCCTCACTGCCCGAAACGTTGCGGTGGGACCATTGCTGTAAAATTTCTGAAGCGTTGCGGAAATGTACTTCTGCAATATTGCTAATGCAGACATAGGAGTGAACCTGCAACTTCCCTGCAATGATACGGTGCAACATTGCAATCTCGCACCGCAATATTTCTGAAGAGTTGCAGAATCATTGCCACAATTTTGCCGTTTCGTTGCAGAATCATTGCCGGAACGTTGCAGAACTACATGTTTGCAATGCTGCCGCAACATTGCAAAAATAAACACCCGCAATATTGCGAAGGCGGACATAGGACTGAACCTGCAACGTCTCTGCAACGTTATGGTGCAACATTGCAATCTTGCACCGCAATATTACAGAGACGTTGCTGCAATGTTATGGTGCTGTGTGGGTTGTTCAAAATTCAATCACGAAAAGAACGGAAAGCGGATTACTCAGAAATAGTTTTGCTGGCGCGCGTGTCATAAACCATATACTGACTCACACATACACGTTTGTTATAGTATTAGGGTACACTGGTGACCTATCGAGGAACCCTAACAACCGTTTGCTTTGTAGTTAATAGGTTAACTTATTATTTCGAAAGGTAAAAGTAGTACAAAAGCGAGGAATCACAGCGCGCCGCGTGACTGCTCAGCGCGCGCTCTGAGGCGCTGCGGCAAAATCGGTAATTGAACCTTTTAACATTTGTTTTCCACTATAAATCAAATGGCATAATGTTTTTATGACCCTAAAGTATCCTTTAAGCAAAAAAAATCGATTTTTTTTAAATCCTAGAGTGGTGTTGCCCCTTAAGGATAAATTCTACGTTAGTTCAACAACTACGAAAAGAAACCATGTGCACCGCATTGCTGATCTATATGTATTATGTGTATAGTACTTTGTGTACAATACATGGTGCGCGAAGCAGCTTATGGCGCTGAACGTATTTAACATTAAAATGTAATAACAACCACAATTAACACCTTTCGAAGAAAAATATGTATGCATTTTTAGCATTTCGTGGCCAAGCTTGTTTTTCTACTCGTAAATCATCAACGGATACCCACGTTGTGCCCTTACCCCTTACCATACTCGTGTAATGACCATCGGCAATACTTTTACCGTGGTGGAAAATCGCTGCCTTAAGTTTATAACAGTGATCTACCAATTGTATTTTAGTAGTAGGTATTGCTTTGATGTAGAAATTTTCCACTTTCGTTGTTGTTCCACTACTATTAATGAAAGAGATATTCACCATTTCACTCTTAACCACTCTTAACAACTCTTACATTTATGTCGATATTTTACTATCTATTAATCTGAAAATGTGCATTTAGGTTTTTGATTGGGCCGCCATTTTTCATCTATTCCAGCTGATTTTTAAATCTGTCAATTATACCAAGATAATAAAGATATAAAGTAAAAAACCATATTGTGTTCTATTTGATATATATTTTTTTATTATACTTATTTAAATGCGCAATGCATTGCCATAAAGTTACCGCCATAAACGTAAGAGTTGTTAAGAGTGGTCAAGAGTGAAATGGTGTGAGGGGTGAGAAGGAAATTAATAACCGAAGGTTTCTTTCACCACACTCCTTTTAATACGCGAAGGCGATACTCTAAGTTACAGTGAAATTCCGACTATATTTAATTACACGGCGCGAGACGTGACCTCTACAGGCTGTTCCAGGTGAATGAGGGCGCGCGTCACCTCTGGAGGCTATTTATACAGCCCTCTCAGAGGGACGCGTCCCTCAAGCGACGCCGAAAACGCGCGGCAAATTTCGGCGGGAAAAGCGCGTCCGTACGCTGGAAAAACCCTGACCTGGGCGAGCCTGGCTGCCAGATGCGTACGTGGCCATAGCCTGACTCACCCAGGCCCACGGGGGAAAACCCAAGCGTACCGACATAACGAAAAGTCGCGTCTTAAATATGGAGGCGAAGTAGCGAACAAACCGCTACATCACCCCCCCCCCCCCCCACCGGTAGTAAGTAGCTCTACTTACGAAAAACCCACTTGTAATCTGTCCGGGAATTTAACCCTTCTACCATAACGAGTAACAAATCGCCCTACTGGCGTAGTCAAATCTGGAGCAGGCACAAGTGGTAACGCATTATGAGCAACCGGTGGAACTGAAGGTGGAGATACAGGCGGAATCTCGTCATTTTCTCGCGGTGTCGCAACGTCGGGAGGTACTATATCGCCACAATGCAATACCTGAGTGCGATCCGGCTGATTCGGAATATCATCCGCGATCACAAACGCTGGCTTTACACGGTTAATCGAAATGACCTTAAGCTTACCATTAATATTTACAGTGAACGTTTTTGAGTTCCGATTTACCACTACGTAAGGTCCATCGTAAGGCTGCTGCAAAATAGCTTTAGCCGCGTCATGACGAACAAAAACATGCTTACAATTATCCAGTTCCTTATAAACAAACACGCGAGGAGTACAATGTCGCGAAGGTTCGGTAGGCCCAATGTTCCGAAAATGGTCACGCAATTCTTTAACCAGTACAGCGGTATCGGAGTTTGTTGACGGCGATAAAAATTCGCCCGGCAAACGTAGCGGTCCACCATACACCAGCTCGGCTGAGGTCGCCTTCAGGTCTTCCTTCCAGGCTGAGCGAATTCCAAGCAGAACGATCGGAAGCACCTCTGTCCAACGAGCATGCTGATAGCAGCGAATGGCAGCTTTAAATTGGCGATGGAACCGCTCCACCATGCCATTAGCCGCGGGATGGTAGGCCGTGGTGTGAAAGTGAGTCGAGCCCAATAAAGAATTTAATTCTTTAAAAAGGTGCGACTCGACCTGCCGCCCCTGGTCCGTGGTCACGCGCAGCGGGGTCCCAAAACGGCAGATCCAACCCTCGAAGAACGCTCGTGCAACCGTGGCTGCCTCTTGGTTGAACAGCGGAATCGCCTCTGGCCACCGCGTAAAGCGGTCTACGCACGTGAGGCAGTACCGGTACCCTTCCGACACCGGCAGGATCACGATATCAATGTTGACGTGTTCAAACCTCGCTGACGGTGGAAGAAACGAGCCCAGAGGAGCAGCAACATGCCTCTGTACCTTGGATCGTTGACATGGGATGCAACTCCGCGTCCATTCTCTGCAATCAGACTTAATCGACGGCCAAACGTAACGCTGAGTTACTAATCTGACCGTCGCCTTAACCCCAGCATGGGACAAACCATGCAAAACACTGAAGACGGTACGGCGGAAGGGGGCCGTAAGAAAAGGCCGCACGCTGCCCGTTGAGACATCACACCAGATCTTCGTGAAAGAGCCTGGAATTGTCACCAGTTCCAGCGTCAAACCCGAATCTTTCTGTAAAAATTCCTGGAGCTCCGGGTCAGTAGCTTGAGACGATGCCATTGCCTCAAAGTCAATCGCTTCTTCCACGGAGTCCAGCCTGGATAGCGCATCCGCTACCACGTTGTCTTTCCCGGCCACGTGACGGATGTCAGTTGTGAACTCACTCACGAAACTGGGGTGTCTGATCTGCCTCGGGGTGTGCTTATCGGATTTACAGTCGAAAGCAAAAACGAGTGGCTTATGGTCCGTGAAAATGGTAAACGTTCGTCCTTCTAGCAGGTGCCTAAAATGTTTGACCGACTTGTAGATTGCCAACAATTCCCGGTCAAACGTTGAGTAGTTCCGTTCCGTCAGTGACAATTTAGTTGAAAAGAACGCCAACGGTTCCCAACTATCGCCACACCGTTGATGCAAGGCGGCGCCCACCATGGTACTCGAGGCGTCGCAGGTAAGCGCCACGGGAGCATTGGGCTCGGGGTGCGCCAATAAGGTTGCCCGCGACAAATCCTCCTTGCAACGATGGAACGCTTCACGGGCCTCACTAGTCCACACAACCGGACTGTTTCCCTTAATATTATTGCCCAGTAAGTTATTCAAGGGTGCCTGAGCCTGCGCCGCCTTGGGTATGAAACGTCTATAAAAGTTTATCATACCCAAGAAACGACGCAACTGCTTAGCGGTCGACGGTTCAGGGAAATTGATAATAGCGTCCACTTTTCCACTAACCGCACGCGAACCCTTTTCGGACACTATATACCCGAGAAATTCTACTTCGGACGTCCCGAACACGCACTTACTCGGATTAACAACTAAATGATAATTATTAAGCCTATCAAATAAAATTTCTAAATGCTCTAAGTGTTCAGCTTCTGAGGAAGACGCGATTAGGATGTCGTCGATGTACGCGTAACAGAAATCTAAACCACGCAATACCTCATCGATGAATCTTTGAAACGTTTGAGCGGCATTGCGGAGGCCGAACGACATAAATGGGAATTCGAATAACCCGAAAGGTGTTGTAATTGCTGTCTTCGGGATATCCTCTTCCGCAACCGGTATCTGATTGTACGCACGCATCAAATCTATTTTCGAGAAAATCGTTTTACCACGCAACGACTGCGCGAAATCCTCGATATGGCGTATGGGGTATCGGTCAGGTATAGACCGTGCATTGACGCCACGATAGTCACCGACTGCTCTCCATAAAACCTCGTCCGAGCCTTTTGGAACCAAGTGCAGCGAAGAGGACCAACTACTCTTCGACGGCCGCGCTATTCCCAGACGCATCATGGTCTCGAATTCTTTCTTCGCGAACTGGAGCCTATCCGGTGCAAGCCGCCGAGGCCTGCAGGAAACGGGTGGCCCCGGAGTCGTTTTGATAAAGTGACACGTACCGTGGTTCACCTCGACTGGCGTGCCTCCTGGCTTGGTGAGTTGAGGATATTTCCGTAACAGGGAATGGTAAACGGACTCATCTCCAACCATCCTAATTGACGCCATTTCGTGCCGAACAGTGGTTCCCCTGGATACTAGAGATGTCGTCTGGTCGATAAGGCACTGATTCCGGATATCAACCAATAACCCGTAGTGTGCCAAAAAATCGGCGCCAATAATTGGCTTGGAGACGTCCGCCACGACAAATCTCCAAATAAAATCACGACGCAGACCTAAGTTCAACGTTAGAGTAGCTGTGCCGAAGGTCGCGATCGTTGTCCCGTTGGCAGCTGAGAGCTCGTACTCCGATTTCGCCGATGAGCCTCGGATCATCTTTCGGGGAACTACACAGAGATCGGCACCCGTGTCGATCAGGAATTGCGTATTCGTGCGCCGATCGCTCACAAACAGACGGCGAAAGGTCGGGCTGGAGTCGCTAGCCGACATTAACGACTGCCCCTTGCGTTTCCCTGACCAAAGGTGCAGGGCTCGTTACACCGGTGGGCCTTATGCGCAAACTTGTCGTGGTACCAACACATACCATTTGCCGCGTGCTCTCGCGATCTCGATCTCGGCCTCGAAGAACTCCGCGGACGACGCGAACGCGCTTGACCGCCGCTACGAGAGGGTTCATCCCTGCGGGAAAACCGCAGCTCATCGATTTGGGCTCTCATGACCTTCGTCTCCTCCTGGAGGGAAACGAGGAGCTGCAGCATCCTGTCCGCCATCAAATCCATCGAACTCGGCTGCACCGATGGTCCAGTACGCGATGTTTCGGCAACGACAGGCCGTCCGGGGATCGTTTCAAAGATGGCGTCTGCCAACACTGCGACTTCATCAAGCAACGAGTTCTTTTAAGTTGCTAAGATGGCCTGTACATTGGCGGGTAAACGCCCCAACCAAAGCGTCCTCAAAAATGGTTCCGTCACGTGCGTTCCCGCCAAGCTCCGAAGATGACGTAAGAATTGGGAGGGCTTTTGATCGCCCATTTCTTCTCGCTCCAACAATTGGCGGGTCTTCTGCTCTTGCGAGACACCCACGCGACTGATCAGTTCAGACTTCAACTTCTCGTAGAGACCAGTGTCCGGAGGATTTAACAATATGTCTCGTACTTCCGCAATGTAACGAGGTCCTAACGCCCCTCTGACATAGCTGACCTTAGTCGCGTCGGAGACGATCCCGGCCGAGAGGAAACTCCTTTCCACAACGCAGAACCATAACTCCGGATCACTTGGTGTAAATTCCGGAACCCGAATTCCAATACGATTCACTGCGGTCTCGGGAATCAAAGAGGCGGTATTGTCAGAATGGGACATTGTGCGATATGTCGAACTCAGTCTTTTTTAAGAATCACCGCTTATCACTCGCGCACTATCACCTTCACGACACAATCACGTCGGGGTCACCAGTTTGAGGGGTGAGAAGGAAATTAATAACCGAAGGTTTCTTTCACCACACTCCTTTTAATACGCGAAGGCGATACTCTAAGTTACAGTGAAATTCCGACTATATTTAATTACACGGCGCGAGACATGGCCTCTACAGGCTGTTCCAGGTGAATGAGGGCGCGCGTCACCTCTGGAGGCTATTTATACAGCCCTCTCAGAGGGACGCGTCCCTCAAGCGACGCCGAAAACGCGCGGCAAATTTCGGCGGGAAAAGCGCGTCCGTACGCTGGAAAAACCCTGACCTGGGCGAGCCTGGCTACCAGATGCGTACGTGGCCATAGCCTGACTCACCCAGGCCCACGGGGGAAAACCCAAGCGTACCGAAGTAACGAAAAGTCGCGTCTTAAATATGGAGGCGAAGTAGCGAACAAACCGCTACAGGTGAATATCTCTTTCTCTCTCGTGGGATTTGATAATCGTCAGGTTATTTTGTATAAAAACACGTGGCTTCTCATTATAACCTGACTGTAAGCTGTCAAAATTTGGAGTAGATTGCATAGTGAAGATAGCGATTGACGAACGAAACATGTATAAGTTCGTTTTGGCTGAAGGTGTGCGTGTAACGCGTATGAAGATAGTGATTGACGAACGAAACATGTATTAGTTCGTTTTGGCTGAAGGTGTGAGTATAATAACGCGTATACGTATTATGTCGGCAAAAATTTGAGATTGAAGAAGAATCAGAAGAAAAATCTTACCGTTTTCGATAGATCCCTGAGACGATATTACGATATCTCTGTCATGCGTGGACCGATTTTATTGAAATTGGTCTTAATCGAAAGCTGATATGCGGTTTACACAAGACAAATGCCTTTAAATTTAGAAAATATTGCAAGCGTGATAAGATATTAATGAAATAAGTTTCAGGTTAGGTTGGAATAGCTGTGCTTCGAGTAAAGATACACGGCAGCGACAGGCATATACAAGGTGTCTTTTCTTTCATGTACTTGGCGTCGAGACGCTACCGCGTCTCTAGATATATTGTTTCATTTATTAACCAAGACAATTAGTTAACATTTTTTCGGTTTCGCAGCGCCAAGTATTTTGAAAATAAAATTTTTATTCGTATTAAAATATTTATTTCTATGAAAATATATCTGCTTAATATTATTATATACATCTTTGTTGTCTCAATGGTGTCTTGTCTTGTTTTATATTGTTTTATTTATTAACCAAGACAATTAATTAACATTTTTTCGTAAAATAATTAAAAATTTTATTCGTATAAAAATATTTATTCCTATGAAAATATATCTGCTTAATATTATTAAATACATTTTTGTCTGTGTATAAACAGCCATTGTTGTAATTGGCGCAAATTTTGTATATCATTAGTTTTGTGAAGCTATTAATTTACGACAATGTTTTTAAGTGGGATTCTTTTTGATAGGATATTAATTTACGACAATGTTTTTAAGTGGGATTCTTTTTTGACGGGATTATATACTTGGCGCACTTTTTGAACCTTTTTTTAAAAAAAGGTAATTTTGTTGGGATTTCACATATTTTTTAGTGTTTGTTGATGACTGGATAATTTTATCACCCTTTACGGATTATTTTTTTTTTAATATACTGTATTGTCATCCAAACTACGCACGCCTGCAAAGCTTCAAGACAATTGGATTGGAGGAATTGGTTTAAATTTCAGTTTTCAGATATGAATCAAACATACAAGAAGCAAACAGAGGATCAAAGCTGAATAAAATCGTTTAATTAATATAATACTATGTCACAATAAATTTTTTTCTCTGACGTAGATCACACTGCACCATCTTCTACTTCGATTATCTGTAAATATATAAAAGCCATATTTTTTAGTTACAACATAACGTAGAACTTATAGAAAAAGAGTGGACTTTTGCTATAGATGTAGAGACTACATAATGTGTCCGAAGGAGGTGAGAGCGTATGGCAGAAAGTCTTGTTGGAGGAAATTTAAATGCTAATGGTAATTTAGTGAAAATGAACGAAGAGACCCAATATTTTTAACGCACAGATTATTGGTGTTGGAATAAAATTTATTTAGCATGTTTATTGGTGAATTGAAATATTGTTAATGGGAAACTAATTAAATTAATGAATAGCGTGGGAGCTACTGTGGATTTTAAAAAAGTAGTAAGAATATCTCTCACAAAAGATTGAAAAGTATCAAGGGAGATGCGTTTTCAGCGTACTTTCTTCACTAATGTGACTTACTCTAGATTGCAAGCAGTACGCCATAATTTTCCTAATTCTTTACGCTACGCTAATTTGAAAAATTTTGTCCATTTACCTTATTTGACAAAGGGTCTAGCTGGATAAGCATAGTGAAAAGTGCCCTTGAACCGATTTTAGCTGGCAATGCACCTTTCAATAGTGTAGCACAGGAAAACATTGTACACCAAGTTTCAACCCCCTATCTCAACCAGGAGGGTAGTTATAGGGTAAATTCGAATTGTCGGTTTTTGCCATATTTTCCCTATTTAATGGTCAGCAAAAATTCTAAAAAAAATCTGAAATATTGTAGACATGATTGTGTATGATTGTGAATTTTTTCAGATTTTTTCGTTGCAACTGCTAAGTGTAAGAAATAAAAAACGCAAAAAAATGTCGAAAAATGCAGATTTCGTGTTGAAGTTTTCGAGCGACTAGATTTTTAATTTTACAGTAGTTAGATATTGACATGACTATTATCTACAATGTTGTTCAGATTTTTCGGTAAGGTGCGCCATAGTTAAAAAAATCAGAAAACGATATTTTCGAGATATTTCGCGTGAAAACGTGATAAGTACTTTCAATTTTTGCATTTCCGTCATACAGTGAATGCATTATATGATTTTTAATATCTCTACATTCGACAGAGTAATATGTAAACGGAGGGAATCAAGTTAATATGATTAATTGGAAGTGTATACGCACCATATATCATATGGTACGAAAGAATCATTCAGCGCCACAGTTAGCGGAGTGGTTAGAGTGTTAGACTCCAAAACCGCTGCATACTCTCTTTTGTCGTAGGTTCGCATCCCAAAAGGTCCAATTTTTTTTCATGATATAAAATTTTTTTCATCGTTGATTACATGACAATACACGATATTCATTTAAAAATGTTTCTAGAATATTTTAAAAATATTTTATCATAGGGTTTCCATAAAAATAATTTAAATGCACCGCCGCGCCGGCCGGTTTTCTGCCTATGTATTGTTCTAGCTCCGGATAGTTTATAATTATTTTGTCAATGGAATAGATGTGTGGTATTGGCTTATGATACGTATTCTGAATCCACTGGTTGGATTCGCCATTCTTTTATCAACGTACACCGTCCTCATTCGATTGTGGTCGCAGTGCGTCCGATTAATGGCTGATTTAAAAAAATAAACGTAAAAATATTGCCATAAGCTAGCTGTAGTGTACAGCTGTATAGGCAGAAAACCGGCCGGCGCGGCGGTGCATTTAAATTATTTTTATGGAAACCTTATGATAAAATATTTTTAAAATATTCTAGAAACATTTTTAAATGAATATCGTGTATTGTCATGTAATCAACGATGAAAAAAATTTTATATCATGAAAAAAAATTGGACCTTTTGGGATGCGAACCTACGACAAAAGAGAGTATGCAGCGGTTTTGGAGTCTAACACTCTAACCACTCCGCTAACTGTGGCGCTGAATGATTCTTTCGTACCATATGATATATGGTGCGTATACACTTCCAATTAATCATATTAACTTGATTCCCTCCGTTTACATATTACTCTGTCGAATGTAGAGATATTAAAAATCATATAATGCATTCACTATATGACGGAAATGCAAAAATTGAAAGTACTTATCACGTTTTCACGCGAAATATCTCGAAAATATCGTTTTCTGATTTTTTTAACTATGGCGCACCTTACCGAAAAATCTGAACAACATTGTAGATAATAGTCATGTCAATATCTAACTACTGTAAAATTAAAAATCTAGTCGCTCGAAAACTTCAACACGAAATCTGCATTTTTCGACATTTTTTTGCGTTTTTTATTTCTTACACTTAGCAGTTGCAACGAAAAAATCTGAAAAAATTCACAATCATACACAATCATGTCTACAATATTTCAGATTTTTTTTTAGAATTTTTGCTGACCATTAAATAGGGAAAATATGGCAAAAACCGACAATTCGAATTTACCCTATAACTACCCTCCTGGTTGAGATAGGGGGTTGAAACTTGGTGTACAATGTTTTCCTGTGCTACACTATTGAAAGGTGCATTGCCAGCTAAAATCGGTTCAAGGGCACTTTTCACTATGCTTATCCAGCTAGACCCTTTCCAGAAACTTGTGCGAAACAAGATGCTTCTCTGTCTATCTAACCTTCTGTGGACAACCTCCAAGCCCGTGCATCCCCTTCATTTCTATTCAAGCCTGTGCGTCCCCTTCATTTTTATCCGAGCCTGTGCGTCTCCTTCATTTCTATCCAAGCCTGTGCGTTCCCTTCATTTCTATAAGCTTTACATATAAACTCTAATGTAAAAACAGTTTGCTGGTATAAGAACAATATATTACTTTGTAGAAACTTGTGCGAAAGAAGATGGTGCTCTGTCCAAACTTCTTCAGACAACTTCCAAGTCTGTACGTCTCCTACATTTCTATAAGCTGTACATAAATAGTCTATTAAAAAATTTTGGCGACTTACCTTGTTAATTGAGACAATAATTCAGTGTCCTAAATGGTGTGGAAACTCGTGACATTTCAAAAATTTTGACAAGTTTCCTTATTTGACACTTCGCAGGTTATGATTGTTTGACACTAGCGAGGTTACGTTTATCTCCACAGATGTGCTCTCTATCTGGCTGTCACGTGACAAAAATTTGTTACGCGATTGGCCCAAAGTGCCGAAACCTTCATCCAATGAACGACGCGCATATTGGAGACATTTCCTCTCCCTTTCATGTTCCCCTCTTGCATACACTTGACGTTGACGATGCTTAATTCTTAAGAACGTGAAATTCGTCAAATTGGAACTTTGCATTGATATATCTCAGCTCATAAGGCACGTAGGACCAAAATAAAAACACTTTTCTTATGTAAATCAAACCCAAGCTATCCATTAAGACCATTCAAAATCTAATCGGATCAGCCGTTATTGAGATAATCTCAGGGTTTTTGATAGCGGGTCGTGGCGTAATAGAGACACTGTGCGTCTCGCGCTGAGCATATAGCTATATACTTGGCGCGAGACACTACCGTGTCTCTTGATACGAAGACCGTGACGCGTGCACTGGTGCAGGTTGCGATAATGAATAACGTAACGCTGCTTATCGTATACCGTCGCGAGTAACTTGTTCTGCCTGCTGCCAGGTGGTTTGGCACGCGTCGGGCAGAACGGTAGATCGGCATGAATGTTGTGCAGACGTTGCGGATATTCCAGATCTACCTCGAGAATGTATCCCGTGGGCGAATCGGAAGCGATTGAAGATACGTCAAAATTTAAAACATCTTCGACCCATTGAAATTTAGCGTATGGCAGGGGTTGACACATTGCCCATCCATACAAATTGTTCACGTCAAAGTACATCAAGTACGATGACTCTTCCGATACGTCGTAAGATGGCATGTACTTGTTATTGGCATGTGCGTATCTTCCGGAACATTGGCTTAAACCACCACGTATACCGCGTTCGATAAAGATGACCATATCGACGTCTGTGAGCAATTCAAATGTAATTTTGGTATGTTTTAGCATTGCATCTCATGTGAAACCAGGTAGAGTATAATAATGTGCTGAATCTAATCCGTAGCTCTTGATACAACTTTCGCGAAAATTTTCAAAAATATCTGCCAATAACAAGACATCTGTTTTCAAATACAAATCGCTGTATTCGCCCAAGGTTCTAATGCCGAAACGCTGCCAGGCAGACTCGGCGTGTGCGTAATCGGTCTCTGATACAGTTTCACCCGTTAAGGGGGTAGACACGTGACGTGATCTGGCCGATTCGGCAGGTCGGTATTACAGCAGGTTTTTTCTGCACAGAAATGGTAATACCGATAGATCGACGATTGCCCGGTAAACGCGAGAGGGAGCTGTTTGCTATTTCCGTATTCTATTCTGAATAAGGAAAGAAATTCTCAGCTGTTGCGTTGTACTTATAAAAATTTAAACGGAAAGTCGGCTGGTACTACAAACGTAGAAAATTCATTGTACATTTTAATTACTTGAAATGTGCTTATGGTACAATATTCTACGTTAGCAGTAAGGAATTATAAGTGAAAAGGGAAAATAGATGAGGGGATGTCCCCAGAAAATTAAGTTTGTTAGGTTAGACATTTTTTTACTAGCAAAGCACCGAAACAGAACATGAAATACACTTATTACACGTCCTATGCAGAAAGCAGTTATGAACAAACATTATATATAAAATTGTACGGAATCGATTGACGTCACTTTTGCAAAGATCTGATTAGAAATTGCAGAACTCCAGATTCGTCACTGCTTAGCGTGCAACATTGTATAGTCCCGCTGGTTTCGAGCGTCGAAGCCCACGAAATTCAGGGAGACACATGATTGTTGGCGAGCATCGCGTTTGACGACTCTAGCTAGAAAATCACGCCGTATGAATGCTAAGAAACGATAGTGTGAAGCGGCGTGCGTTTCAATTGCACATTGACAATATCGTAGATTCTAGGGCCTAGAATATTAGCTACGTATTACGATGTTCTTCACCGGAGCACTACATTAATGAATTAAAAAATAAATGAATAGGTCAATTAGTTAAAATTAATGAACTGTGCATGATTTTAATGACGCCTAATTTAATTGCCCTTACAAACTGAATTACTAATTATAATTAAAAGAATTTTTGACGTGCAACATGAAACTGCGCACGCAAATGGTTGGGCTCGGATTATCGGGAAAGACCTACCCATCCCACCGTTTTGCTTTCTCGCTGCGAGCGAGGACCTTCGGGCCCCAGTAGACCACCCGTTGACAGCCGAGAGCAATAAAACCGACGGGCCAAATAAAATGTTATAAATGTGATAAAAGTATTACCAATGGAGTTTTTAGGGTTTCTCGATGAAAATGATGTCAGATATGGAGGAATTCGTTCCATTTTTAGTGAACGTAGTGTGTGTCCTAATCATGTATTCATAAAAAAAAATAGACCGAATTGCTTTGCGTCTCGACTCATGTTCGTGGACATAAACTCACCAATCCATCGGTGGTAACACTCTTATCAAGGTGTAATGAGAAATATGAACATTTTCATATTCAGTACTGGATGACTCAAGTCACCGTCGACCGAGGGTCTCTCGCTGGTGCGCTATTTCACTCGCACTCGATTTACGTCTTTCAATCTCCTTGTCAAGCGGTTCGGACGAGGGCCCTGATAAATGTGAATTTATTTGGGAAACCAAAGTCGCGTCATTTGTGACACCTACTCGCGAACAGATATATGTATGTACAAGAAAAAGCAATTCAATTTCCCGATGACTTGAAGCAACATTTCAATAGGTAAATGCATGAAAAGGTGGGATCAGGAATTCCCAACCAAGTGATGCATATGAAAGAACTGGCGATATTCAACAATAGTTTGTCGTCTAAATTTTACAATTAAAGTATTTGTTTGACATGAATATAAAGTTTGTCAGCAAAGTCTTTCTCGATTTGAGTTCTATATAAGGCTGACTTTCCTTCGCCATGAAAAGTCCCCTCTTGTCCTGCACGCTGGCAAGAAATCGACGCTCGAAACCAGCGGGGCCATACAATTTTGCGCGCTAAGCAGTGACAAATCTGCAGTTCTGCATTTCTAATCAGATCTTTGCGAAAGTGACGTCAGTCCATTCCTCATGTTTTCTCGATCAAATTGGCCCCAAAAATGATATAATTCGGACCAAAATTAAGGAAATTTCGTGAAAAATTGTTTGCAGAATTGAAAGCCCGTTTGCTTAAAAATAGTCCGATTTAAATTATTTTCGGTCAATTTAATCGGGAGAATGCCAGGAATCCATTTGTGGCACTTTCATATTGATACGATGAAAAATAAACAAATTCTGTTTCTTTATAATCGATGACACATCGCCGAGCACGGCGATCTCGCGCGGCTCGGGACACAAAGGTTCTCGTCGGTTATTCGAACTTCTAAGATCGTATTCAGATTTATTGGCCGGTGAGTTTCGTAACTAGGGGTGTGCGGTTACCCGATTTTTCGGGCTCGGGACGGGCCGGCAACTTTCGGGCGGGATCGGGCGGGGTCCCGATACTTTCGTATTGCTCGAGATCCCGACAGTTTCGGGACCCCGAGACTCGATTCGGGCTACAAGCATAGCCGCCATGAGCGGACAATTTGATTTCAGGTCGGCTCGGCAAAACTCGGACGCGATCGGACGATATCGTTACCAGTAATAGATTAAAATTATTACCTGAGAACATAGAAAAATTATGTTTCTTACACGTTAATTTGAAAAAATAAAATATTCGCCTCCTGTATATTGTTGTTATTATGAAACATCCAGGAAATATTCCTTTTTGTATGCTTATAGTTCGTACGTTTTCTATTTTAATCTCAACCTATCCGGAAAAAGATAATACCCTATATATTCCCTTTACATAAAGTACTAAGTGTGAAGTATATTTTATTCAGATTTTAAAGTATTGTCGATATAAAAATAGTCTTCTTCCCAAGTTCTGAACATGGTATTTATTTAAGTACGTATATGGATGTATTCAGTATTCACAGACTATTTGGTAGCAATGAAAATACATATATATGTAAATAAATAAATTAGATACAAATTATGATTCAACAGGAGACAGAAAGGTAAAAACTTATCATTCTGGTATCGATATAAATGATATACATAATTCTTTCCGTCTCGATCCCCTCGTAATAGCTGGCTCTCGAGCCGATCGCGTCCGAGTTTTGCCAAGCCGACCTGAAATCAAATTGCCCGCTCATGGCGGTCATGCTTGGAGCCCGAATCGAGTCTCGGAATCCCGAAACCGTCGGGATCTCGAGCAATACGAAAGTATCGGGGTCCCGCCCGATCCCGCCCGAAATTTTCCGACCCGTCCCGAGGGCCGAGAATCCGAGCCGCGGGACGATCCGCACACTCCTATTCGTAACGCGTATTCTCTCGTCATCGTAGAACACGAGTGAGCCAGAAGTGGTGGGGATAGCGCCAAGCTTCTGTCATGTATAGGCCAAACCGAGCTGCAGCGTAGAAATACACGCATCAGAATAGGTGTGCCTTAGGCCTTAGCTCCGAAAAAATTCAGGAGCTTTATTGGTGAGAACATTGATTCTTTCTCGATAGCTTCATCTCGTATTGGTCTACGCATTACTTCGTGACGCACACAACTACATATGTACTACGCTGACAATAAGAATAAATAACAGCCACACGGCTACGTTCAGACGGGGCCGAGCAGCATTCCCGTTACCCCACCATACCCTTCGGTGGCTAGGGAACTCCAACTGACAAATCCACGATCGTCAGATGGTGATGGTTGATTTCTCCTCGATCGCTGTTCGCGAAAACGAATCGACCGGGCAATATATTTGAATACGACCTTAGGATAAAGATATAATGAAAGATAAAAAATTATTCGAAGCCAAATATGAAAGGCCTTCGAATAAACAAAGGAAACTAATAAATACCCGAAGCTAAATAGAATTTTAGATTTAGGGTACACACACCCTCCCCCCAAACCTCGTGTCGATCGGCCACTGGGGCCATTCGGAAGTATATTCTTTTAATTAAATAATGCTCATCTCTGCATAGGAGCGTAAAGAATTACAAAAAAAAATCAAGAATTCAACTGTTGACCGATTTGGAGACTTTTCCTTGTTATATGTTATATACAATAGTCGGAAGAATAATAATAAAAGCAATAATTGCAAATAATTGCTGTAACTTCCACATTCTGAAAATATGATATCAGTAAATCACTACTTCCAGTGTTATTAAAAAATTCCAATCTCTTTTTTTATTTGAAATAATGTGGCCATATAATTATAATATATATTCGGCAGCGGTGATGTATGTGTTACAGTAAAAGCGTGAATTTAGTAAATGTACACAGTTTTCAGCAGTTTCTAGTCAATGTATGCCTAAAATGCATATAATCTAACCTACAATCGTCCAAAACTACATACATTGACTGTATCACGCTTTTGCTGTGGCACATGTATCCAGCTAACGCTTCAGTTTTGCTATAATTCCACGTTGGCAGACCTCCCGAGTAGGCGCCATCTCGCATCCACTACCTGAACTAAATTTGTCAGGTGACTTGCTCTGTATTATCGTCAATATGGCGGAACACGTATTTGGGAATGCAATCACGGAGGTACGTTTTTCGTCCTTATATGAACAGATTTTAGGCTGGGTGAGGTCTCATTCGAAAGAGGAAGGTTCGAGACAGCCCGCTCTGGTCATCGTTTGAGCCACAAAACTCTTTTAGTGACCTAAAAATACTTGGATTCCTGCGGGTGTATTTTGTCGACTTTTGCTCTACTTTGAACACTCATATTATTAGATATCAACACAATCTTGTCGAACCATGACCAGAGCGGGCTGCATCGAACCTTCCTCTTTCGATTGAGACCTCACCCAGCCCAAAATCTGCTCATATAAGGACGAAAAACGTATCCCCCCAAACCCATGTTTCGGGCACATTATGTGGGTATTACAGCGCGCTGCATTACCCGTGTCTACCCCCTTAAGACCTCCTGCTCATGTTTTGACTATTTAGAAAAGAGCTTCTTTTAAATATCTCATGTATTTGTTAACACGATTACGTTTAAACGGCAAAATGGATTTCAATGAAACTTTATATTAAAATTTTATATTCTTGTCTTAAGATCCGATTAGATCACGAAAAATGATAATTACCCGTTATGGTTCTTCGATTTTTCAGATATACGAACTAAATTCTACATACAAAAAAGTTAAGTAAAGTTCTTCTGTAACTTGTTTAACAAAGAAAAATGTACATTCATAATTGAGGCATTTGATGGAAAAAGGTTCTGTTTCAGTGTTTTGCTAATTAAAAAATGTCTATCCTAACAAACTTCATTTTCTGGGGACATGCCCTCATCTATTTTTCCTTTTCACTTATAATTCCTTGCTGCCAACGTAGAATATTGTAGCATAAGCACATTTCAAGTAATTAAAATGTACAATGAATTTTCTACGTTTGCAGTACCAGCCGACTTTCCGTTTAAATTTTTATAAGTACAACGCAACAGCTGAGAATTTATTTCCTTATTCAGTGTTACGTCCTGAAGGGACTTTTGTAAATCACCCCGAGCGGTTGGAATGATTTACCGGGTTCGCTGCTCTATCAAGGTGCTAAAGCACGCCTTGACTACACTTACCAGGATCGGGAAGGTGATTGGGGTTGAATGAGAGAGTACGAGGCATGTAAAGGGGAAACGATAACGCCAAAATATATTGTTACATGAATAGTACGGAATTATCCTACCTTGAGACGGCGCTCCGTCTCAGCTGTCGCTCGCTGTATCGCACGGCACGCTCTCCGGCTCGTATGTCGGTCGCTCGCTGTGTCGCTGACCCAAACGTAGGTCGTGGTCGCTCGCTTCTGTGCTCTCGGATGGCACTCGGAAGTCGGTCACCTCGTCGCTGTCCGCGGTCTCTAATCGTCTGTTCTCTACGCGTTCCTACGTCGATCACGAGTGACGCGCAAGGGCTCTCCCGGCTAGGCCGTTCACGGTGTGTCGGATGGAGGTATTTCGTAAGGCCGTTCGTATTTCGCGGACGTGACGCGGAGACGCGGTCGCGGTATCTGGACAGCTCTCTGGCTCGTCGTGACTTCTTACTTCAAGCTCCCGCAATAGAATGAATCAAAACTCGTCCCGCTGCTACCGTCCGTGCCTCGCGTTTTCGAAATCCGTAGGGGAAAAAATCGCCCCGTCGGCACCTGTCGATCGCTCCTTCTTAGGAAATATCGAGGCCCGGGCTGTCGATGGTCACGTTGTGCCTACGACCACACATTCCGCGGTTCGGCGACCTGCCTGCCGCGCGCGAGGCGATTCTCGCTGAATCGCCGATTCGACGGAAAGCGACGCGAGGACAGCAAGCACGGGATGAACCGATAGGGGCATGTAACATCAGAATAGAATACGGAAATAGCAAACAGCTCCCTCTCGCGTTTACCGGGCAATCGTCGATCTATCGGTATTACCATTTCTGTGCAGAAAAAACCTGCTGTAATACCGACCTGCCGAATCGGCCAGACCACGTGACGTGTCTACCCCCTTAACGAACTGTAGAATGATTCGCGCGGCGGTAAGCATGGATCCTGCAGCTTGTTCGCGCAATCAAGGTATTCATACGGAAAGACACCTTTTCGCGTCAATAAATTGAAATCCTCGGTGGATAATGTTTCAAATTCGGATCGTAAAATTTTTAATTGATCTGTGCTAAGAAAAGATGCTAATTTGTCGAGACTGGTATTGAGAAATTTGTACGAATCGTTGAATCGTAATTTAATATAATTCCGCGAGTCTGATTCAGCCGTATCTTCGACATTTTTTGTGAAAGAAATATATTTTTCTTTAGTTATGGGTAATACGTCAACGCTGCCTTCGAAAGCGGTTGCTATTTCCTCGATAATGAAATGTGAATCGTAGCCTGATAAATTATGGAAAACTATGGGGATGTAAAACGCATTTTTATAATTTAAATTGCACTCCGAATGTGCTGGACCTCTGAACCGTCCGGAGAGATGACAATGATCGCGAACTCGTACATCGCTAGCCTTGAATGGTTCTTCGCAAAGATGACAGTGTGTTGCATTCCGAAATACCGTTCACTGTTCGCGAGTTAAATTTATCATTTGACTATTACTTGCCAGAATGGGTTTAGCGAAGTTTGCAAAATTTTTCAGTTCGTCTACGAACCATGAAACACAATCCGCGTCGCGGCGACATCGATACGTCGATAGCGATGTATCGTACGAGCAATGCATATAATATGCAATGCTGTGTACATTGTGGTGTTGATACGTATACAATTTATTATCATCACCCACTCGGTTGTCCTCTGTTTTTGCGATGATGCACTCCAAATCTGCATACACCACGAAGGGAAGTCGCTCCTTCCTATCGCGGTTGTTGAAACTGAGCAGGTTGTTTCCTTCGCTGGGCAGCAGGATGGCGCAATCATTCATCTTGCCACAATCCAGCGAATGAAGCTCCAACTTCTCGGCAGATCCGAAGTAGTGCATACATCTGTAAACCCAAAATTTTTTTATTTAATTTTTTTTTCACGAGATATTTCAACATTTCATAAGTTTATATACACATACCGGTCGCAGATGAATTTCTTTTCTGGGTGCCTGCTCAGCTGTGCGCTCACCAGCCGGGACAAGTCCTTGATCAGCACAAAGTGTCCTACATCGCCATGCTCTTGATTTGGCGTGTAGTGCAGGTTGACGTGCCGATCCCTTTTTTGGCTGGTGAGGCGCAGTAGAAAGACTGTCGATCCCTTCGGCTTCTCCATCTCCATCTCGAAGCTGTACACGTTGATGGAGATGTCGTTCAACCGTTCAAACTTCCCAATCTGTCCCAGAGACATCGGATATTCAATGCCCTGGAGATTTAGCACGGAAGCATAGCTGGGGTATGAACTTGGGCGATCAAGATTTATTTCCGCAGGATGGAGAGCGGCGACCACTGCCTACGCGAAACAGGCGTTGTCCTGGGATTGCACGCTAATGGTCGCTTTCTTCAGCGACAATTCCCGCGGCAACTTCATGTGGCACCCCGCACGCAGCGGATTGTACGTATTGACATTGACGGTCAGATTCATGATTCTCGTCAATGCCCATCCGCTGTCGCGTTCCTGGAACTCTTCCAGCAATGACAGGGTGGGTTCGATGACGCATCGTTGGTACCACTCCTGCAGATCGGATGTGCGGAAGAGTTCACAGTTTCAGGTGTTGATGCTTTTACAAGCATGCTTGTCACCTGCCACAAATTCGCCGTTGAACACCGTGTTCACTTTGAGGTTTCGATGTTTCCTCAAAGTGTCCCGAACATGCTCCAGCACAATGGTCGCTGCATCCTGGAGGAAGTTGCGCGGCTCGATATAGTTCGACTTTAGCACGGCACCAGTTAATACGCGGCTATCGAACGCAGCGTCTTTTTCGCGCCACAAAAGTCCTGTGCTCGAATGTCCGGCACCTTCGCGCACGAAACATCCACGCAGCGAATATTTCAATCCTTCGAGCTGCGCGATTCGCGCAACCAATGATTGTCGAACACCGATCGATAATCGAGGACGTTTCACTCGGCTGTGTTCTTCCAAAGATTCGATGCACTCGTTGCACCGTTCTTCCCACGCGAGGTATTCTTCCCGTGAAATCAATCGTGCAGATTGATCCAACAATTGGCGGGTTACTTGCGCGAATTCTCCCATGATCGTAAATGGAATGTAATGTCTTTTCCGTGCAACGTGTTACAACGATTTGAGGCTTTGTGCAGTTTAGAGCGCGCTTTTATGCATGATTTGCTATCTCTGTCTTATTCTTTTGGCGTACCTCCTCCCTCGAATGCATTGCATGCAAAAAAAAAATGGCGATCCGTTCCAACATGGTTCTCTGCAGTTTCTGTCGATGCAGCATAATTCTTTCTATGATTCACGCGTATGACGAATTAGCGCGCGAGATCGTCCAACAAAGTTTCTGCTGATTCCGCAGAATTTCTAAGATTCGACGTTCCCAGAAGTATCATGTTACATTCAACACGTGTCGAGACTTTTATCCTTGAGTGTGGGACTCAAGTTACATACGATCGTGTGATATGCTGCGATGTTAAGATTGAAAAACATTATGGAAAAATTGATAGCTTTAGAATAAAATGCTGTGGTGGGAAAGCACAGCTATTTAAGCCGGCTCCCGAACGCTATTCCATCAATCGCTCAGTAGCCTCAGTGACTTTCGACGGAACCAATAGTGCTCTGAAAAAGAATGTGCAGTACCAGTGCCGAAGGAAACGTTCAACGCATGAATTATTACGTTCCGATCGTGCAACATGATGGCGTAGCTCAATGCGGTGAGATTACAGTTGCTTGGTAAGGCTTAATTTTCACATCTCAAAACTTTTATTCCTAATACGAGCGGACAATTTCATAGCTTTGATTGTTCTCTTAGACTGCGCCGAACATCGCGTATCATGGTCAGAAGATGCGCATTAACATCCATGAGCAGCAAATATTTGGAAATTGGAATCCGCGTACGGCCTACCGTCGATGTAGAAATGGTTCTCGGCGACAATCGTGGGATGTTTCTCACGTTACCATCGTATACATGGCATGCGCTATGCAACAATCGTACGATCATTGAAGAACATTCACGATTACCTGGATCACCTTCGATGCAGATGGATAAATTAACGATGGATTTTTGTGAGATCTATAATTCTCCGATTGTAAGGATGACGCTACATAATAAGCTGCTGTATTTCAAATCGGATACAGTGACATTTTTATTAAATCTTGAGCCATGTATAGACTATGTGTATTCGCAGCTGCATCAAAATGTAAGAGATGTGCAGATGAAATTTGAAACTTTTGTTAACGTGTTACAGCAGAGCAATGTTGCCTGCGAAACATTAGATGCGCGTCGTGCTGCTAAAATCATATGTGATAGCGAACATTACTGTGAGGATTATCATGTAGATTGCGAACTGGTAGCATGCACCATCAATGATATTCTAGCTGATGCTTGTAAGAAGAAAAAATGTTAAATTATATTCTTTTAATTTTAAATATATATTCTTAAACGTATATTATTTCTCAATTTTATTTGCCCGTCTTCCTCCTCCTCCTCCTCTCGCAACACAATTTTAAGATTTGCTGACATCGCATAATTCTATTTCGTTCGACCATACTTCGCGCTGCATAATGATATCATCCCGCGCGGCTGCTCTAGAGTATTCAAATTACACACGATCGCGCGATACGGGTGACCAGTGAAGAAGGTGAAGAACAAAAGGCATCTTACTTTTGCAAAGCACTTTTCGGTTTCAAGAAATGAGTTTAGATGCGAGAGCTTGGAGACGCAGCGAGACCAGATGCTCATCAATCGTGGCGACCGATAGGCAGGTTTTGATAGCTTTTGAAAAATCTTTTTTTGTGCAATGGGACTTTGGAGAATTGCACCAAAGTGGGACCAGGAGCCATGTCGGGACAATCCTGAGGTATGTACTTTGCAATATTTTGACATTTATCGCGTTTAACAGTTGAAATCGAGTGAGATCAAATCAGGTGGTTGTGTTAATATTACATCACGAGTTTCTATGTTCTAGAACTCGCCACCGCCGTCACCCCCATCATCACCCCATTGGTAGTCGTCGTCGTCGTCGTCGTCGTCGTCGCCGTCGCTGCCTCCAGTGGTATGTGTGTTTCATGTTTATTATTATGTTTATTTATGTGCTTAATTATAACGACGTTTGTGCCTATGTTCTAGGACCACGCGCCAATCATTATTATGGCGCTTCTGGCGCAGCGCCTGGCGGAGGTCGCGATCCAGAACGTGTCCCAGGCCGCGCCCGATCAGGAGCCGCGGATGTGGCGCCAGTCGGGGTTGGTGTTTGGTTCCGCGATGGCGGCTCGGCTTCGGCGCCCGTGGGTGCCGTATCAGCATGTGGAGCCCCTGCGACGACCGCAATCCCCATCGCCACCATCGCCAGGCCCTCGTCTGAGGACACCACCACCGGCATCATCATCATCATCATCATCATCATTATCGATGCTGTCACCGTGGTGTCCATCATCACCCATGTCATCGATGATGATGACGCCGCCGTCGTCGCCACCCCTCGAGTAGCTTGAGGGGCTACTCACACCGCCACCGCCGTCGCCACCCTTCGAGTGGCCCGAGTGGGTGTATGAATCACCGCCACCATCGCCGTAATCTCCACCTCCTGAGTGGCCCGAGGAGCTACTTACGCCGCCTCCATCGCCACCTCTTTACTTTACTTCACTTTACTTTACTTTACTTTACTTTACTTTACTTTACTCTACTTTACTCTACTTTACTCTACTTTACTCTACTTTACTCTACTTTACTCTACTTTACTCTACTTTACTCTACTTTACTCTACTTTACTCTACTTTACTCTACTTTACTCTACTTTACTCTACTTTACTCTACTCTATATGATTTCGGCGCACTAGTTCGGTCCTTTAAAACAATAAAAACAAGCTATTTGGCAATTATACTTATATCGGCTTTCGACGTTTCGATCTTCGTTTAGATCTTCTTCAGGAAAGTTAAAACAATAAAAGTACTGCTTTTGCTTATGAAATTAAGTCAACAGTGCTATGGCACCCCGTGTGACTCCCGAGTCAGTTGGAATAAGACTAACGTATACCGAGAACAAAACATCTGCTTATAGACAGTGAAAACAAAGTAAATACTTCAATTCACACATGAAATTGAAAAGGATTCATGTCTTAGCTTTCTTGACACAATAGTAATTAGATCTAATAACAAATTTATCACAAACTGGTATCATAAACCGAGTTGGTCGGGCAGATACATTAATTTCTTTTCTGCGCATCCCATGCAACACAAAGTAGGATTAATTAAAGGACTAACTGACCGTGCGATTTTACTTTCGAATCCGGAATTTCGACCAGCTAATTTGCTTCTTATAAAAAATACCTTGAAACTTAATGGGTATCCTATAGAAATGGTTTCGTCTATTATTAAGGAGCGTACGTTTGAAATTTACCATCCAATGTTAACAGAAAGACGGAAAGAGTTAAAGAAAAATGAAGTAGGACCAATTAGTTGGAAGAACACCGTAGCATTACCGTTTTGTAATAATATTTCTAATGACATAAGAAGAATCTTTAGAAAAGCCGGAATTCACACTATTTTTAAATTACCATTTTACACGAAACAGTTGTTTCCTTTGATTAAGGACAAAATACCTCTTTTAAAACACTCTAACATCGTATATTCAATTCCTTGCTTGAGTTGCAATCAGGTTTATATCGGACAAACATCTAGACTTTTAGAAAGAAGAGTATATGAACATAAAAGAAATATTTTTTTATCTCCCTTACAACATACTGCTTTAACCAAGCATTCGTTGGAGTTTGATCATAGGTTTGATTTTGACAATGTTAAGATTGTTGATAAGGAAACTAATTTAAATCAGAGAATTCTTTTGGAGACAATGCACATGATTAAACAGCTTAGCGTAAATCTTAGGTATGAAACACCTAAAATACAAGAATATTACGCAACATTACTAAAGAAGTAATGTGTTATGATGTTTTTGCTCCATAGAGTTTTATATGATCGAACTGTTTCTCTACATACTAGTTTATGGGTATGTAATTGTTTTACTGCTTGTTAACACCTTTTGAGTGTATACACATCATATGAGCAGGAATGTTTGGTTACTGCAAACGGTACATCCTTTAATTTTGAAATTCAGGGAGTATAAATATGTATTGAAATGTCAAGGGTATTTACTTTGTTTTCACTGTCTATAAGCAGATGTTTTGTTCTCGGTATACGTTAGTCTTATTCCAACTGACTCGGGAGTCACACGGGGTGCCATAGCACTGTTGACTTAATTTCATAAGCAAAAGCAGTACTTTTATTGTTTTAACTTTCCTGAAGAAGATCTAAACGAAGATCGAAACGTCGAAAGCCGATATAAGTATAATTGCCAAATAGCTTGTTTTTATTGTTTTAAAGGACCGAACTAGTGTGCCGAAATCATATATTTTAATTATTACGGTCGAAAATAAATTATAAATAACTTTTTACTTTACTCTACTTTACTCTACTTTACTTTACTTTATTTTTGGTAATGGTATAGATAGAGGGCAACCTCGCGGATTTTGACGACCGTGAAATATGTTGTCAAGGACGTCATTCTGAACAACTTTTTCCTCTAAACTTTTTGGCGGTCGACCTTCGTTTTCGAGATATTCGCAAAATTATGTGGTCATTATATAGAACAGGTGTTTCCTCATCGATTTCAATGATTTTTGGATATGTCGTCGGGGACACGATTCTGAACAACTTTTTCCTAAACATGTTACCGCCACTCGACCTTCGTTTCCAAGATATTCGCGAAAAACTGCTGTTACTGCTACAATGTATTCTGCCATACATCTACACTGCATTCCATATTAGAGCATACCGACGCCCCTACCGATTTGCGACCGATCTGCGCAACTCCCACTACTACCCACAATTTGAACCACATGCGATTGGTCGTGGTAATTTCCAAGGAATAACTGGTACATCCCAAACGCGGGACCTGACCGTTGTCAACGTAAACAGTGGACGAAAAGTTAACAGAGAGAGTAAGTACAGGGCCGTGCGACGGAGAAAAACATAGGAGTCGAGCGTAGCAACGCCTTCTGAGGGTCGTGCCTGCGCGAAATCGGTATGCTCTAATGTGGAATGCAGTGTACCTACAGTATGCGTCCGCCGCAGCGTATGCGCCAGCATGGGACAAAACAAATGACGAAGCTGACCTTTGTTTCCGAGATATTTGGGAAAAACTTCTTTTGACTTATTCCGACGCAATGCATTCCACTTTCCAACTTGTCCCGGGTATTAGTATTGGTTTGGGCTAGATTAGGGCGGGGGGCGCGCGCCCGCTCGCGGGCGCGTAAAGCATGATAGCGAACCGATGTGAATTGGGGTGTTGATGGGTGTCCCCACACACCCAACAGGTGCTCTTGAAGGCACCCTCTTTCTTGCAAAAAAATTATGTTTCAGAACCAGAGCCATCCTAATAAGCGGCGGCGTCGGCACCGCCGAACAGTCACAGTGTTGACGGGCATCCGCAAGTTTCTGGTTCAAATCTCTAAACTCACATTGCTTCGCTACCATGCTTGACGCGCCCGCGAGCGGGCGCGCGCCCCCCACACTCATCTAGCCCAAACCAATACTAATACTCGGGACAAGTATGAAAGTGGAATGCGTTGCGTCGAAATAAATCAGCAGAAGTTTTTCGCAAATACCTCGGAAACGAAGGTCGTGCGGCGGTAATATGTATAGGAAAAAGTTGTTCAGAATGTTGAGTTTTACAACATATCCAAAAATCATTGAAATCGGTGAGGAAACACCTGTTCTATATAATTACCAATTATGTTGCTACCACTACATTAAATCCGATCTGTACGTGCATGATGCGGCAGCGTATGCGTCAACACGAGACCATAGGCAGGAAACGTATACACCGGGTAAACTAAAAGGTTCGAGTTAACCAATTCCACGGTAGACTCGAGGTGGTCGGTCGCCGGGGGGATTTGGCCGTCTCACGGCGCGTAAGCGCGGTGAGAGGGCGGACGGCGCATTCGAGTTTATCACTTAAAAGAATATTTCTTTCTTAATAATTGAACTTGAGACGCGCCGTGAGACGGCAAAATCTATAACAAATCCCCCCGGCGACCGACCACCTCGAGTCCACCGTGGATTCAAAGGACCCTAAAATCAACATTTATCTACTTTTTTGCAAATATCTCGAAACCTACGGCTAGGCGACAGTAACATATATAGAGAAAAGTTGTTGAAAATGACGTCCTTGGCACCATATTTCAAGGCCATTGAAATTGGGGGTGGTTCCTCTAGTGTGAATATTTACCAAAGATTTTTGCAATTATCTCGGAAACTAAGGTCGACCTCCAAAAAGTTTAGAGGAAAAAGTTGTTTAGAATGATGTCCTTGACAACATATTTCAAGGTCGTCAAAATCCGTGAGGTTGCCCTCTATCTATACCATTACCTTATTTTTTATTATTATTATTATGTTATATATATATATTTTCTTTTGTTTTGTATTTTTTTATTACTTTTTTATTATAATTATTATTATCGTTTTTTTTGTAACAATATATATATATATATATATATATATATATATATATATATTCTTAAACGCACTTCAGTGTACCATTTTATTCACCCGTCTTCCTCCTCGCCACCTAATTCTAAGATTCGGCGTTTCTGCATGTATAATATTTCGTTCATGCGTTCTTCACGCCATGATAATAGTATCATCCCGCGCGGCTGTCCCAGGGGGACTTAAATTACACACAATCGCGCGATACGCCGCGACGCTAAATCGGAACGCTTTGAAAACTTGTTAGCTTTAGAATAAAATGTGATTGTACCACTATGTAGTGGCGTCTCTTTCCCTCCTCCGAATTTAGCTTTTAAAGTAATGCTCTCTCTCTCTCTCTTTCCCATCCTCGGAATATGTGGTTTGTAAAATGCCGATCTTTCCCGACATGGTCCGAAACATCATCCGATAAAAATAAATTATTATTTCTCTGTGTTGGGGGGAAAATTCCATCACATATTTGTTTGGAAAAATATTTTGGGGAAAAAAATTTCAGGAAGTGGGAAAGATTTTTCAGACAGGACCCGCCCCCAGAAATTTTTTCGGGGGCCGCCCCCTCCCTGGGTCAGGTCGGAAAAAATTTTCGGGGTGGGCCAAGGTCTGAAAGAGACTTTCGGGGGTGGACCTCTTCATCTTTGGAATTTTTCGGCGATGGGTCAGGTCTGGAGAGCTCTCCGCGGCGGCTCGGCTCGGACTGATCCCCACCATCATCGCGGCTTCCCCCACTCCGCGACTCGTGCGCGCGCAACCGGTCTTCCTCTCCCCGCAGGCCCCGCGCCCATGTTTCCCTCCGCCGCGCTTCCCCGCGCGCCATCACTTCCCCCGCCCCCACGCTCCCCTCAGAGGACCAGTGTTAGAACCGGCCTAGCCTTACTATTTGTGCGGCTACCTCCTTCGTTCTGGTCCTCCGGGTCACAGTTGCCGTTTGTCGATTCTTGACTTTATTCTTCTTATCGTAGATTACGGATTACAATGCCTTATTGGCGATATGTTGTATATAATACACCAAAGTACTCTACGTCGCGGGACGTGACACAAGTCTATAAGGCTCATCGAGCCAAGCGCCGTGGGAATGCACCTTTTGACCGAGTCAGAAACTCCGTTCGCAGATCGAGATAATACTGTATTTGAGTACCTATATTACGAAATTATTTAATATCAAGTGCCACTAAATTGCAATTAGAAAAGAACTTTTATTTTTAACACAGCAACGAATCCAAGCATACGGTTCATGTTGTGAAGTAATGGATACCCCCACAATGCTTAACTGTTAATATATTTATTACCTTTGACATACATCATGGCATAATGGAATATTTTTATGACATTAAATCTGCGACAATTTATTTAAATTTCCATTTATATTACATTGAATTATTATTTTTCAATAAACGATATATCGTTTATTATATATCAAACGCTTAATTATTACTACACTATATGTATATTCATTTCGGTGACATTTTGTTGAAGAATATTAATATCAATTTCATTTGAATTTTACAATTGAGAGGGTACAAATACTTCTGCGACTCACTGTACTATATATAGGGGCTTCTCAAAATTTTTTACCCCACCGTCCCCCCTTATCAAATTATTCCAACCACCTGCTGCCTTATACAGGGTGTTTCATTTTAATCTCACCGCACAGTTATCTCTTCCCCTACAGCACACTTTATTGCATGAATGTCCCAGTTACGTTGCGCTGCAACATTTGAAACATTGCACGGAATGTCCCCGAAACGTTACAAGTACATTGCTATGTCCGCCCCTGTGCAACATTGCGGGAGATATTTCTGCAACATTGTTTTGGAATTTTACAGCAACGTTTCGGGGATTTTGCAGCAATGGTCACGGAACGTTTCGGAGATTTTATGGCAATGGTCACGCAACATTTCGGAGATTTTCTTGCAATTGTCGTGCAACATTTCTGAGATATTACACAGCAATGGTCATGCAACGTTTCGGGCAGTAGGGCCAAAATTAAAATATCGGTATTAAATTAATGTATATATATACCGTGTCTTTGATGAACGCGAGACGACACGAACGAGTACAGAATCGTAGTAGTATAACGTCCCTATTTTTTTATAAATATAAAATTCTTTTACCTCAGTGAGATTCGAACTCATGACCTCGAGCACCGTAGACGAACACTTTACCGCTGCAGCTACAACCGTTGATTGGAAAGATTGCTTACGTATTTTAACATATGCTCCTACCGTCCAACACTTTAAACTCAAATTATTCAAAAACGAAGATTCGTTTCGACAAACCCCATTACATCTCCCTAATCGTGGAGTCGGATATCTCGCAACAAATTCATTTCGACGCTTGATGTTGTATTAAGTTGATTCATATCCTGTTATGAAATATCCTGCGTAGTACAAGAAAATAATTTTTATTAGTTTTTAGCGCATTTTTAAAACAATCGTTTATCATCATTTTTTTATTATATTTTTTTTACTTTGTAGTTTTTAGAGTTTGTGGATTTACATTTCACAGCTCAGACTTCTTTACAAATATCTTTTGTTGCTGTATACAGTTTAACACTTTGCTTAAATCTTATAGTGATAATTAAGTAATTGTATTAATTATTTATATCAGATATTTTCCACGTTCACATATATTCCCTCGGAGATTGTCTGTGGAATCTTAGAATGTATTCCGCGTGTTCGCATTTCAGGAACGTTCCGCGTAATTCCGTATTCTTTTCGAACGTTGCAGAAACGTCCCGCATAGGTTACGAGTGCAACATTGCACTCGTAACGTATGAGCAACGTTCCGGCAACGACAACCACAGAATACGGAATTACGCGGAACGTTCATGAAATGTCGACACACAGAATACAGTCTAAGATTCCACAGGCAACCAACAAGGGAATATATGCGAACGTGAACAATATCTGATATAAATAATTAATACAGTTATTTAATTAACACTATAGGGTTTAAATAAATTCATAAACCATATACAGCAACAAAAGATATTTGTAAAAAGAAATATTAGATGTCCCAATTATTGCCATTAAATTTAATCAACTTAATAAAAAAGTCCCGTGATGTCGAGTGCAAATTTAGAAGTCCGTATTATTGGCGGACGCTGCAGGAACGGCACCGTGTGCCGTTCAGGCAACATTCGTATATAATACGGATTCACGCGGAGCGTTCCTGAAATGCAAACACACGGAATACAGTCTTAAATACCACAGGAAACCTTCGGGGGGAACATAGGCGAACACGAAAAGTATGTGATATAAATAATTAATAACATTACTTAATTATTTAACTATACCGTTCAAGGAAAGTGTTAAACTGTAAACAGCGACAAAAGATAATTGTGAAAAAGAAATATTAGATGTCCCAAGTACTGCCAGTGTCTCTACTATTGCCATTTAATCTATTGTTCATAACAAAGCGTTCCTGCAGCGTCCGCCAATAATACGGACTTCTAAATTTACACTCGACATCGCGGGACGTTTTTGTTATGAACAATAGATTAAATGGCAATGGTAGAGACACTGGCAGTACTTGGGACATCTAATATTTCTTTTTTACAAATATCTTTTGTCGCTGTTTACAGTTTAACACTTTCCTTGAATGGTATAGTTATATAATTAAGTAATGTTATTAATTATTTATATCACATACTTTCCGTGTTCGCCTATGTTCCCCCCGAAGGTTTCCTGTGGTATTTAAGACTGTATTCCGTATGTTTGCATTTCAGGAACGCTCCGCGTAATGTGTGCGCAATATCCCGGGAGTATTGTACCGCAGTATGTGCGCAATATTCCACGGCAATGTATGCGCAATATTCCGGGAGTATTGTACCGCAGTATGTGCGCAATATTCCACGGCAATGTATGCGCAATATTCCGGGAGTATTGTACCGCAGTATGTGCGGAATATTCCACGGCAATGTGTGCGCAATATTCCAGAAACATTGCACAAACGTGGCCATTGCAATATTCCACGGCAATGTGTGCGCAATATTCCTGGATTATTGTACCGCAGTATGTGCGCAATATTCCACGGCAATGTGTGCGCAATATTCCAGAAACATTGCACAAACGTGTCCATTGCAATATTCCACGGCAATACTTCTACAATGTTGCTGTAATATGTCAATGCAACCTGCAACCAAACGGTAACATTGCAATGTCTAGCAACGTTTCTGCAACGTTCCTGCAACTAAGTGTGCTGTAGGGGTTAACATTTAGGATCACATCGCCGCAGCTGTGTTACGACAGTTACGACTATTCCGATCATTTTAAAGTTGGAGTCCGTCGAATATCATTAATATAATTGATATAAAAATTATTCTATTGATATAAGAAAGTCTACATATACGTTTACAGTTTCACACACTTAATGTTCTTTGTTGCGTAATCGTGTGATCTTAATCGCGCAATTTCCGCCCTCTTACCGCGCCCTTAATGCTTAATGCCCCCCTTGATAATTTCAAAGCCCCGGAGAGGGGGGCGGCAGCGCCTGTTTTGAGAAACACTGTGTTACAGCACAGGTTCACATAGCACAAACGTCTCGAAGCACTTTCAGTCTGCCGACTGGAAATATCCTTTCTCGTAGCGAGTATTATTCCAAGGCCCCCCAGTTTCCCCGGGGGGCGCTATGGAGACGAATTGTATTGACACAACACTAAACATGGAGGAACGCGAATGCGACAAACGCTGACGATATTACAATCTGAAGAAAACGAAAAAGCCGAGAAACTTGTTAAAGCTAGTCGAGTATCGATATCAAATCAAACCGGGGAATTGAATGGCATTTTAATTTCTCACATTAACCCTTTTGATGCTACAATCTCGAGTTATTTAATATTCCTCAATTGGTTTCAAAATAATTTACGTTACACATGTAAGGTTAAGGCAGACGTAAATATGTGCAACAACGTACACGAATTCGCGCAAAGCCGTGCGCGACCAAAATCGTATCCACACATATGTAATGCGCGTTCAAATTACCACTTGAAGCCCTCAAAAACCGTCGGTTTTAACACTTTTCACGATCAGACTCGCACCCCGACCTCGCAAATGATAGTTGAAACTGAAAAGAAGGTCATCGCGCGGACGAGAATGCTCCGCACGCATCGTCGACAGAATTGGAGGATCATCTTCTATTTTGTCTAAATTAAACCATCTACAGTAAAAAATAAACCGATTTATCGATACTTATTCTCTTATCTGTACGGATCTACTTATTCTCGTTCTATCTCGCTCTCGTCTTCGCGGGACAGGAGAGAGCCAGACGTAGTGGGGAGAGCGCCGAGCTCTTAATGTGTAGGCGGCTATGGTGGCTCTTATTTACTCTTGGTGAAATTTCTTTTCAAGATTTTCTTCGCACCACCCCCTAAAAAAGTTCCAAAAAATAAAAATAAAAACTGTGTAAAGTTTGAGCCCGATCGGATGCCGGGAAAATGTGCCCCTGGGCCCTTGAGCATTTAAATAATTATGTAACAGCTCACAAAGTCGATTTTATATAATATTCTCCAAGTTATTGATTACATAAAAAAATATGTCAAACAATAATTGTAGATCCAGACAAGGAGCATATTTTAAGTTTTATTACTTTTGTGGGATGTGACTGTTGCGTGCGAGTGAGCGTGTGCGTGTGTGCGTGTGCGTGTATGCGTGAACGGCGAGCGCTCGGAGGGACGCTCCTAAAACATCCCGTTGCTAGGCGTGTGGCGTGTGCCTCGAGGATTCGAAGCGTTCCGAAAGTTTCGCGAATCTTCGACATGCGTCGAGAAGTCGCGACAAATGCGAATTGTGAGCGGACGATATAGGAGGAGCGCCCGGCGGCGACGCGCTCTTTTGTTTTTTTGGCTGGCTTGCCGTGTGGAACCGCGAGGACGTGGCGTCTAACCTTTTCTCACAGATTATACCTCTTACTTCTAACGAGTGTATTTATTTGCTGCCCTAAACCTTCCTATCAGATCCCACACTTTTTCTCGTTCAACAAACGGTTTTCGAAAAAAGTCCAAAAAAAATTTAAAAAAAACATTTTTCAAATTTTGGAAGTATAAATCGACTTCAAATCCTTTTTATTTACGGAGGCGAAAAAAATTGTAATTTTTATTTTCGAGAACTAGTTTTTAAACATTTAAGGGGTGGGCCATATACCGAGATATGCCAAAGGGTATTTTTTGAGGAAATATAACAATGCTTATAACTGAAAAACTTAGCATTATTCAACATATGCGTATACCAACTTTTTTTTTCATTATTTTGATGAGTAGAATCTATCCTGACAAAATGTCCCACACTTTTATAAACACCCTGTATATTTCATAGCTTGCTTTGGAATACCTGACCCCAGATTGGTATCCCACATTTTCATGCATGTACATGTTGAAATGACGTTTCAGGTCTTCGGGCATTGTCATTATCAAAGGAATAGCCTGGTAGAGAATCGACACAGAAAAGTTGCGGCATTTGTGGCACCTACTCGAGTTCAAGTATATGCGAAGAAATCAGATATTATAGTAACTTGATATATATACTTTTTATTGTACATGGTATATCAACATGTTATGTAAGCACTTAGTTTGGTTACAATTTGTTTAAATCTTTAATAGATCGGTGCATTCTTAGGCGACAGATAAATACAGTGGAAATAACTAAATTTGCGAGATTTACTTACTAACGAGATTTACATTACTTGCTAATTTGTGAGAAATGTTTACAGATTGTTCCTTTATTTATATTGCCCATTATCGACAGATGAGTTCAGTAGCCGAAAACAAGGGATTCAAATGTCATGCCTACCACCTGACCCTTTCCTGGATCCTTGCTTCAACCATCCGACAAAAAGAGTCAACGAAACAAACCCAGAGTGAGTGAAATGAAATAAAAAAAAAAAACACAAAAAGTAGAAGATAATAATAATTACAAAGTAAAAAAAGATGTGAAATTAAAGCGAGCTGGAAGTACATAAAAGCGACATTGTGTAACACAATAAAAGACAAAAAAAGGTGTCCGCGGCCTGGAAGTCAAATACTTGGCGTGGCCAGGCAAGGTCAAGGTGTCGTTGAATAAGAATTATTTAAAAACGCAAAATAATGAAAGTATATTCATATTGTGAAAGTTTTAAATGGACAAATTATGTGAAAGCTTGTGAGAGGAAAGGTATCGGTGTCGATGAATGATCTTACAATTATTTTAAAACGCGATATAATGAAAATGTACTCATATTGTCTGAGTTTTAAATGGACAAATTATCTGAAAGCCTGCGAGGGGGAAGGTATGTGTATTGATGATCTCAGAATACCTTGCCTGGCCACGCCAAGTATTTGACTTCCATGCCGCGGACATATTTTTTTGTCTTTTATTGTGTTACACAGTGTCGCCTTTATGTACTTGCAGCTCGCTTTGATTTCACATCTTTTTTTACTTGGTAATTATTATTATCTTCTACTTTTTGTGTTTTTTTTTATTTCATATACTTGGCGTAATTGTTTTACTTCCTTGAAGTTTTTTATGAGGATCTCATTTTTTTACAACGATAATTTGTATAGGGAATTACTCCAGATAATTTTAAAAATATTATATGATTATCTTTTATTTTTTGTGATTTATTTGATAATACTCTTTTCCGTCCTCGACATTTTCATGTACTTGGTGTATTGTTTTTACTTTTTTGAAGTTTTTTATGAGGATTAATTACTTCAACGCTCTGCAGTATCAAAGAGGTTACAGATCAAACAATTTTATTCATTACTGCTTCAATATTGTGTCGAAATCGACTATAAATTTTTTTCATTCAAAGTAACGAATGAAAATTATCTTTTTCTCTTTTTCACTTCGCTTCTTCGTCTTCTCCCCTTTTCTCTACGTAGATATATGTATAAAATACTTCCGCTGTCACCTTACCTTACCTCAGAATTACTTTATCACTTACAATCGGAAATTAATGGATCAATTTCGATGCAGTTTTTTTAACGTGCAGTACAATAATGGAGGGTTGGATGCAATAAGGGGACTAGCGCTCGAAAATGCGAAAAATTATTATCCAAACGCTAAAAAGGATTGGAAAATTAAATGATAATCTGTATTTTAAAAAATATAGTGTTGTAAAACTCGTCACAACACACATTTTTTCTATTTACAGTTTTTTAGCCAATCATTAATATTCGAGCTAAAAATTATAAACAAAATATTTCTCATCGTCCAAAGTCAACATTTCTTTAAACATAAATTGCAATAACTTGGGGAAATATCCACGGATCGTTATGAGACTTAAAATATAATTTCACAAAACTCTAGCGAAGCCGCAAAGTGTATGTTAAAAACGCTTATGTTAAAAAATGTAATAATATTTAATTAAAAAGTAATACTGGTTTGTGGTTATATACTGATTGCATATCGATTGAATTGATTTGATTTGAGGTTACAGGCTGATTTCAAGTCGTTTGAATTTGTGGTTCTGGGTTATATTTATGATTTGGTCAACGTACCTTGTGTTTGAGACTGCATTTTGGTTACAATTCAATTGTACAGCTATTCAATGGTATATGTATTTGTAAAAACACGTGACATCTCAAATTTTGACAACCTACCTTATTTGACACTCGTCAGGTTATAACCTGACTGTAAGCTGTCAAAATTTGGAGTTGATTGCATAGTTAAGATAGCGATTGACGAACGCAAGATGTATTAGTTCGTTTTTACAATGACGGACGATGATCCCTGCCGAATAATCCCGAGAGTCGACGAACGAAGAACGAAACATGTGTTAGTTTCGTTTTGGCTGAAGGTGTGTGTGTAACGTGTATACGTATTATAATGACGAAAATTTGGCTTGGAGAATCAAGAGAAGAATCAGGAGAAACCGTTTCCGACAGATCCATGAGACGATATTACGATATCTCTATCATGCGTGGACAGATTTTATTGAAATTGGTCTTATTCGAAAGCTTATATGCGGTTTACATAAGAAAAATGCCTTTAAATTTAAAAAATATTGCAAGCGTGATGAGATATTAATGAAAATAAGTTTCAGGTTAGGTTGGAATAGCCGGGCGACGAGTAAATGATAGCGGTAGCGACAGTCGACATATACAGGGTATCTTTCATGTACTTGGCGTCGAGACGCTGCCGCGTCTCTAGATATCGCAAGAGACCCTCGATCGACGGCGAGTATACAAGATGTTATGCTACAGGTGGTAAACCTTTTAGGGGATGATTTTACAGGCCAAAATAAAATGAAGATATATAGAATACATTTAATATAGAATACATTTTGTTAATTTCGCACATCGTTTTCGACGAAAATTGACTTTGAATTTTAGCCGAGTACGCGTGCACCGATGTACAGTTTTAGGCGCCTAAAGCCTTGTTCACATTAGTCAAGTTGTATTTGAAGGCAAGTAAAGTTGAAAGAATCTCTATTTCTCTTGACACTTGAAAGAAACATGAAAGGATATTTCAAGCCAAGTAAATAACAGATTCACATTGGTAATGTAGTTTCAAGTTACACGAATTCAAGCGACTCGAAGTCAAGTGACTTGACTAATTTGAACGGGGCCTATAGGGCATGCGGAAGTAGCGCTGGGACTATTTGAATAATTTAATATTCGAATATTTTACAAGTATTCGAATGCTACGAATAAATTTCGAATATTCGACTATTCGAATGTTATTATTCGAATATTTAAGTATTCGAATACTATAAAATATTCGAAATTTATTCGTAACATTCGAATACTTGTAAAATATTCGAAAAAGTATAAAATATACTTGTAAAATATTGCATTGTCATCGTCGGAACTATGTATGTGTGCAAAGTTTCAAGTCGATCGGATATGTTGAAGTGGGTCAAAATTAACTTACAAGATTTCACTCTGATAAACTAATAAACTCACAACTGAAACTAAATAAAAACTTGTAAAAAAATGAATATAAAGAACTTGATTTATAATTCACACCATACTATTCGAATACTTAAATATTCGAATAGTATTTGGATACTTGAATATTCGAATTATATTAGCCAAATAATTGAGTAACTGAAGTATTCGTATATTCGAATACCGAAAAATTCGACAAATAGTCCTAACTCTACACGGAAGTATTACGCTGCCCGAAGGGCCGGCCGTTCCGCTTATCATCGCGTGCCCCTCCGGCGCGGAAAAACAGAGTTAAACATGTGCAACTCGCGTTGCTGAACACCCTTGAAACGGTCGAATTTAATAGTTCGACGCGCAACGGAGGACCTCGTGCACCATGAAGCCGCGCACGCGAATGCCTGCTCACATACTCGAAAGCATCAGAAAGAATACGTGTTTGTTATCATATGTGTCAAACATTAATGAATGTGTTAAAACAAATGAAACCGTTTATCTATGACGAGTGTATACACAATGAAGTTTTTAATTCTAATCATGTTTTCATCATGAAAAATAGTCCGATTTGTTTCGTGTTTGGACGTTTTCATCGATAATATTTTCACGAAGGTGTAATAAGAAATGTGAGAATTTTAAGCCGCAAGCGTGGCTGAACGCTCTCGGCTATACAGGGTGTTTCGCAGTATTGAGTAGTTTTAATAGTTAAACATCGAGCAGGACAAAGTCTGTATTCGGACAAGCATGTTATATGAATTTAAAAAAGGTGAAAATGCTGCCTTGTTATTCTTCCTCAGCCTCCGTATTCCACAAACAATATCGCCATCGTTCCTTTCTCGGTCATGACAAAATTATTTAAATGGAAAAATATAAGGAAACCCGTTGGAGCCAAACAACACAATCAGCACTTTTTCCAATCAAAACCGGCATATTTCTATGAAAGTGGCATTAAGAACCTTACAGAATGGTAGAATAGAATCATGGAAAACAATAGACATTATAAAATTGATTGAATATAACAATATCACCATAGTAAATTGGTTTACATTTACAACTCAAAATAGGTATCGAAAGGAGGGTCAATTTAACACTTTTATCTGAGGTCAATGTATTATGCATGATTGAGTTTTATCTTTTCATCGTTTGCAATGTTACAGTAATCAAAATACGCCATCCCACTTATAGTAACGCCATTGACTTAGAAAAGTTGGAAAATATTAACTTTAAAGAAAAAATCTTCTTTGCCGCAATATTTACTCCTCGGGTGCAAATATTTTTTCTTACACATTTTCTGGTATCATTAAAAGTAACGAAAGTATTTGGGGTTCTAATGTTAAGTAATTTACCTCGTACACTCGGGCACTAATTACTGAATGAGTTACTAGTGTAGTACCTACCCTTTTACCAAATTTTCAAGATCTGGGGTTTCCCCCATTGAAATGACATATTACTTTATTGTAATTACATTAGTATAAATTAAATATTGAATTTAGACGAATAATTTTTTACACGATCCTTGCTACTTCTATGGATAATAATAGTTTCTTAAATAAACTGTATACAATTTTTTAATTGAATGCACACACTACAAAATTATATTAATCAAGGTTTATATTAACGGGAATTAGAATTGCGAATTCTTACTTTGAAGTCGACTTTATATGTAAAATATGTTACATATGGGGTGGACGCATACTTTTGTGACTAACTGTATAAAATATAAAACATAAATATAAATATTCTTATATATATAATAATAATTACGATAATATAACTAATAATGATTAACTAATAACTAACTAATCACTAATAATACTATAATAATTTCTCAAAATAGAAATGTTGTATAAAACGTGAAATGAAAATGGAGTTTATAAAAGAACGATGAACTTATAGGTAAATAGAACCTGGTTTATAATCTGCATCATACTATTCGAATACTACAAACATTTAGATACTGGATCAACGCAAAGAATACTCAAATCAGTATTATTCGAATTATATTTGTCGAGTATTTAAATTATTGAAGTGTTTGAATATTCGAATACAGAAAAGCTCGACAAGTATGTAATCGCCTAAGCCTGAATCTAGCCTGGGTTAGCGGCTATCGGTCACCGAGCCGCAGCAACTCAAGAATTTCCCTAATGGAAAACCGCACTTGGAGTCTACGAGCGAGCGTTTCCCGACGCCGTCGGAAACAAACGAAGGAAGAAAGAGACGAGCGGAAATCGCGGGCATCAGCGGCTGTTCAATTATGGAAGACGTTTCCGTGAACAGTCTGCGGGCTGCGAACGACATCGATCGCTCGAGCTTCCAACCGGCGATCGAGGTTCTAACATGAGGCGCGAGACGGATCGAACCACCATTCCCGGAAAACGAGCACGTTCAGAAGAAGGAAGGCAACGTTATGCTGAACGTCGTGGAGCCCGGGAAGCTGGTTCTAACCTTGCAATCGATACCACCATTCGTCGTCGAGAGCGTTTTCGCTTTGACTTTGGCAGTGCTGCTGGCTGTACCCTTAATCCTTCACGTTCAATACTTTCTAGTATGTATTTCCTTGGAGTATGGAGCATTCGACGGGGTCTAGACGTTGGATTCCTTGGAAACTGATGGAGGTTGTGGGTCGAGCCGCACTTTGCGTGACCGAATCGAAGTACTGACGCTGTGATGTGATTATTTAATACGATAATAGATTTCTATTTCTGAGGGGTGGGTACGTAACCTATATTTCAAATCTAATCCCAGAATGAATAAACTTTCTCGTTTATTATCAATTACATATTTTTTTTAATGACTTGCTTTTGATATTAAAGATTTCGTCTACTGTCGTTGACAGTGAAATAGTACCTACGTTGAAAGAAAAAGTTTGAAGTTTTTCAGCGTAAATATTATTTCACATTTTGTATTCTTATTAGACAAACCCTTCGTACTTAAATATTCAGTAAATAGATTACTGGGTTGGCATTTAAATATGTCATCAAATGACATGATAATTGAATAAAATACTTAAGTATTTTCAAAGAATTTTGTATGTAATATTTTACAGAAGCCGAAAAATTGTCTAAAAATTTTTCTTTCACCAAAACTCAACCTTAACGGATCCATTACAGTGTCAACCGATTCGCCATCGTAAAGTGTCCACTTTTTGTAAGTTCATGTGCAATACCGTTCATAAGTTATTATTGTTCGTAAATTTAGATGAATAACGCATTAACTTCATTAATTTACTTACAATTTATTAACATTTCCTGCGTTACACTGCGATTAAAATGTACTGTAGATTAAAAATCTTACCAAAACATGGATAAAAAAATTAAACCTCTTATTCCTCAATGTATCAATTTTGCTTAGAAATGATAAGTTCAGTAATTTCCGATAATACTAGTTTACAGCCATTTTGCGCAGCTAATGACACTATTTTTTTCTTATATAAAATGGCCCGCTGATTCCGAAAATAAGGTCCAAAAAAACTTCTATGGATACGTTTTCGAGATATCGGCAGGTGAACTTTTTATCGGTCTGTCAAAAAGGTGGCCCCACTTAATTGCGAATATCTCGTGTTGCGAATGTCCGATTTGGTCCAAAATTATATCACATTAAAGATAATTGAATTACCAACAAATGTACCTCACAAAATCTTCAAATCGGTTTAGTATTTCGGATGATATCGATGGAAATATGTGAAAAAAGTCATTTTTTTCGACCGAAATTGAGATCGATAATTCATTTAATCATCTAGGAAAAATCGAAATCGCAAACATGGGCCGAGATTCTCATTTCTTGCGTTGAGTTTGCAGTTTTACGAAGAAAACAAGCTGCTACTGAATAAAATCTATGGATAAATACCGAAGCTAGAGACAATTGTGTGAAAACACTAAAATTTCGATTCTTCCCAGATGATTAAATGAATTGGCGACTTCAATTTCGGTCGAAAAAAATGACTTTTTTCACATATTTCCATCGATTTCACCCCAACTACTGAACCGATTTGAAAATTTTGTAAGGTACATTTGTTGGTGATTCAATTATCTTTAATTTCATATAATGTTCGACTATGTCGGTGATTCGCAACACGAGATATTTGCTATTAAGTGGGACCAACTTTTTGACAGACAGGTAAAAAGTTTATCTGTCGATATCTCGAAAACGTATCCATAGAAATTGTTTTATACCTTATTTGCGGAATCAATAGGCGATTTTGCATAAGAAGAAAGTAGTGGCATCTGCAGCACAATTTTTTATTTATTTTTTAAACTAGTGTATTCTAGTAACAAATCTTTTGGTTGTGGCGTTACGAATTTGTTTGCGCGTTGTGTATATTTTTGACATTTCCTTCTTTCCTTTTAGCCCAATTCGTCTTAAAATTCTTTTAAATAATTTTTACAAATGCTTACATTATGTTTGAGTTATTATAATCCGTAAAAACGACATTATTTCCTCTAAATACTTTTTTACGAGGCACAGCGTTTTATTGCAGGTATATAAAATGTTAATCTGTTTCATTATTTTTTATTATAAAAATTAAACATGCAGGAAATAATTTCTTATGAGGTTTTGTGCGTACATAAGCACACACATCTGAATACTTGAAATTTAAACTAATTCATCCATAATACTACTCTTTACAGAGACATTGTCCAATTTACACGTTTTTCTGAGCATTCAAGTCGTTTCACTTCATTTTGGCGTTAATTAGTTTTTTTATCACAATTTTGCCTTGTAGCCCTATCTTTAAAAAGTCGCCATTTACGTTTCTTACTTACAAGGGAACACCGCGAACCCAGACTCACCGATTGCAACGCAACTTTGTGGGTTTTTAGAGTGACTCAAAACAAGAACAACGGTGTGTTTCATTTGGGCCCTATCGCCCTTTAAGGGGGTATAAACTAACCTCAAAGTCAAATTGGCACTTCCACTTTTTCGTGTATAACTCTCAAAGTACAACAGACAGAAAAAAATGTTTCAAACAAAAGTTTAATGGTGCAATAAGCGCTGCAGACTTGCGTTAACAAAATTTTGAAAAAAGTTTTTTTCAGTTCAGGTATTTTTTTTTTAAACTCTTTTCAAAATTTTGTTAACGCAAGTTTGTAGCGCTTATTGCACCATTAAACTTTTCTTCGAAACATTTTTTTCTGTCTGTTGTACTTTGAGAGTTATACGCGAAAAAGTGGAAGTGCCAATTTGACTTTGAGGTTAGTTTTCACCCCCTTAAAGGGCGATAGGGCCCAAATGAAACACACCGTTGTTCTTGTTTCGAGTCACTCTAAAAACCCACAAAGTTGCGTTCCAATCGGTGAGTCCGGGATCGCGGTGTTCCCTTGTTAGATATACTTGATAATTAATATGTATTTACTTTTCTGACGTGATTGATTTCTGTCAGATAATTACGCTTTCTTAATATTTCAATGCAGTAATTAATTATTAACAATTACTATTCCTTTCGGCGTTCGAGTATTTTTTATAGGAATAACTATTTTCAGCCTTGAATATTGTTACACGAAATTTCTAGACGTGGCACAGTTTACCTAACTGAATAACAAACTTTAACAAGTGATATAATAGCAGAATGTCTTTCTACAGATAATACCTCAATTTTTAAACACATGTCTATACGTATATGCACTGTTAAACTGAAAATGAAACCAAGTGAACGACTTCACTACTCTACCTCCATGTTTATTTCTATCAAATGACTGATACACCAGTGAATATTGAAAAAAATATTTAAATTGTCTTATAATGTAAAAATAGATAGTCCCAAGGAAAAGGCAATTGTAACAGATATATTCTATAGTTAAATTTTTGGTCAAATTTATTTATTGCCCCTTTATTTATGTCATCAATATCCAAATATTAATTTTATCTTTGAATAATGACTTCATATTGGTCATGATATGATTATAATAAGATTAAATGATACAAGACCTCTTATGCAATTCATATATATTAAAAAATTAGTAAGTTTTTTGTAACTTATGAACAGTAATATGCTTCGAATGAATTATCTGTGAACACCACTGACAATGATGTAAAATACTAGAATTCAGGAAAGGGTATAGTGGGAGGAATAAATATCGTGAAAACTAGATATAAAAACGGCAGCACACCAGACACCAGAGATGTACTTAAGTAGTATATACTATATATATATTTTATACTTCATTATACTGGAAATCTTCCTGTTGTATACATTGTTATATAGGTACATAATTATTATCTATATGGGACTCATAAAACGTAACAACTGAATATTACCAAAAATATTCGTGATATTAAGCTGGGTTTACATTAGTCCAGTCCAGTGATCCAGTACAGCACTGGATTAGAACTGGAATAATGTAAACAGTGTGTTCATTCCAGTACAGTGCTGTCATTCCAGCAGATTTCGACTGGATCGAAAGTCTACTTTTCGATCCAGTGTTTACCCCCTCCATCGAGAACACAACATTCCAGCGTTGCTGGACTGGTCTAGACGGCTCAGTCCAGTGCTGGCCAGTGATGGCTGAAGCGTAGTAAGCGTATACGTGTTGCGTTTGTAAGAAATATGGCGAAGAAATTAAACGAAGACCAAACATTTAAATTCGTTACTCTATACAGAGAGCATCAATGCTTGTGGGACATCACGTCTGAAAATTAAACAAATAAGACGATGCGCATCGATTTCCAGCGAAACCACTCACTGGATCCAGCGACTGGACTAATGTAAACCCAGCTTAAAAGAATGTTATTAGGCACAGTTAGTGCTCTATATAGAGAACTTAAGGCGGAACCTGGTTTAGGACGCTGAAAACACAGTGATTTTTAAGAATTATTTTCTCAACAAATAAATATTGCGAATCTTCCCAAAACTTTAAGGGTGTTTTACTGTATATTCAGGCAACAAGAAAACTTTTTTTGTAGACAAGAATAATTCATTTAATATGGTTTTATTGGTATATCTTCGTAGCGCCGCGCCGCCGGAGTTATCAAATTGTGCACATCCTAGCGGATCCAATTTTTGCCCGAAATAAAAAAGCCGAAGTTTTTCTTAATTGGCATGAATTTATATCGTCGATGTATTAAAAAAATAAGAAAAAAGTCAAAAATTGACAAGGTTGTGGGACTTTAATGAAAAATGGCTCTTTAATTTAATTTCTGAATAAATGTTTTTCATTCATCGACGATGGTTGATCAGTATGTAACTAAAATGCCCCAGGCAAAGTCAATCGGTCCAATAAATGTTCCTCTATCGTGTACACAAGTTTAAACAACGTAGTTTCGAGAAAAACGCGTTTAAAGTGTTCGACCGTAAGTATATCTGCGCGACACGCATCTGTTACGTCGGCTGTATCTATGAAGCTACTTCGAATTTGTATCTGCAACTTTAGGAATACATTCTCCATGAGTATTAATATTGATTAAAAAAATCGATTTTTTCAACGTACTAAACCAGGTTCCTCCCTTAATTTTGAGCTTCCATTGCAGCTTGTACATACAGGAAGAAAACAATTTAAGGATGTTTCAAGGACGTCAATGTTTTTTTAAATAAAACCATTTTGGCTGCCACGCTATTATAGTGTACAAAAAGACAAATGATATGTTTGTTTGTTAATGAGATGTTTGGTGTATCATTTGGACCAGAGTTGTGCAGAACTACAATTGAATTACTCCATGAATTATAATTACAAAATAATTCAATTACATTGTATTCAATTACATTGTAATTCGTAAATCAGATCTCTCATTCAATTAAATTACATCGCAATTTGTAATTACAATTGAAGTACAATGTAATTACGAATTACGAATTATGAGGTAACCAAATTGAGAGGTAATAAGAGGTGGGAAAGAAATATATAGGTAAAGGTTTCGAACAGAAAGAAATTATTATGTGTGATGAATATGGTATTATTCATAAATTTGTAATATATAAAGAGAAATAAATTTCTTTGTTACATTTTTCCACATTCAAACATAAATTTAAAAAAAGAAACATGATACCTGCTCTACTTAACTTGCAATATATATTAAAGGGAAAAATAACGGCATACACCTAATGTGTCTCATGTAAAAAAATGAATACACAAATACACTGAAATACATCACCTAATAGGGAAAAACTGGAAAAAATAACATTTTTAGTTCACCACTAATCACTAATTGGGCCACCTCGACTGATGACAGATTCATTTAAATTATCATCCCACTTTACATTGGTTTTCATGAACACTCTTTTTTCAAACATCTTGTCACTGAGGTTGCTTCGTATCGACATGAAAGATAAATATTATCATTTATCTCACTTCTTCATAGTTCTTACCTGTAATTTAATTACATTGTATTTCAATTATATTGTAATTACTATTACACGTATGATTGCAGTAATTAGGAATTGAATTAATTGAAAAGTTTGAATTTTTATGTAATTGAAATACAGTGTAATTAAATTACTTAATTAAATTACAGTGTAATTCAATTAGCACAACTGTGATTTCGTCCATCTAGGAGTGGTCTGAAAATATGTAGTATACATATATTTCAATTAAACTATGTGGCTTAATGGAATTACAACAGGTGTACACATTGATCACAGTGTACATTGATAAAATTAGGAGCCTTGCAAAAAATGATCTGTACATAGGGTAAACTTGCCTAAATCCTACCCCTCAATGACAAATGCTTATTACATGAAAAATAACAGGGAAAATGAAACAAAATTAATGGTAATCAACTCTTTATTTTATTAGAATAAACAGTTTTATAAACTCAAACATCAAAAACAATCAACTTCTATTCATAAATTCGATTTATTTTTAATTTGAAAAAAGTACGATTTAGAATTAATGTTCCTAAATCGTGCCATACTTATCCTAATTCGTACTTTCAAATTTAATTACCACAATCATCACATATATATTCAAAAGTATTTCTATCTATTCCCGCACAACGCTCGTGCACCCACATTTTTCACTGCGTGCATTGTATCATATTTTCCTGTCTATTTTCTTGACACAATTTACAAAACCAGCTTTCATTTGCATCTTCTTTCTCCTTCTTCTTTTACTTGTTTTGTATATTGATTTTGGTGATACTCTTCCTCTTACGAGTTTTCTTTGCTGTTCTAGTTTTCCTGGTTATGATTTTCTTTTAAGCTTCATCCAATTCTTTTTCTAGATTGTTTTTGTATGTTCGTACCAGTACGATTTAAGCTTACACACGGTGGTACGAAATAGGCGTATAGGTCAATTTGAATTCAAATCTATGGCGCTAAAATGCACTGTTAGTTGATGTTAAAACAAGAAATTAACTTGAAAATAGACGTAGTTTCGCATAGGAATTTGTTTCACTGATTCTCACAAATAGTACTTGTACAAAATCCTTAAGAAACATGGTAAAATTTTAGTGAAAAGTACCCGAAAAACTTACCTGCTTTATATTTTTTTGTGGAATGACGGCGTAGTGACCCGGCTTGTTAATGGTGCATGGCTAACTATTGTATACAGTTTCTACAGATAGGGACGTTTGTAACTGCCTTAGGTCAAAAGAAACAGCGGGGGTAGGATTTAGGTGCAGGTACGAATTAGGCAAGTTTACCCTATGTTCTATTCCATCTGGTAAAATTTAAGCATACGCAGTAACAATTTCCTGTATTAGGTGTATCTTTTGTCGTTGTAGGCCTACTATAATTAAAATACGTTGGAAATGACACATTATGCACATCGCCAAATTCGTCGTTTTATACATTATAATTTCAGCCGAGTCAGTGTTAAAAGTTGCTATTTAAACTGAACCTCGCCCTATTACATACACTTACAATATTCTCTATTTCTTTTTTAATATTCATCGTTTCTTTTGAATACCAGTGTCTGTAATAAAGATGTAGTAATAACAATATATCAACCAAAGTGTATGATTCCATTAAAAAAAAAAAAAACATTCATGATATTGAACTATCATTGACGCCATCGTGTTGAAAAATGCAACTAAACGCAATATGCGCACCCCCCAAACATTTCAACTTTGCTTAATAACATATTCTATATCACCAATATTTTTGAAAACATTCAGTTATACCAGCAACTAGTAAGGAGGACAAAAAGCAAAGTTTATCTCGTCAGCGTTTATAAATCTGAACCCGAAAAAAAAGATTAGTGTATCACAAAATAAATCAGCAAAAATTGAACACTTATAATTAGTTAGGTGCGCATGTGTCCAACGATATTCCAAGTTGATATTTTGAAAAACAGTAGTCTTCAAGTACAAACAGACCTTATTTCCAATTCCTTACTTATTTTTTCGCAAAGAATTATCCTAAACGCTAATACCTAATCTCGCAAGACACGCTTATTTATTCCACCCATTATACGCCACGACTCCGGCCGTCAAACCTCGAAGTTTCCAGGGAATCCAATTTGACAAGGAAGGCTGCTCGCGAGAATCTTGCCAAACAAACAGTCGGTGAGCCGGTCGCTCATGGCGAACGCGATTTCGCTCAATCAACCGCGTCGTCGCCCGCCCGAATAAGATATATGTAGTTGTACAGGGGATATGAGAAGCACCGGTCGCAACATTCCCAATCAAAAATTCCGCCGCCGTACCTTCTGTTATATACCTAGCAGACTCGCGTCATCGACTCCGCTGAATCTTGCTATTTGTACACACTGTCGGAATACCGAGTACCCTCGTGCTAGGACGATCCACTGAGATTCAGCTTCCGAAGCCCAGCCGTTCGTCGTACCAACCAAGGGACCGAACGAAGTCACGATCCGGATGTGGTGACGCACTATCCAGCGTCGGTGTTCGTCGACTCCGCATCTAGCTCGAGCGCGGACCTGCATCTGGGATCGGCTCGTAAGACAATCTCGACGCCGATCCTGCAGGTGAGCGGCGACAACGTTGGGAACTGTGGGGATTCTAAGGTCAGGCCAGGTCTCCACGACGATCGTGGAAAAACGGACGTGACGATGAGGCGGAACGACGTGTTGCTGAAGCAGTCCTCTTCGTTCGTTGTCACCAACTCGGAGCTACCTATCGTCGACATATCGGCATTCAACTACGCCGCCTACCGGCACCAATTAATCGAGGCCGCGCTACGAAAGCAGTACGACGATTATCAGCCACCCGGGGACGTTGTCCTGAACTCGATTCATCTGAACAATAACGATTCCGCCGTGGCTATGCGTCTCAATGATCGCTACCATCACAGTTTCTTCGACTTCGTTGAAGAGTATTACGATGCCACTACGGGGATGAGCAAGAAGGAGACCGAGTACCTGCACCCCTTGGATCATTTCTTGGTGAAAGGCACGCAAAAACCGGAGACTGCGGAAAAAGAGACGGAAACACGTGCGGTGGATGTTATCGACTCCGCTGATCAGGACGAAAAGTCGCCACGGATTTCGTTCTATGATGATACTGTGGGAAGGAGTAGTTCGACGCAGAGGAAGCAGCTTAATGGGGACTTAGGTATTTTCAAGGTGTTTTCGTTAATAGGTGGTAAGCTTATTGAAATGAATCTTGCAACGACCGATTAAGTGTGTACTGACTACGACGACTCTCACACTTCTCAATTTATTAATTGCGAAACATTCTGATATCATATAGTGGTCGATACTATTTTTTGCCGAATATATGATCATGCATACATTAATTGAAACATAAATGCCCAAGAAAAGGCATATATAATCTTCTTAAAAATCATGTAAGAAGTAAATAAGACCGAGAAAAGAATTAGAATACTCGAAATTTACGCACAACTTTAGAAAACTTATAAGGAGGGCTAATTTATTGCGACACATTTTTTTGACAATAAAGTTTGTCGCTTTGAATTGTCACTTGTTTACTGATTCTTAAATTTGGATCAATACACCATCTTCTTCTAACCAATAATTGATAATCTAAAACAAAGCCATTTATGTATCTGATGATAAACTATTTACTTTCCAGGAATCGGCAAAAAATAGTGTTCAGTATTATATACAGGGTGTTCCATTCGAAGTTTCGCACGCAATTATCTCCTAAAGTATTTGTTATTGCAAAAAAAATGTTTCAAGTAAAACTCACTTTGTTTCGATGGGGACATCTTGTGATGATCACAAATCTTATCTGGATGACATGCCTTCGAGATTTCAAGGTGACCTTTGTTTTTTGAAATGGAACTATATATTCTTATTCAGACGGACGTGTAGCCCGCTCCGCGGCGTATTCATCGACCTATAATATGTTGGTGTTCCAAGGTCATTCAAGGTCATTTATTGCCGTTGAAATGTTACCTTCGACGAACGCCCACGAATTGTTCCTTATCTTCGGTATTCGAAATGATACTCTTCCCACCCAACGTCTCCGAATTTGACACCTGTAGACTTTTTCTTCCAAGGTTTCATAAAAGATCAAGTTTATTAGGAAAAACCCACTACCCTTGATAATATGAAAAATGGTATTAGGGATGCCTGCCAACAAATTACTTCTGCATCATCGGAGGGAGGGGGGGGGGGGGGAGTAACTAACTTTTAGGGATAGAGTAAATCAATGCATTGACGTCCGAGGTCATCATTTCGAATATCCGAAGATAAGGAATAATTTCTGTACGTTCAACGAAGATAAGTTTTGAACGGCAATAAATGACCTTGAATGACCATGGAATATCAACATATTACAGGTCGATGAATTTGTCACGGAACGGGCTACACGCCCGACTGAATAAAAATATATAGTTCCAATTAAAAAAACAAAGGTCACCATGATATCTCGAAGGCACGTCCACCTACATAGATAAGATTTGTGATCACCACAAGATGTCCCATTCGAGACAAAGTAATTTCTACTTGAAACATTTTTTTAAGGGGGTATTGTACCCAAAAATTCGATTTTTTTTTAACTTTCTAATAGTTTAGAAAATATCTCCCTAAAATATGAAGGTGAAATTCGTAAAACTCCCAAAGTTATAGGGGCTTAAGGCCGCAGCGTGGCCGACAGTCGTGCCCTCGACTCTTGTATCTAAAGAGGATATGATTGCCAGCAGAGAAGAGAGCGCTGCCTAACATGATTTTTTTTAAGCTAAGGAAGTCTACTGGACCGATTGAGCTAAAATTTTACACACATTCAAAGTGAATGTGTACCTACAGCTTGTAGCAGAATTATGTCAATAATTTAAATACAACCCCTCTCCCCACACCTTGTTTTAGTTAAAGAAAAATCGAAAAAATCAAATATAAATTTTTAAACAACTGCGATTTCGGTAACAATGTCCGGACTTGGTTACATCTGCTAGGGGCGATAACTGCACTCATATATCCCAGATAGCATCGTACATCCCAAGGACGTCCGTTTCATGTCCAGTTTATATCCGAACGCCCTACGTCCATTTTGAACATACCTAGGATGTTCTTAGGACTTAAATTTCGGATGTTCTAGGTACGTCCGTTTCTTAAGTCCTACGGACGTTCTTAGGATTTAAATTTCGGGTGTTCCAGGTACGTCCGTTTCTTAAGTCCTACGGACGTTCTTAGGACTTAAATTTCGGATGTTCTAGGAACGTCCGTTTCTTAAGTCCTACGAATGTTCTTAGGACTTAAATTTCGTATGTTCTAGGAACGTGCATTTCTTATGTCCTACGAATGTTCCCAAGACTTACATTTGGTATGTTCTTGGAACGTTCATTTCTTAAGTCCTACAGATGTTCCCAAGACCTAAATTTCGTACACATATGTTCTAGGAACGTCCTTTTCTTAAGTCTTACGAATGTTCTTAGGATTTAAATTTCAGATGTTCTAGAAACATCAAACAATCTTGTAAGTCACGTGATTGTTTTGCACGACTACATTTCGAATGTTGCGAGAACCTTCGTCTCGTAAGTCTTGTGAATGTTTAGAAGAACTGAATTTCAGATGTTAGAAGAACAACCGTCTTGTAGGTTTTACAGATAATTAAGGTTAGATTGCAAAACAGTCTTATGATTGAATCTCGCCTTTGCGTTATTTTTTTGTGCAATGCAGTCGCTGAAATGTTGAAATGTTCCCAGATAGCACACGACGTCTTAAGACAGACATCTTTAATTCTTACACACACGACGTCTTAAAGACGTCTGTCTCTTAAGATGTCGTTAAAACATCTGTCTTGAAACGGATGTGAAATTTTAAACAATGAGTCAAGAGGTCGAATGATGATATTCTATAGAATATTTCGCGTCAATGCGCATTTTCTAAAAACAATTAAATACGGATATATACCTAGAAATTAGAAGTAGTTCCAAAGAAGTGTATTGGGTAGTTGCGAAAACCGGTTGTTTCGTAAGTTGGGAGTCTGGGGTTCGATTCTCGTCACCGGCAATTTTTTTTTCTTTTTTTTTCTTAATGTCCTAACCCAGACCTGATGAAGACATCTTTAAGACGTTTTTACGACATCTGCAAAATGTTTTTAAGACGCCTTTTGGACGTATTTAATTTTACTTTCGGACATTCAGAAAACGTTCTGAGAATGTCGCCACAGCACGTCCTCAGGACGTTCCACTTTGTAAATAGGACCTTCCTAGGACATTTAAAGATCTTAACGAGGACGTACAAGGGACATATGGACCTTCTCGGGACATCCTTCGAACGTACAGTACGTCCGGAACGGACGTTCTTGGGACGTACATAAGATGTCTTTGTGCTATTTGGGATGTAGATTAAAAAATCTTTAGTACTTTCATTTCAGATGACTAGGACGGCCGCAATTTTGGCGCCCGATGGGGCGGGTGTTTGATAACATGACCTGCGCTTCAGCGTGTAATTTGTACAATTTATAATATAATGCATTGCAAAAATTTGTGTTGATAGTTCAAATACTACTAAATATGTGTGCAAAACCCCTACACTGTAGATGCGATAGGTTCTTCAGAATTAATTTCTAAATATCACCTTCAAAAACGAGTGTCTAGACGATAATACCCCCTTAATAACGATTACTTTAGGAGATAATTGCGTGTGAAACTTCAAATGGGACACCCTGAACTACACTTAGAACTGACTATGGGTCAATTTGCGGTTAAATTACGGTTCAATTTATAGTTAACATTACTTTTGGCAGACTGATTGATTAGGGTGGTTCTTATTTTCAATCTGCGATTTCTTTTGCTCTCACCCTCTAGCATGGTTCCATTTCATAAAAAAATTGTCTTTGAAAAGATTATTACAATCGGACAGCAGGAAAGGGTGCCGACCAGGCTTTAAAGTTTAGAATTCATCAATGGTTTGTATTTGAAGAATTTCTCAAAAATGGTAAGCCCTATCGAAATTTTGTTCAAATAATATTAAAAGAGCATTAAATTTTCTACAATTACTGTATATGTAATTTTTTCGTGCTTCCAACAATTTTTTAGATAATAGCGTTTGAATATAGAGAGGTCCACATTTCGCGCGTCCCACCTGCACGGCGCGACGTATTGTCTATATACGCGTCGTGGGGGCACCCTTTCCTGTTGTCTGATTGCAATAAACTTTTTCAGGGACCATTTTTTTATCAAATGGCTCTAAGAGGTGCGAGCAAAAGAATACAAAAAATAAATTTCGACACGTATAAATCAGGGTTACCCTACTTATACATATATAACATTACTTGTATACAACTCACAAGGGATGTTCGGCAACTCAAAAATTCAAAAAAATCTGAAACTTTGCAGAAATGTAATTCAAGTGATGCTAATAACGTAACCATTTTTTGTATCGGCAATGAAACGATTCTAGGGGTGAAAACACTCCATCAAAGAAACTGTGAGTTTTCAGATTATTGTAAATATCTGCGAAACCGTAAAATATATCAAAGAAGTTTAATTCAAAGTTTCATTGATTTTGATAACCTACAAAAAATAATTTTTTTCGAAAATGCTTTATCACCATATTGTAGGATTTTTTAAATAAATATAAAGCTCTTTGGGTTAGAACCTTGATTAGCCGACAAGTTTTGGAGTGGATTGTTATAATGGTAATCGGTTCGTGTATAAAAGGGCAAAGGCTTGTGATTGGTCGCCTAATTCTCATTAAAGACTCATTAACGCACAACAAACTCATTGTCAGACATAAACGACAAAAGAACCACAAAAGGGTCAACTTATCGGTATTTGTATACCGTCCCAAAGACTCTACAAAGGTCTTGCTGACGTACAAATTGTGTGTACATACTTCGTACGTATTGTAGACTCAAACATGAAGAGAAGCTCGAGAATATCGAAAGCCGGGCCAGTTAGCACTAGTGCAGATTCGTCAGCATCGAGAAGGACCGCGATTTCACACACCGCAGTGAAACGGAGCGCCACGCAGATTTCGAGGTCTACATCTAGCACTGACTCGGTTAGTTCGAAACGAGACACGTTTTCAGGATCGCAGAAACGGGACAACAGGCGAGAAACCCTCTCTTCGAACGATGGGGCTGAGAGAGAGTCAATAAACTACACCACGATCAGCTCCATAGACTCTGAGAGCGCTCGCACCGAGTCCAGCAAGTTCCGCGACAATCACTCATGCCACTCTCGCGACTCCTCCGTTGCTTCGAAACCATGTACGACTGACAGGCCTCAAGCTCAACCCTGGTTTATTGGCAATTCGCGAATGTCCTTCAACAAAAAGTACGGGACCAGCAGCAAATCTTCGAAAAAGACGTTTGAAGTGACCGGAAGAAATTCGACCATGAAGAAACCAGACATATCGAGCAAACTGTCGTCCAGCAAGCAAACTGTTCACCCTAACGTAGAATATACTGCTCACACACCGTCGAATCTCTCTCAACTAGGAAAGAAGCCCGAAAGAAGTAGTAGAATGGAGAGCAAAGACGATCTGAAATCAACATCAGTCGCTCGAACAAATCATTTGCACAGCAATGAACCTGAAAAGTTGGAAGTCATTCGAAGTGAAACTGAAGTGATTCCAAAGCCAGATCTATCATCTTTGGTGACCAATTTACCAGCGAGGAGGCTACCTAACTATTCTTCTGGTCGTCCAAGTCGTTCATCATCAAAATTCTCGCCTGAAACATTATCGAATGTTAAAATGCCTGAATCCATGGATTGTTTCGTTGAAGTATCTCGACAGCCTCCAGGGGAACCCAGGTTGAAGACTATTCGCTCGAAGGAATTGCCCGACGAGTCGCACGTGGAAAATAAGAAAGCTAAAGATTTGGAGTGCTCAAGGTTACCCTCGATGCAGAGCCAACCTGAGAAATTTGGGAAGCGTTATCGCAATAGAAGGCACAGGTCAAGAACCTCCAGTCTTATACTAGCGAAAGTAGCTGTGGTGAGTCCAAAAATAGAGCTTTCGATGAAGACATTGCCCCCTAAGGGCGAATTTCATGAAAATGTCCCAGTGAACTCTATTACGAATGGGAGTAACGAGAAGAGGAAAGAACAGTGGTATGGATGGTCGCAATGTTTGCAAGAAAACCAAAAGCCAAAAGTAGGTGCAAATTCAAAACCAGACTCATATGAAAAGAAACATACTGCTGGTGTGACTAAATGTAAAGAAGGGGTAAAAACGAGCACTGCGAAATTGGCAGACGATTTTAATGGAAGAAAAGCTGCAGGATCTATGAAAAATTTAGGAGCAACGAGCGTTAAACCAAGGTTTTCAACGAATAGCAAACTGTCTTCGGGTTCGAGGACATTGCAACAAAGGGTGGTCGCATCCAAAGTGAACACTGGTTTACACGACACCGTGAGTGACGTGCGACCGGTGCAAATCAGGTCGAATAAGTCTTCTTCGAATGAAAAGCGAATATTGAAAACCGCAAAACCGGAAAAAACAGGCGCCAGTCAGGCGGCCATAGAGGACAATATTGCTGGAGGATTGAAGCTTCCTCGTCGTGACTCCAAGGCTGGCATAGCTATGCAAGTTGGTCTGAAGAAATATATAAAGAAGCTGAAGCGGGTGTTATCTGATCGCGAGAACACTAATATCGGCGAACTGGCTTCTCTGAGCCTGACGGATGCCATCATGCCGGAATTAGAGTCAACCTTGTCCTCCATGGAGGTCCAGCAAGTGCAAAATTTGTTGAACATGGCAGAGAAAAGTCAGAGTTGATGCCAAAAGATTTGCCCAACTTGGTAGAAAATGTATTGTAAATGAATATACAATTATATAATTATATATATATCTATAGAATGTTCGTTTCTAATCATTTTTTGCTGGGTAAATTGAGTGTACATGTACGAAATTATTTTTCACATTTAGTGTCAGAGTTAGATATTAATGGGCTCGTTTGAGTATTTGACATAGCGAAACGTCGTGATAAGATTCATCTATACGTAGCTTCGTCAAAAGTACAATTTAATGTATCTCGCAGCACTCGTAAATCTTTGAGCCTTGGTTCGTTATAGTGAGCATCATAAGTTTCAAACATCTGTCTATGAACTTGAGATAAGAAATAAGGATAGAAAGAAGACGTTCCTACAACACCACCACTTACCACCTGTTACCACTTTAATTAAATCACTCAGATGCCGAAGGCTTTATTTACGACAATAACTGCATCGCGTATAATTGTTATACGCATTATTTCTTAAACATTGTGTTATCAAAACGAAACTGTACGATATTCATTTTAAAATTAGTATTTCCATTCGCTTAGAAAATTTCCATAACTGATAACGATACACAAAGTACTATGTTATAATAATGCAAGGAATAATAATTAATTGGAAATGGGTTTGTTTTCATCTAAAACCGATATAATAAAAAGAACGAAGCATAAATTCTCTTAACAAGGATTTTCTTTACAATAAAATTACTTCTGAAAATTATTATTATTATAAATATTATTAGTATGCTTCTACTGCACTGTTACCATGTACTGTTGAAACCTGTTAATGTAAAAATATGTTGCATGTATAAGCATATTTATTAGACATATTTCAGTGAGTCTCTGGTCACTGAGCAGACCTCTATCATGTTTCAATAGAATGCATAGTACATCAAGTATATTTCCAAGCAACTTAACACATTTTTACATACGACCCACGTAGTTACTTTATTATATCATAAATTGTTAAAGGTGTAATCCTACTAGACGTCAGACGATTCACACACGACTCAAAGAGCTGACCCTTATATAGATTAATGAAGATCCCTTTAATTCATCAACTTTTCCGTTTACAATGGACGTATTAAAAACAATACCGGGAATGAGTTTATGACACGGTCGTGATTAATTGGCATTTTTGAGGTGGTAATGCTTTTTTGCATGGTCTTTAATTAATACGTTGACAGTCAAGGAACTTTGAGATTCTAATTGGAACGTCAAGGACCAGGTGTATAAACCCACGATCACGTTAAAGTTGGTACAAATTCGAATTCGAGAACTGCAAGTTGGTTTTTCCAAATTACGGACAACTGTACGGACAAGGATCTCTACATTGCATACCTGTATGCCATATCCAGCAGGCGTATGAGGAGTGTATGCAAAATCCCAGATATTCTCAAAAAGGGTATAGCCGGTTAAGATGGTCAAATGTGCCCCTGAACCGAATTCAAATCACGATGAGTCATTCGAAAGCTTATAAAAAAAGAATGATTTCTGTCAAGTTTCAAGTTCGTATCTCGACCCGGGGGGTAGTAAAGGGTAAAAATAGAAAATCAGGTTTTTGCCGAATTTCTCCTATACCAGCGGATGAAAAATTTTGAAAAAATTCAGAGACATGTCTGTCATCGGTGCACATATTAGGGAATCGCGTCAGATTTTTAAATTGAAAAACCAAGCTGTGAAAAATAAAAAACGCCAAAAAATGCTGAAAAATGCCGGTTTTGTATCGAAGCAGTCTTGATACTATAATTATATTTTTACTGTAAGTCCGCATCGTTGTTACTATTGTCTTGAATTTTTTTCAGATTTTTCAATTTGGTGCGCCGCAGTTAAAAAAATTAAAAACCGATTTTTTCGCCGTTTTTTCCGTGTCAGAGTAACTAATAGGTCGAACTTTCGTACATACTTTATGGAATAAGCCTTTTATGCAATCTTCAACGTCTTCACATGCAGCAAAACAGCGTAGAAATTAAACGAACTAAACATGCTGTGCCATTACAGTCTAAAATGTCTATCATATTTTCAACGATGTCAATGGCGCAGCGGTAAAGTGTCCGACTGTTGAATCGCTGCGAACTTTTTGAACGTAGGTTCAAGCCTCGGAATTTCTATGTCCCACAGGGTCATTTTTTTTTCACATTAATTATGTATTTTTTCGATTTCTAGAAATATGACAATGATCGATATTTATATACAAATGTTTTAAAAACATATTAAAATTATTTCAATAGTTGAAAACTATTGTTAGGTATCATGCCAATTATAGCATTGTTTAACTTTTGAATTTTGGAAACCAGAATGAGTTGTATGATCTATAAGAAGAGGCGAAATAATTACAAAACAACACACAATTGTTGCTGTAATCCATCCACAATTGTTAAAGGTAAGAGATTGGAAAATCAATTTCATATAATATTAATTTAGTGCAGGGAATGTTACAACAATACTGTAATTGACGGGATACTTGATCAGAGAAACGGTGGCATCAAAATCTTCTCAAGTTATGTTTATGTATATTTCAATTATTAAAATATTTTTAATGTTTTTAAAACATTTGTATATAAATATCGATCATTGTCATATAGCTAGAAATCGAAAAAATACATAATTAATGTGAAAAAAAAATGACCCTGTGGGACATAGAAATTCCGAGGCTTGAACCTACGTTCAAAAAGTTCGCAGCGATTCAACAGTCGGACACTTTACCGCTGCGCCATTGACACCGTTGAAAATATGATAGACATTTTAGACTGTAATGGCACAGCATGTTTAGTTCGTTTAATTTCTACGCTGTTTTGCTGCATGTGAAGACGTTGAAGATTGCATAAAAGGCTTATTCCATAAAGTATGTACGAAAGTTCGACCTATTAGTTACTCTGACACGGAAAAAACGGCGAAAAAATCGGTTTTCAATTTTTTTAACTGCGGCGCACCAAATTGAAAAATCTGAAAAAAATTCAAGACAATAGTAACAACGATGCGGACTTACAGTAAAAATATAATTATAGTATCAAGACTGCTTCGATACAAAACCGGCATTTTTCAGCATTTTTTGGCGTTTTTTATTTTTCACAGCTTGGTTTTTCAATTTAAAAATCTGACGCGATTCCCTAATATGTGCACCGATGACAGACATGTCTCTGAATTTTTTCAAAATTTTTCATCCGCTGGTACAGGAGAAATTCGGCAAAAACCTGATTTTCTATTTTTACCCTTTACTACCCCCCGGGTCGAGATACGAAGTTGAAACTTGACAGAAATCATTCTTTTTTTATAAGCTTTCGAATGACTCATCGTGATTTGAATTCGGTTCAGGGGCACATTTGACCATCTTAACCGGCTATACCCTTTCTCATTGACATTCTCGCGCACTCACTCCTGTCGATAACTCACATACCTCGTTCTATCTCCTCCAAACCCGAAGAATATCTTGAAGAATAATAGCGACCCAGCCTCGCCACAGGAGACTACTAGCACAAATGCACGTGTAATTGATGAAAGTTCAAACTCGTTTTTGCGCGGAAATCATGCCCAGTACGAACAATATTTACATACTCTACAATTCTGATTGATTTTTTAACAAGGAACCATCTTGCGCCCGCTGGTACCACGTATTTCCAGCGCAACCTATGTTTCTCGTACTAAAAACTTTCCAGTGATGATAGCAACCTGTTCTTTACTCTTGATCGGCAATGAATTTCCATTATTCACCACCAATTAAGGTTAAGAGGCTCGTTAAGTCCAACTGTCTTTAGTGATTTATGCGATTTATGTCGTCAACGGTCAACGTGTTAGACAAGATGACTATTAATAATACGTAACAAGAAACGGGGACAACGGAGCGTAACCTGCTCGGAGACGTTTCGCGATTATGCCGCATGCGGAAGGAGCTTTCCGTGAAGATGACACCCGCTTGCGGAAGACGAAGAAGAACTAGCGAGAATCGCAGTACTTGATGCTGCCTGCAATCTCGTTCAAGGTTTACGATGCAGCTTTTAACTGCCAGCATTCTTGCACAACTTTCTTGCTGTGATTCGCACGGACTTAGAATTCCTTCCTTTTGAAAGCAGCTTCGAGGATTACTTTTGAACGGATGCGTTTTTAGATACTGAATGCACAAAGACCTGTTAATGTACCTACTCCGGTTTCTTTTTCTTCCAAACCTTTTTATTATTACCCTTTTGTTTGCCTTATTTTGATTCTTGCTACCTGGGTGTTCTACTTTAATACACTTTCTAAGGTTGTGGAGTTTATTTACATTTTTTAGGCATGAGACTCCTCTTTGTATTCTTCATTGTGCGTCGCCTTTGATATGTAATTTCTTTTTGTCTACTCGAATTTATTTTAATTTATGAAGTTCCACACTTTCTTTAAGATTTTGAAGGTTAATATTCTCCCCTACTATTTTTGTCCCTTATCTGTACTGCTGGCTTCTTGTTCATTCCAATTTTCAGCATAATTTCTAAAGTTCCACAGTTTATTTCAAATTTTGAAGTCGAATGTCCCGTTCTTACTCTCTTCGTGCCTTATCTTCATCCTTGCTACACGTTCGTTTTAATTCCCCGGATTCGTGTAGGCGTTAACGTTACTTACAATTAGTATTTACTCTGAGATCTAATTCATATTTCTTATTAATTCTTGCACCTTATCTTTGCCCTTGCGATTATTGTTTTTCCATCTTACTTTCATTCTTATTTGTTTTAAATATACTCCGCAAGTACAGTTATATACAACCAGCAATAGAGGAAAACAAAAGGCTATGATACCCAAGATATTTAAATTGTTTGAAAAGAATGAAAATGACAGTAAAAAGGGAGGAATTCTCTTACTGTTGGTGATCAATCACTAAAAGCTACATATCTCATCTTCACTGACTTTATGAGTGTCAGACAAAAACTTAGGTCGCGTACACACTTGAGCACGAACGCGATTGAGGCAAGCCGCGGCCAAACCGAATGTCTCGGGCTGGAAAAATTTAGATTTATCGTTCTGTACGCCCCGCACGGGACAAGCTGAGGCAAGCTAAGGCAGGCTAAGACGAATTAAAGCCATCTTATGCTTGTACAAAGTTCATTCTTTTGTACAGTTCGTTGAAGAAGAATGAAGAAATGGAAAAGCGAAGGCGGTAGTGGTATTCACAGTTATATTTAAGGGGTAACACCACCATAGCGGCACAAAAACGTAGTGTACCTTTGACAATTGTTTGTGGGTAAACAAAGAAATAAGTGAAGAAGTTGTTTAAACGCCCTTATTATAGGTACACATCTTACGTAGTTTCAAGCTATTTTTCTTTTCTTTTTTCCAAAATGGAACTTTAAACGCGTTTTTTTCGGAACCACATTTTTCAAATTGGCTTGCAGCATAACTTAAACAATTTTTATTCGACTCACTTGAAATTTTTTCAGTAGCTTCTTAACTACATTCTCCATAGAATTAGTTATTACACCAACCAGTCCATAGTTACGAATTATATATTGATTGGGCCCATGTCCCATACGTGAAACCAGAACTATGCTTCGCGCCATTCGGTGAGCGCGACACAGTAAACCCCTTGGTAGATACATCTCAAGTAATATTAATTTGAGAGATCCTTTTTTCAGCCACTGAATCCAACAGCCAGTACCAGATACAAAAAACAAACATGTATAAAAGAAGGCTAATCTTTCCATTACTTTCGACGTGTTTGTAGAGTAACCACGAATTCTGTTTGATGGACCAAGTTTCGAATCAGCTCGAGGCAGTACGGCAAACGGCCCGAGGCACTTCGCATGCCTCGGAACGATGTCCACACTTGCATGCTCATTCTGGCGTTTAGAGACTTTAAAAGTTTAAACCCTATAAAGTAGAAGAACAAATTATCGAATCCATAATTAACCTTAACTCCGAAATCTCCACTGTAAATAAAGAAGTGGTTTAATAGATCCCTTCACATGTTTGAATAAGGGAAAACGATGGTTTTCCGAGTGAAGCTACAAAAAAGCTACAAAAGGCCTTTACCTAAGCCTCCGAATTAACCTCCATAATGACGAAAGATAGTATGTAAGTACATAAAAGAAACAAAAAATCGTGGAACATCAAATGAATCTAAATGAGACTACAAAAAATTTTTGATTTTAGAAAAAATATCTATAGGATTTAAAAACCCACAACCATATCTTAAAGATGGATGCAGTCAAGTAAATTTCACTCGTCTGAGAATCGGCCATTGCAAATTGACCCACAAATATTTAATATCATAAAACCAACCTAGAATGTGTACACATTGTAAAGTCCTCATCACGATTTAACACCTTTTGTTGGAATATCCTGCTTTACAATCAAGCTGAAACAAATTCAAAATTTCAGAAAATCTTCAAATAGTGTTGAGCGACGAACGGAAAATAACCGATATACTTTGTTTTAAAACATATATATAAATTTACAAAGTCAAATAAACTGCAAATACTTTAGAATGATATACGATATCACGTATAATATGATGTACAATAGAACAATATCACGTATAATATGATGTACAATAAAAATATAGCGAGACTAATAGGATTACAATTTAATACTACATACTTAATAGTATTAAGTACCTAATTTATATATTTCACCCCATGTAACTCAAATGTGATTGCTAATAACCTATGATGTTGATGAAACCTTAAACAAATAAATTAAAAACAAAACCTATATATGTTGAGCTTGCGCGTGGTTTGCTGATTATACCTATGCGACCGCCCTTTGCTATAACAAAATAGCTAACTATAGCAAATTAACTAACAGCTTCGGTTCCTAAATTTGCTAAAACTAAACAGTTACAAATTAATCGAATAAGCGTGGTGATTCTCTACACTAATTAACTGGCAATATACAGGGTATCCCACTTATAGTGAACATCTAAATAATTCCTGCTGCTTTTGATAGTAAGAAAAAATGACTAACAATAGACGTTCGGCAACCCGGAAATTCAGAAAATTATGAATCTCGGTGTGCAAGTAGAGTAGTTCATCCGTAACACAACCCTATTTTTCGTTGGTGCCATAAAGCATTTTTTAGGGGTGAAATCACCCCCTGAAAAAAATTCAGAATTTTCTTTTCCGTGGAATATCTCGAGAACGGTGAGAGATATCGAAAAGAAGTTTAAACAAAAGTTGCAGCCTTCTTTTATATCTGCAAAACAGCGCGAAAATAATTTTCGAAAAATCCATATTTTTCAAGTTACCCCCACCACCAACTCTTAAAATTAAGTTTTTGTATTTTGTAAATATACGCTGGCATACCTCTGGATAATCTCTTTTCATACATATAAATAGTTTATGTGTTATATTTTTTTTTGCAACCAAATAAAACCTCTATTACCGAATTTGAAGTCCATTTTGGCAGTTTCCATTAATAACATGGTTTCCTAAAGCCATATTTAAATTCTTATTTATGTAAGGTTCAGACAGCTTTCAATTATTTAAGCAAGGTAGTACGTACGTAAAATTGCATCCAAGGTAAAACTCATTAAAACTAATCAGTGACGTGCATGAATCAGTATGATAACAGCACATTCGTACATGCATTACTTGAAATGTAATCTTATTAGGCTATTTTGGAAACCACACGATAAATAAATAATGCGTGAAAATTCACAATGACTTTGCAAAATATATATGTTACCATTGAAATGACGCAGAATCGCATTGATGCGGATAACCTTGTCGAACCTTCCGATTTGCATAATGCATATGTATATGAATTTTAAATCATTCTGCATCAATTTTACTTACCTACCCACTAATAACATATATATATAATATTACATCATAGCAGTTTTCATTAATGAAGTGGCCGCATAAAGTAATATTTAAACATTCGCAGTGTCTTTTTGTACATGTTGTATTGTTTGATTATACATTGAAAGAATTATACTAATAGAAGGCGATAGATACATTGAAAATTACGGTTCGTAATTGGTACAATAATGATATTCTTCATAGAAATGATTAAAACAAAAATACTTGCCACATCATGCACATCGCATAAAAGCCGGCTCCCCACAAATACTACATTTGGGTATAAGCTTTTCATTCCTGAAGTAACAGAAATCTACAGGATTTTGAAATTCGCTGGGATGCGTTTCTAGATATCCGCTTTTAAACCAAGCATATTGAAAAAGGTTTTTGAATCTAGGCGAAGAAAACTGGTTGTGGGTTAGGGACTGCAATTTAATTATTTCATTACGTAAGTGCAAATTGACATCTCTCTCTTGGAGAATCACATTATCCGAAAATGTCCGCACGAAATTTTTCCAAATCCGGAATCCAAACACATCTAAAGGCTGAATGATGCCCGTCGTTTTTTTTGGAATCATTGAAAAAGTTACTTCCTTGTCTTGTGGAATCAACTGCTGTAACTCATTTGGGCAGTGTCCCGTCCACGAGTCGAGTAGGAGCATGCTTCTACGGCCAGTATTCGGTAGATACACTTCGCTAAACCAATTTTTAAAATGTTCGGACGTGAGTTTTCCTGACTTTGAAGCTCCGATGTAAATATTAACCGGACGGAATAGAGTTCTTTGCACTATCGGACCAAATGTTCCTGTAGATTCCTTCAAAACTATGTATAGTGGTGAAAGAAGACGTCCGCTTGCTGATATAATAGGCATTATAGTGTAGCTATGTGTTGTAGAAGATACTGATTGAATCGTCGCTTCTACCGTTTTCACTCCTAATTTCGCCAATGTTCGCCCAGAATGTATTTCCAGGTTGAAACCACTCTCGTCTGCATTATAAATTTCTTCAACTCCGACAGCTGGGATGTTAGACTTTACGCGAGAAACAAACGATTCTGCAATATTTTTGATGTTGTCAATATCTTCAAATGTAAATTGCGTCCTGAATGTTGTTATCTTGCGGGACACAATTCTATGCGCAGTCTTAAAGTTCCAAATCCACCATTTACCTGCCACGAATTAGGGTAGGTCCACCTGGTTTTTTGCCTCCAAGGCCTACAATCTTAAATTCATGTCATGAACAATAGATCTTCTGTCACAAGCTTCTTCAAACTTTTGCTGTACATATTCTGCAATAAATGCAAGTTTATCTGCATTTGTTCCACCTCTCTCTACACTCGCCTCCCACCTGTATAGCTGCTGCAAAGATTTAACCATGCGATAATTTTTCTGTACACTGGTAAGCGTTCGACGTGCCTTTTGCGCTTTTCCAAAACGTTACAGCTTTTCTCTTATAACTTAAGTCAACTTGTCCACCTTCATCATCAACAGTACATTTTGCAGGTTCAAAACTGTCTTCTTCTTCTTCTGCAGGCATAATGTACTCTACAACTTGTGCACCATGTGGTTCTGATGGATCGGCATAATCGAGCACATAATCATGTTCAATTAATGGTAGGGAATGTATGTTTTGAAACTTTTTTATAATATCCCGAATTTCATTGTGCAGTTCCGTTTCTACCGGGATTATAGGTGTCTGCTTATACTTGCAATTTGAAATGTAGTGGCTAACATGTGTATTACGTTAGCAACATTAATCGTCTGCATTTTAAAGAAAATAGTCTTTCAAACAATGATCACTCACTTTTTTCAATTGGATGGTAACTGACTGCTGCCAAAAATGTAACTGCCGTTGGCTACATCCTCGGGAATATTTATATCACTCAAAGACGCGAGTACAAAAACATGTTTACCGAAAACTCGGAAAATCTGAAGGTTCGACAAGGTTATCCGCATCAATGCGATTCTGCGTCATTTCAATGATAACATATATATTTTGCAAAGTCATTGTGAATCTTCACGCATTATTTATTTATCGTGTGGTTTCCAAAATAGCCTAATAAGATTACACTTCAAGTAATGCATGTACGAATGTGCTGTTATCATACTGATTCATGCACGTCACTGATTAGTTTTAATGAGTTTTACCTTGGATGTAATTTTACGTACGTACTGCCTTGCTTAAATAATTGAAAGCTGTCTGAACCTTACATAAATAAGAATTTAAATATGGCTTTAGGAAACCATGTTATTAATAGAAACTGCCAAAATGGACTTCAAATTCGGTAATAGAGGTTTTATTTGGTTGCAAAAAAAATATAACACATAAACTATTTATATGTATGAAAAGAGATTATCCAGAGGTATGCCAGCGTATATTTATAAAATACAAAAACTTAATTTTAAGAGTTGGTGGTGGGGGTAACTTGAAAAATATGGATTTTTCGAAAATTATTTTCGCGCTCTTTTGCAGATATAAAAGAAGGCTGCAACTTTTGTTTAAACTTCTTTTCGATATCTCTCACCGTTCTCGAGATATTCCACGGAAAAGAAAATTCTGAATTTTTTTCAAGGGGTGATTTCACCCCTAAAAAATGCTTTATGGCACCAACGAAAAATAGGGTTGTGTTACGGATGAACTACTCTACTTGCACACCGAGTTTCATAATTTTCTGATTTTCCGGGTTGCCGAACGTCCCTTGTAAGAGAAGTTTATATGGTTTGAGGACTTCGATCTGGGGATAGAAAAAAAAGTGTCACGCGATCATCTCGAAGGTCTTTCCAAGGTCGTCAACATTTTTTGCGCATTAACGTCTATTTTTTATAATGCAACGTTACAGCCGATATCAAGTCATGTTTAACGACCTATGACATCATGACCTTGAATTAACTCGAATACATAATGAATACATAATGTATCTATATATCGATTCAGTCGAAGGGGATGAAATTAATCCCTGAAAACTCGTTTTTTCCCGACTTTGTAATCAGGAGGAAATCCCTTACATATTCACAAAGTTTCAGAATTTTTTGAATTTCCGGGTTCAGGATGTTCCCTTGTGAGTCATTTTTTCTTACTTTCAATAGCAGCGGAAATAGTGTAGATTTAAATGTTTATTATAAGGAGGCCGCCCTGTATATAACTAGAGGAAAACTGGTGTGGACGAAATAAAGTGTTGGAGTCCGAATAAGAAACGTACAAACCGATTATGCTTGAAGCGTATAATATATTTTGGCAATGTTTCCAGTAACAGTGTGGGTCACAAGTTACAGTTGTCTAACTAAATCGGGTTGACGTTTAATCGATTGTTAAGAGCATTTGCTAGATTACATATTGTATTCATGGAGACTGTATGTTCAAGCCCATATATAAGTAATACCTATAAGTGGAAACAGTAGAAAAACCTGTTCATGCGTTACATGTGATCTACAACACGCTTGCATTGCCACATGTGGTTCATTGATAACTTCTCTGAGCAAGAATATGCATGAAACATGCAGATACAGCCCCTGGCAATAAATTTTCGACCAAACGCAATGGTACGAAGTCAACGAGAAACACCACAATTTTTTGTACGTAAAACAATGCGGTATAAATATAACACTCATGGTAACATTAAATTGGTCTAATCTGAAGTAAATACACCAAAAATAATTAAGACATTCGTTTATTATCTACTATAAAACAATGAACAAACAAAATGTTGCTTGGAAAAAAGTATTGGGCCAACGGAAGCTCTGGAAAAAAGTATTCGGCCATATAAATTTGCAAAGCAATAAGTAATAATTTACTTAAAATTCACATTACCTAATATTTAGTTACATTTCCACATGCACGTATAACCGCTTTTATGCGTTTTGGCATTGATTCTATAAGATTCTCGCATTCTGTCGGTGTGATTTCATCCCATTTTCTGTTCAGAAAATGTATTAATTTAAAAACTGTCCATTATTCGTTTGTAACTGTGATCACTAACGGCCATAGGACGACTGGTTCTGTAGGAAGTTTGCCTGGGAAATTTGTATTATACATTTTCTAGCAGTATCTTGTGCTTAATATAGTACAGAATATATCGTTATAAATGCAAAGAAATTCAGGGCTTTCATAGCTGAATAAAAGGTATGATGAAAATGATCTGTACAGTTTATGGTGGATTCTATGAGTATCTTGGGATCATGAATGGTCGTCATAAATAAGGAAACAACGTTGTTTAGGGAGTAGTTGAATATAATATAAACAATATCTGCAACGAACGAATTTTATTATGACAGCACATTAGTTTTGATAAATAGCTTGTTCTGTCGACAGCAAATTTTGAGTCTGTAATATCAATAACTCCTAGAATATTACCCTAAAACAGATAACAATGCAGATTTTACAAAAATGGTTTCAAACGTTAAATTTTCAATCGTCGTAAATTTCTAATTTTAAACTTTATATCCAAGTGATCGTACTACAAGGGAGAAAATTTATAACAAATGCAAGGAGTATTTTGACAGTGTACACAAAAGAGGAAATCGAGTGGTATGGTCTAAAGATAAAACGTCAAATACTTATAGCGTTGGCTAACAAATTTCCAATTTTTATCAAGTCGTTGGACTTGAAAAATTTTATTAGAATGTGCATGATTTTCGCAATGACTACGGAAGCCTTCATAGTCAATCCCAGGGAATTCTAGATTAGAACTCTGCAAAGGAATAAATAATGACTGGTGCGATATCACTGTAAATTTCTTACTTATTTAGAAATAACATGAAATTATCCGAATTGACCAATTACATTATACAAACGTAAATAACTAAAAATAGTATAATAAATTGTATATAAATACTATTTTGTTATTTCCTAAATTCAATCTGTTTCCTGTCAAAATGGTAACCAGAAACTCAGAAAATTGTAATATCCGATTTAACAAATCACACATATCGATACAAAATAAGGAATGAAAATGTGCAAAAAAAATGTGTCTTCGATATGATTCAAGGATCTTTCGTCAGCTTTCGTTAGTTACAAACTATCATATTTGCAACTACATTTTGTACAAAATAATTGCAACAGTGATTAAAATTCTAGGAATGGTTGATATTCCTTGGGATCTATATCCTAAACTCCATTTAATTGCTTTCTTGTTTATTGCTAAACCAGTGCTTATGCGAAAAATATTTACAAAAAGCGAAATGCAAAATAATGCGCTGGCTTGTTGGCAAAACTGACCCTGTCTATCTTTCCATCCTATTCAACAATAGATTAGTAATAATCCATATGGGGAAAAACTTATGCATGGTGCAATAGCATTCAATTATTGTTATTATTCCATTATACCTACTTGATTTATTGTAATAGATTAAGCTTCAAATTTGCATTTACTGAAAATGAAGAAATATCGACTTGGTCAGTTTTCCCAACAAGCCCACGAATACCTTGTCTCGCTCCTCCTATTCCCAACTGTTCAGGACAATGAAAGTCTTAAAAATTGTGGCGATAATACGGTACTCCGAAAACAATCCTAGCAGTGACTTCAGCGAATTATTGACTTTGCTACAGTAACATGGGACGACTTAGTTTCCACAGTAATTGATATAGCTTGCCCAATGACGATTAAGAGAGCGTGTTTCTCGCAGCACCGCGAGACCCGATGACGTTGATTAATATTCTCGCCCGCGCGTTCACGGAAGACGTGCAAGTGCTGATTTATATTCTCCTGCGTCCGGATGCCGCACGCAATTTCGCTTTAGAGGGGTTTACGAGACGAGACCATTAGCGATATTCCCGTCGCGCGATTTCTTGCAGGTCGTTCTCGATTCTCCTTCCCTTTCTCTCACCGCTCACATTCTCGTTGAACTGCTGCAATTTTCGCCCCAGTCTGAACGTGGTTTTTATTGATTATAAATTTTCTTCCCGCATACAATGACCGAAATTATGAGCGGCATTAGTATCAGCCGCGTCCGAGTTACGACAGAGCAGGGTGGAAAATAGAGGAACCTCGAGCACGCTGGAAACTGTAGGGTGTTTCGGCGATCAATTACATTAAACAAATTGTAATTCTCAGCTGTAATATGTCCTCTGTCAGAATGTTCGCTGGGAATAATCTTGCCCGGTAGGTGAATCGGAATGTGTATACGTCACGATATTCAACGGGGATAATTTATGAGGAAAGATAGCAGGATATGGATTATCATATTTTTGTGCTAGTGTCGTGCCTTCGTGTATTCTCGGAATTAGAAGGTTGAAGAAAGTAAGAAACTAAAGCTGTGAAATACATTGTGGAGTAAAGTTAAGTATGGCGGTATCGACACTGAAAGTTGCTGTATCTAGAGACGCGGTAGCGTCTCGACGCCAAGTAGGGGAGACCGGGGCAAAGTGAACCTCGGGGTAAAATGAGCTTTCTTAATTTATTTTTTAACAATAGAATATATTTACAAATTTTGTTGACGTAATAAATGTGTGTAATACCACAATGATAATTACACACATTCAGATATCGAAAAATGGAAATTCATTTAAAAAATTAAAAATGAAGTTTTAGAGAATTCCAATTGGTTTTCTTTTCAATTTAGCTTTTTGGATAAATGAGTCTTAAATGTGTTATTTTAACTCCCAATTTTTTTTGCGTGTTTATAGCATAAACATACATGTACACGCGTTTGAGAAAACATTAATCCTAACATTATTAAATAATTAATTTTCCAATGAGTACACATTCGGGGCAAAGTGACAGGGGTAAACTGAGCTGCAAAGAAAAGATGCACGAGTGATATGCGCATTATTCTTATGTAAACCTGTCTGCCAAAAATTAATGAAGCCCATTTGAAAAAAATTGTGATAGAAAAATATATAATGTTTTTGTCAGAAAAATTATTTAGATAGTATAAGTACATATTTTATTAATAATTATGTATGTATTTGTTTTAGTAATAATATGGCAGACTGTTCATGTAAACAAACTTCATTTAAAAACTCAATTTCAGAAGAAAATGTCTTTGTACAAAGTACAAAGTTACAAAGTACAAATTATAAACGTTAAACTTGTATTAATGAAATATATTTTTAATGAAATAGTTTAAATAGTTTAAAAGTTCTAATAAAGTTAATTTTATAATTATGTCCTTCATTAAAACTCGTATTTTATTTCAGCTCATTTTACCCCATATAGGTATAGGGTAAAGTGGTTGTTTTGGCATTTTCGATTCAAGTTGAATTTTAATATACTTTAAGTTTATTTTATGTATTGCTATTCGTCATTTATCAATAGTAATGTTCAAATTATATTATTAATCTATTTCCACACATTTTTATTGAAAGGGAAAAATTTTATTCAACTTGAAACTTTTTTCGTCTCACTTTGCCCCGGACTCCCCTACATGTTTTGACACCCTGTATATATTGTCGACTGTCGCTACCGCTATCATTTACTCGTCACCCGGCTAATCCAACCTTACCTGAAACTTATTTCATTAGTATCTCATCACGCCTGCAATGTTTCCTAAATTTAAACGCATTTTTCTCATGTAAACCGCATATAAGCTTTCGAATAAGACCAAATTCAATAAAATCGGTCCACGCATGACAGAGATATCGTAATATCGTCTCATGGATCAGTCGGAAACGGTAAGATTTGTCTTCTTCTTCAAGCCAAATTTTTGTCGACATAATACGTATACGCGTTACATGCACACCATCAGCCAAAAAGAAACTAACACATGTTTCGTTCGTCAATCGCTATCTTCACTATGCAATCCACTCCATACGCGTTACACGCACACCTTCAACCAAAAGAAACTAACACATGTTTCGTTCGTCAATCGCTATCTTCACTATGCAATACACTCCAAATTTTGTCAACTTACCGTCAAGTTATAACCAAAGTATAAACCTGTTTTTATAAATATGTATCGTTGTACTATTGAATTGCAACCAAAATGCAGTCTCAAACACAAGGTAAGTTGCCGAAGTTTGAATTGCGACATGTTTGTATGTCACCAAACTGTTTTTTATTTGTAACTAAACTGAGGATTTTATGTATATGTGATAATCGAAGCGTAAAATGATGTTGTGACCTACGCCAGGCTATGTTTGTGTTAGGGGAGACCGGGGCTACTTGACTAAATTTTAACATTTCTAATTTTTATAAATAGACATTGGTATTTTGTTGACTTGCTGCATAACAAAAGTTTACAAATTTCATTAGGTATACAGGCTTAATTTTGAAAATCGTTTAATTAAGTCTGGGTTGTAATTAGAGTAGTGAGACGAATAAGTCAACAAACCCCGGCTGTGGGGTTACTTGTATATGTATACTACGCCCAATAAATTTTTTTAATTTTTTCTTCACTCCTTCACAGTGTTATTTTTTTTTATTAATTATCATGGTGCTAGATACTGTAATTATTTTTCACTTGTTTGTTATGGACTATTTGGAAGGCCTGAGAGTTTGAAGGGAGGATAGGATGTAAAACTGGTAGGGGTGAGTTTGGAATGATTTCATGGTGGGGGCAGTGGACTTGAGCAGCTAAACTCTTTGTCTCGACTGTATCTTGAGGATAAAAAATGCAATTTCTAGTGGTATTCCTATGCTTAGTCAAGTAACCCCGTCCGACATTGTTAACATGTTAAGGGCCGTACGTACAAAACCTCCACGCACCGGATAAAATAAAATACCGTAAATTATAGTCAATGTATCATGTTTCCACAAAATATTCATGAAAAAACATCAAGCACTACTCAGTGGACAAAAATTCATAAATAGTCGAAACAAAACTATTTACGGCCCACCGAACTTATCTTCACATTATTAAAATGTCCGCGATATGAGTAATGGAATGTATGAACTATGAACACAGCATTTTAGCTATGTATACATAGTATGTATGTAGTTGTGTCATCTTAAGCGCAGTTGGAATGCACCTTTATGTACTTGCAGCTCATTTTGATTTCACATATTTTTTCATATTGTGTATTTTCTTCTATTTTTTTTTTGTAATTTACTCTTTTCCGTTCTCGACTTTTTCATGTACTTGGCGTAATTTTTTTACTTTTTTGAAGTTTTTTATGGGTTCTTTACACTTTACCGCGAAGGCAGGTCCAATTTAATGTTTCTGGAAGTCGAACATGAAGGGGATCATACAAATAATGAATGAAGCAGCTCGCGGAAAGATGAAGTGTAGAAATAAGAAATTAGAACCTATATAGGGTAGACCGGGGACGGTAGTAACACTTTGACATTGAAATACAATTACGCAAGAACTATCACAGTTAGAACAAAAGTTCTTATACGAAAATGTTACTCACTTAGCTGACATTATTGAGACACAACAGTTTCGGTGTATTGCAAGTAATAACTAGGTTATTAATAAAAAATGAGTAGCGGAGAAAGTGTTACAAGCGTCCCTGACCCCGAGTCGGTTGTAACAAATTAAATTATTTATTGATGAGTCTTTACATTCAGTACATTGCACCCCTTTTTCATTTGATTTGCTTGTGCTGTGCTTTAGGATTCCGTGCAAACAAGACAATATTATTCATTATGTTTGCCACTACAGTAAATCCTCGTATTAGACCCGACAAACGGGGCTGGCGGTGGGCGTACGACGCGATGCGGACACTATTCCGTGCCGATGCCGCGAGTGAAAAAACCGAAGAGCGAGTGAGAGGGAACGAAACAGTTGACACGAAGTTGCCGTCGACTCTTTCGTTCTATCACTCTCGACCGAAGGATTCCAAGAAATGGTGGGGATAGTCACCGGACGTACTACGCATGGTAAAAACGGAGCAATAACGAGGATTTACTGTAGGTATACGGCTCTGTCGTGGTACTACCGACCCCGCCTGCCGATGTTACAATTGCCCCCGACCAGGCTTTTAAACTTAAATTATAAATTTTTATTAATGAGACACTTGAAAGTGATAAGTAACGATCAGTATTACTTTAAAAATAGCCGGATTAAATATTAAAAAAAAAAATACATCCTGCAAAGGGAGTATTTATATTACAATTTTAAATCAGTAAGAAAAAGTTACTTTAGGGTATCGAAACGTTATTTTCTTCACTATACATGTCTATTGTGGATCTATATTGCTAGGATATGGATGTGTGTATTCCAAATATCATTCTTCATCATATATAAAAAATTTGTGTTAATGTCTAATGTGTGTTTTGAGATATTTACCGTGTTAAGGTAAAAGTACCAATAACTGGACACGTCCCAATACCTGGACACCAATGACATTTATATTTTTACTAAGCTTCATAGAAACTTTAGAACAATATTGTTGGGAACATATGTTATTTTGTAACTTGATCTCTTATATAAAAAATTAAGAAAGCCCTAGATGTAAAGTTTAATATATAAAACAGTCTTTAAATATCGGAGGTGCGTGCACTTGAATTCTGCGTAGATTGCTTAAGTAATTCTTAAGAAAAATACAGTTAGTTGTTAAGGTGATAATAATCGTTATATAACGTTTTTCTGAGAAAAAAACGTATGTACAGAATCTTAAGAAGTTTCTTGTTACATACAAAACAAAACATTGATCAGTTAATGTTGATTTTAATTAAACATATACGTGTTCATGTACCGGTACATAATAATCTTGTCCTCTGCACGCTGTCCCAATAACTGACCAGCCGTCCAGTTGGTCGGCTTGTCAGCATTTTGAACGCTTAGGTGAAGTCTCAATACCTGACCGCATTGTCGAACCGGTAAAGTGTCTGTGTTTTCTCAAATTTTTGTATATCAAAAGTGTAAGTACAAGTATAGTGTACATAAATTAACAGTTTTTTATTTTCAATTCATATTTTTAGTCAATTGCATGCTACATTTTCAACATAACCAAAATTGAAAAATGAAAAATTCACGCGCAAACCATTCACACAAACACTAGTGGCGCCCTCTGCTCCAAGCATTGCGTTATCTTCCCCATTGGCTAGGTATTGGGACATCAAAAGTGGGACGCTGGGACAAATCAGAATTCTATTGTCCATGTACTGGTACACATAACTATTTGCGTTTTCACTCAATTTAATTAAAATAACGCACTGAAAACAAGTTTTTAGTAGCTCATTTGATAGAAAGAAGTAACATTTATCTGAATATTGACACTTTTGTTAAAAAGGACATTTATTTCTAGTCCATTTTTAAGATATACAACTTTGATATCCTTAAGTGTCCAGTTATTGGTACTTTTACCTTACCTATTTGGGGGCCGTGATTTCACGAAGTTTATACATTTATCCGCTTTTGAACTAATCCAGGGATTTTGTGCTCTGAGATAGTTGAGAACTCGTTGGACGTATATTAACGCGATATATTAAACATGCTTACTTCTCATTGGTCGAATGGTATTCGTTGCCAAATCACAGGCTCCTTGGGTGCCGCGTCGATCTCCTCTACGTGGTGAGATTTCGGCGGGGCCCAATCGCCGTTCCCTTCCACGTTCTGGTTGATGGTTTGTCCTTCGCGGACGCAGGGAGTGCTTGTTACTCCTAACGGAACAAAACTTTCGGCCGGTTCAAGTCTATATTTCAATGCCAATCGTCGTAATTGGTTCTTTCTACCAGCGCGATGGCCTCTAGGCATTACCACCTTCTAGAAACGAGGTTCAATTGAGTTGGGGCTGTTTTATTTCCCCGAATCATGGTTCGCATCGAATGCCCGGTGGCGACTGTCCTGCTTATAAGTATCACCTTTGACCGATGCAAAACATGATCGCTCATAAACCATTTTCGATCGGCTAATAACCGTTTTTAGGGGTTGATCGAACGCGCAAATCGCTTTTTACAACCACTGTTTGATGGCACCGTGGGCGGCTGTCCGCTTGTAAGTGCCACTTTTGGTGGAAGCAAATTGCGAACATTTAAGAACCATTTTAACGATATGAATATTAATCACGGAAATAGCGTTTCACACCCAATACCCGATGGCACCATGGGCGGCTGTTCTGCTTATAAGTGTCATCATTGACGGGTGCAAATCACGATCGGTTTGATCATCATTTCTCGATTGGAAAAAATCAATTGTAGAAAATGCTAATGCCCAAAGTAGGGATACGGATCACAAGGATAAAACTTCACACACTTGTAGAACATTAACAAAACTTTTATTTTCACTTTGTGAGTTTGTACAGTCACTTATAAAACAATAATGAGCGTCGTAATTGACTTGTCGAACACCAAGATAATTAATGATTTTAAAAACACGAACATTAAAGATATCCACGGGTGATCAGTCCCATTTTATAGGGTTGTTTGATCGCTCCTTCTCCAGGTTTGTCACATGACAATTAGGATGGTGGGAGATGAAATCTCCCAGTCATCTGTCGTGAGATCCGTCTGAAGAATTCTTTCCATCGGCTATCCGAGAGTTTTGTTTACCGCAGGATTTGAGCTATTGCGCACCTGTTTCGGTGTCTTTTCCGTGACTTAAAGTAGTTCCTGAATAATCTACTAAATTCAAGAATTCTTTCAAATTTCATTCAAAACTAATTTGGAATACAAGCAACCCTTGTAGAAAATTTAAAATCGTTTTACCACATAGTTATCGAGAAATTGTTAATTAATGTTGATGCATTTTAACACAGTGGCATATGGCAAAGTCGAAAAGAGAGGATTATATTTTGCAGTTTTTCTGCTGAAACAGTAAAACTATATTCAAGAAGTGTACCAAAATTGGCACCAAATTACATCGAAATGTCACGAAATGAATTTATTTATTTCAGCGAAACTGACCACATAGTGTCTTCGTAAATGCCCATAAAAAATACGTTTACATGCAAATTTTTTAGAGACTACGTAGAACAGTGAACATGGCAACGTCGTACAATTGATATGTTTAGACATTTAAATAGGGAACGAAGATTCAGATTCATACGAACATTTTTTCTGACATTTTGGTTATAAAAGACGCTTCGAATGAATGCGACGTTGTCAGATCTGCTGCTCCAATTCATTACGTTAACCAATTTAATATTCTGTATTCGTATTACAATTATTTATATTAACATTGAACTGTTTAAAATATATATACATGCTGTTAAAAATTATTATTATTATTTCCATAGTATCATACTACTTTATATTTGTCGTTTATTACCCAACTCTAATTTGACTAACATAGTTGGTTAGGAACTACCTTAAGACGTATTTCTGCCGTTATACGAAACCCTCAGCAGCGTCGATAGTTAGAATCTTCTTCTAACTCCTATTTTAGATTTTTACGCTATTGGATTTCGATGTGCTCTGTACGATTGGTTTCGTACAGCCCACATACTAGGGGTTGAAGTTAATATACATTGGTCCCGTATTGAAGCTCGATTTACGGGAAATAATGGGAGGGCAAACTTCTGGCGATGATCAGGAGTGCAGCTCCCTGAAGGTGTCGACTCCGCTGGCGAATGGGGCCTCTGACCCATCCAGCTGGTGTCCACTAAATAGTCTCCTTGGTGTGCGTGCGGTTGGCTAGCTGGTGTGCGGCTAGTTGGCCGCTACCTCCTTCGTGCTGGCACTCCTGCTCGCTGTTGCCGTTCGTCGATTCTTGACTTGAATTTCAGGATTTTGTCCTAATCAATCCCTAAGGGTATGGAAAGGGGTAAACTGTGTTTTCATGGACTTCTCAATATATCTAAAGCCCGATTAAATATCAACTCGGTTTTTGCACACAAAGGTTACCCAAACAAATCCCTAAAAATCAATTTCAGGATTTTGCGCTAATCAACCCCTAAGGGCGTGAAAAGGGGTAAATTGTATTTTCATGGAGTCCTTAATATCTCTTAGGCCCGAAGCGAAGCGCGGGGTATTTTGCTAGTATGAAACAATATAGAAACATTTCTATGTGCTCTATGAAACTATGCAATGGAATTGTTTAAACTTTGAAGTTTACATAAAGAAACGTTCCTTGCCACGAACAATTAAACAATTTCATTGCACAGTTTTATAGACCATAAGAAAATCATTAATTTTATATTCCAATAATTTTTTTGTATCCACTATATTTTTTAAAGTATACCGAAAAATAGAAAAGCAAACATTAATCTTTAAGCAAACCTTTTTCAGCAGTAACAATCACTGTAGAAAGCCTGATCGGGTTGAACTGTTTGATGGTGCAGTTTTCAAAACCTAGCGTCACTCAAAGTGTTGATGGGATTGGCAGTATTTTCTATTGTATTACTGTTATCTGATTAAATGTCCACATTAGTCAAAATGATATCCTATAGAATATATCTCTGGTGAGCGGGCAAACAAGTATAAGTCAGACACTTAAAATATTTAAAATGCTATGTAAGATCAAGTGTTAAATTTTGAACGTCAAAGGTGTATGTTAAAAGAAACTTTTATTTTTAACTTCGATCCACAAAAAAGAACAAAAAATACACTGCTTAAGCGTCAGGTAAAATTTGACTTATAGTCGTTTGCCCGCCCACCAGAGGTACAATATGAGTACATAATAATAAATTATAATACACATATCAATATATTATTAATATATCTTTGTTCTCCTTAAACCCAAAGTCCGTTTGTAAAATTTTTATTGTACATTTTCGTTTTATTCTTTATGGATTACTTCCTGGTTGTAACGTCAATAACGGACCACCCTGTTGTAGAGCAACCGAATACGACTCATTGCATGTTACATAATGTCATAATGGAATCGTAAACGTTCCCACCGCATGAATCGTTAGCATGTGTTCATGCCTGAATATAACCGCATTTTATCGCCATCTAAAATTCCGAACTGCAAATAATATCAACGATCCTCGTTCAAATGAAATAGTGATTATCTCATGCGTGATCCGCTTTCATTTCCATTAAAGGGATGGTTGCGTTGCACTTGAAAAGTTATTAAAAGAACCTGTTATTTGTCAAGTATCGTTTCAATATTTATATAATGAGGTTAAAAGCATTACACTTCTAGCAATCATAGATGATTTTCTAATACTTTGAAAATATATTAGATTAGAACAACGTTTTAATGTATTTACGTAACGCGGAATTGACATGTGATAATAATGATTAGAATTATTTTAATGATTAAAATAATTTAGAGATCCTTTTTAGTGGTAAAAAATTTATTTTTTTCAAGAGTGCGGCGTAAAAAATGAAGTAACCAGACATTGAAGATAATCGTACAAAGGATGTTCGGCAACTCGAAAATTTAATAAAATTTGGAACTTTGTAGAAATGTAAATAGTGCAAGTGATGCTAATAACGTAACCAGTTTATCGTGAATATCTGCGAAACCGTAAAACATATCGACAAAGAGTTTAATTCAAAGTTTTGTGGTTTTTGCAATCATACATTATGGTGACAAAGAATTTCCGAAACAAATTCATTTTTTTAAATTCATCCCCACAATTCTGTTTGTTCGAAAATTCTTTATCACCATATTGTAAGATATCAAATACCATAAAACTTTGAATTATACTTTTTGTTGATATGTTTTACGGTTTTGCAGATATTCACGATAATATGATGTTACGTTCAGAGGCTGCTGACATTTTGACACTTTCGGGTGTCTGGAATGCACGCGACCCGGCGGAGTCATAATTTCCTGCAGTGATGTAGTGTACCCTAAGTTTTCCAGGAAAACTGATAACTGATTGGAAGCATGCATGTCCCCACCACGTTCCAAACTCAATTTTGTAGTATAAAACGGACCATGAATGCATACTCAGGGGCTCACTTCTAGTTTAAGGGGGTAGGTTATCCTCGATAGCCCTAAAACAGACCTTTCTTCAAACACAAATTGTAAGGTGATAAATAACAGTAGAGAGAACGTTTTTATCTAGTTTTACTCTTTATTCTATGAGCTTTAACACAAAAAAAAAAAGAAAAGTCTAAATATCTCTATGTACATACAAGTTGTGAGTAAAAACGTAAAAGCGTGTACGCGGTGCACCGTTTGATGGTGAACATAACATCTCGAAAACTGTTCCAACGATTTCGATGAAAATTTAATGAGAGATACCGAAAACCATTCCTCGCGATGTGTCGGGAGCAGATTTTCGAAAAAAAGTAATACAACTTTTATGTTTAAAAATACGATTTTATCGATTTCATTTGTGAAAAATATTTTTTATCTTTTTTTTAAGAATTTATCTCGAAATTCTGCTCTCGACACATCGAAGGGAATGGTTTTCTGTATCTCTCATTAAATTTTAATCCAAATCATTGAAGCTGTTTTCGAGATTTTATGTTCACCATCAAACGGTGCACCGCGTACACCCCTTTACGTTTTTGCTCACAACTTTTATGTACATGAGATATTTAGAATTTTCTTGTTTTGTGTTAAAGCTCGCAGAATAACGATTAAAACTAGATGAAAACGTTCTCTCAACTGTTATTTATCACTTTACAATTTGTGTTTTAAAAAAAACCTGTTTTAGGGCTATCGAGGGTAACCTACCCCCTTAATTCGCTTAGAAGACAGAGGCTTAACAAGATATGGTTCCATTCTGTTAGGTTTATAATCTCCCGCCTAGGAGACCAATTGTTTTGGTCGGCATCGCCATCTTGCCCTGTTGATCGACTTTTTTTATCTCAATAAAGTATGTCTGCCACAAAGCCTTGTGTTCTGTCTAAAAGTATAATCCAGATAATTCCAATGCCACCCACTCAATTATATCCCAATACATTCCCTTTTGTGCAATTACACAAGTTAACCCTACAATACGTAAAGTTGCTGTTAGGCATTAGGCCTAACGTTATGTATATTTATTATCCTCTTTGAGACCCCGGCATTTCTGAGTTCGTTAAAACATAAAACCCAGAGGTGGACTTAGGTACCGCGATAATTATACCTACTCTACCAACTGTAAAGACTGAACTTTATAGAATATACTTTTGTTATTTCTTACTTAGAGTTCTTTATTCGAACCCAATCATTATTTGAATTTCCAATGTCAAATAAACCCACAGAAATACATCTTTACCGCTCGAGGTGTGTTACATTATAAAGTTACGAGGCTAAACTAACATTCCTAGTGGCTTCCGGTGTTAACCAGGCTAACAAACTTTAAACAACAATCACAAATCCTTGGCTTCGCAGCCGCCAAACTCATTGCCCTCAGCCTCGGCTCGTAACAATATGAAAATTCATATTGAGGGGGTGTTTCCACCACTAGGATCGTCTCATTGCCGAAACAAAAAATGTTTACGTTATTAGCATCGCTTGAACTACCTATTATATATTTCTGCAAACTTTCATATTTTTGTTTAATTATTAAATTGCCGAATATCCCTCGTTAGTTGCTTTATATATTCGTAAGTAGAGTGTGAAATCCTGAAAAATCTACAACCACGTTTCCACTTCAAATGAATCACAACTGGGAATATGAATAATAATATACAATAATTAGAACAATATGTTTGCAATCACGTTTTTACGACACTTGTTTGAAAATTATTCTGTTTCACTAAAATACGTGGTGGTTTTTGTGGAGTTATTTTTCATTTGGAAGTTGGTATGAGTGGAGAGTGAATGGGCCTGATGCATGGGGAGAGGATGCACTCTCTGGCGTGATGGAGGAGAGAGCGGAATGAAAGCGTGTCACATCAGTATTATCTTAAATATATATATATCGTAATTATTATTCCATGTTGAGTGTTATATTAAATAACCTTCCTCATTTACCACAAATTGGTAGCAGAGGTCCGTGGTTATAGGTTCTGGAAGAATATTTTTCGTGTAATAAGAGATTCGAACACGAAAAACACGTGCTTCGCAATGGCGGACAATTGGAACCTAATGAGTGTTGAACCGTTGGACGATTCAAATTATTTCCTTTGGAAGGAAAAGATAGAGGGAATCTTAAGGTCAAAGAAAATATGGAAGAAGGTGATCGGAATGAAACCGCCTGAAAAACCGGATGAAGATGCGAGAGATTACGAAGTCAAATTCAAAGTCTGGAATGAATGGGACGACGATAACTATGCTGCACGAACGATAATCCTGAATACAATGAACAAAGCACAACTATTAAAATATAGTTATGAGAGAAGTGCGGACAAGCTGTGGAGTATGATAAAGAATAATATGGCAGCAGAAACAGAACAACTAAAAGCCAGATCATTGAGTGAGTTATCCAATTTACATATGAAGAAGGAAGAGACTGTGAACGAATTTATAAACCGTGCTGAAGCACTAAAAAATCAGTGTATGCAGTTAGGAAAAACCGTAGATGACTATGAGTTAATAATGTACATATTGAGGGGCTTGCGATCAGAGTTTGACCAGAACGTAAGGGTGTTGGAATGCCAGAGAAATGTAACAGTGAACGATGTAAGGTATACACTTCAACAGGAAGAACTACGCAAAGAAAAAAGGAAAGAAGAGAAGGGGCCTAGAGACCATGAAAATGTTAGAAAAGTGAGAGACAAAATGAAGAGTGACTTATACTGTTATAACTGTGGTAAAAAAGGTCACAAGTCGGATGAGTGCTACGGGAAACAAAGATGCTTCAACTGCCAGGGATACAACCACGTTGCAGCAAATTGTAAGGAGCCAAGAAAACCTGGATCATCACGAGGAAGAGGAGGTCGTGGAAATTTCCATGGGAATCAACGTGCAAGAGGACGTGGAACCGGACGCGGTGAAGCAACGATGAGAGTAGATGAGGAAGCTGTACGATCTGTAAGTGAGGATATATGCCCAAAGGAAACAATGGACAATGAACAGAGGTATTTAGAAAGTAAAAACAATGGTGACTTTACATGGTTGCTCGATTCAGGATCAACAAGTCATATGACAAGTGATACAAAGATATTTGATAGGTTAGAAAACGATGAGAGAGAAATATATTTAGCTGATAAGGAAGGAAAAAGGTTAACTTCTAATGGAATAGGGGAAGTAGTGTTAGAACAATCAAACATTGAAAACAGAATTAGGTTAAAGAATGTATTAAGCGTGCCAGGTTTGAATACAAACTTGTTGTCAGTAGCAAAAATTACTGATTATGGATACAAAGTAACATATGATAAACATGGTGCAATAGTTTATAAAGCAGAAGGAGAAGTTGAGTTGATGGCAGTGAGAGAGGGAAATAGTTATTATGTCAACTCTATTGTAAAAAGGTCAGAAAGGATAAACACAGCGAATGAAAACGACATTTGGCATAAAAGACTGGGCCATGCGAACAAGGGTATAATAGAAGAAATGAAGAATGAAGGCTTGGTGGATGGTATGAGGGAATCTAATCAAATCAATATTCAGTGTGAATCTTGTGTAGAAGGAAAAACGTGCAGGAAAACCCACTCAAGGTTAGTCGAAAGAAGAACCAGCAGAATATTAGAGTTGTGGCACATGGACTTAATCGGACCAATAAAACCATCAACTAAAGGAGGTAAAGAATATATATTTACGATTATTGATGATTATTCCAGAGTGATTATGGTACAATTATTAGGAGCAAAAAGTGATGCACCTGAAGAGCTGAAGAAATTGATTACGCTAAAGGAAAATCAATCTGGAATGAAGCTAAAAGCAATACGATCAGACAATGGTGGTGAGTTTATTGGAAAGGATTTAAAAAATTGGTTGGAACAAAAGGGTATTAGACACGAGTTCAGTCCAGCAAGGACGCCGCAATGCAATGGAGTAGCAGAGAGAGGAAATAGGACGCTTATTGAGATGACAAGAGCTATGATGTCGGATTCTCAGATGCCCATGCCATTTTGGGGTGAAGCGGTGTGCACCGCAGCACATATAAGGAACAGAATAAAATCGAATGTCCATGGGAAAACACCATATGAAATGTGGCACGGCAGAAGACCGAACATAACCTACATGAAGAGATTCGGTAGCGCTGCATACGTGCTAAACAAGGAGGTTCAAAAAGGAAAATTTGAACCAAAGACTATCAAAGGGATTTTTGTTGGCTACGCTCCAAATAATACATACAGGGTATATATTCCTGAAACTGGAAAAATAAAAAATGACTGTGACGTCAAGTTTGACGAAAATAACAAGGGAATAGATTTACTAGATAACAAACAGCAAGAAGAGAATATTCGTGATAATGATCTAATTATCCTGGGGATAGATCATGAAAATAGAGAAGGAGTGCAGGATCATATAGAAGAACTAGAAGAAATTGTAGAGGAAAATGATGGAGAATTTCGCGAAGAAAATGAAGAATTCTCAGAAAATGATGATGAAGAATACCAAGATGCATGTGAAGATGAAGAGGACCTGGAAGACATAGGAATCGAAGAACAACAAATCGAAGTAAGAAATAAAGGACGACCTAAAGGGATAACACAATCAGTTATGGAGGTACGCAAGAATCTGGAAAGAGAGAAACTAGAGCAAAGAGATCAGGATAGAGGGGTGAGAAGATCTAAAAGGACAAAGAATAAAGAGTCAGCAATGATGATAAAAGATGAAGAAATTCCGAACAATATAGAGGAGGCCAAAGGTTCTGCAAATTGGAGAAAATGGGAAGAGGCAATGAACGACGAGATGAGATCGATGGAAAACCATGCAGTATGGGATATAGTACCACGCCCAAAAAACAAAAAGGTGATAAAAAGCAGATGGGTATTCAGCATTAAAGAAGACCCAAATACGAAAGGGTGTCGTTACAAGGCACGCCTTGTGGCACTCGGATGTGGACAGAGACCGGGATATGACTATCAAGAGACCTTCGCCCCAGTCATCAGAACAGAGACAATAAGACTACTTTTTAGCCTGAGTGCAAGGGAAAAGAAAAAAATAAAAATGTACGACGTAAAGACTGCATTTTTGCATGGGATTCTAAAGGAAAATATTTTTATGGAACTGCCTAAGGGATGTGATAAGAAGAAAGGTCATGTATGCAAGCTAAAGAAGAGCATATATGGTCTGAAACAGGCTGGAAAATGCTGGAATGAATTCTTGACTGATATATTAAAGAAGAATGGGATGCGCCAATCACCAGGTGATCCCTGTTTGTTCTACATCAAAGATAAGTCGGATTATATGTTTTGTGGAGTCCATGTAGATGACATGGTGGTAATGGCAAGTAATGAAGAATTTGAAAAAACATGTATGAAGAAAATAAGCAGAGAAATCGACATGAAAGATTTGGGGAACGCCAAGGTCGTTTTGGGAATGGAGATAGAACAACACAGAGAGAATATTTATGTGCACCAAAGAGAATATATAAAGAGACTATTAGACATGTATGGAATGGAAGAATGCAATGCCATAACATCACCAATCGACGCTAATGTGAAGATGGAAAATGATGAAACAAGCAGAAGCTGTGATACCAGGACATATCAGGAGCTGATGGGCAGATTGATGTATCTTAGTGTATATACAAGACCAGATATAGCTTTTGCATTGAGTTGCCTATCACAATTCAATAGCAATCCTAAGGAGATCCATATGACAGCATTGAAGAGAGTACTAAGATACTTAAAGGGATCAATTGATTACCGATTGGTATTCAGAGGGACGGATACAATCAAAGGGATCGAATGTCAAGCAGATGCCTCGTGGGACCGTACAAAGGACGCGAAATCGTTTTCTGGACTGTTAGTTTACGTGAATGGTGATTTGGTTCACTGGAGAAGTAAAAAACAAAGAAGTGTAGCGTTATCTTCAACAGAGAGTGAATTAGAAGCAATGACTGAAGCTGTGAAAGAAGTGGTTTGGTTTGATGGACTGTTAAAAGACATTGAGATGGGAGACAAATGGACAAAGATAATTAGATGCGATAGTCTGAATGCGGTGAAGCTGGCGAATGGTGGTAATTATAAAACAAAGTCTAAATTATTGAACAGAAAATGTTATTTTATTCGAGAGGCTTTGAAGCAGGAGGACCTGCAGATATCACATGTATCGAGTGACAGAATGATTGCGGATTGTCTGACAAAACCTGTTAGTGGTAAAAGTCTATTAAAGAACGTAAAATTGTTCTTAGATATTGGAGATCAATGAAAACAAGGGGGGAAATTGTGGAGTTATTTTTCATTTGGAAGTTGGTATGAGTGGAGAGTGAATGGGCCTGATGCATGGGGAGAGGATGCACTCTCTGGCGTGATGGAGGAGAGAGCGGAATGAAAGCGTGTCACATCAGTATTATCTTAAATATATATATATCGTAATTATTATTCCATGTTGAGTGTTATATTAAATAACCTTCCTCATTTACCACAGTTTTTGAGGTAACTCAAATGAAAGATTATATCATTAACACAGTGTGAGGTATGACAGCAGGATATAGTCGAATTAGACAATAAACACTCTTAGAAAATTATTTATTTAGTGAGAATTGAAAGGAGCATTGCATAGTGTATTGGAAAACATGAAGTTGCACTTAAAAGAAAGGTGCAGCAGCATTTTGAAATTTTATGCTTGTACAGTAATGTACAAAAATATTCGAATCTATTTATTTTATACCTACTCTTCAGGTTCCAAATTATTCCGATGATACAACTTGTTGGATTTCTGAAGAACACCCTGTATAGATTTAATAGTGACCCAGAATTGTTAGTCATACCAGAGTGTAAGTAAGCTAGTTTCAATCTGAAATTTGATAAGAGAACTGCCATCGATTCCATGAGCGTCTGTGACGACTGGTGAGAGCAGAAATCTTAAAAATTATTAAGAAACGTCATACTGATAAAGTGGAAACATTACCAGGGCATACATAGGAGCATAAATTCTCGAATCCTTTCGAAAAGACTGCAATTTACATATTATACATCATATCCAGCATATCCTTTCTTTTTGTATGACGAGTGAATTACTGAGTTTCTCTTATTTTTATGTTCTTAGTTGCTAGTGCTCCATTTCTTTTTTGACATTTTATTTACGAACTTCATAAAAACGATAATGCGTTTCAATTTGAAAAAGAAGGGAAAACGAGAGAGGGTGGAAACACTCGTGGCCGTATCACGCGGGGATAAATCAGTCTGAAGAGGATTTAGGTATCTGTTTGAATTACGGACGACAACGGTTAATCGGATATCGATCGACATTTAATGATTTATGATCAGGAAAAAAAGCGAGTCATCGAACGTCGGGACGTCCGCCGCGTCCGTATTTTGGTATTTGTTGGTTTCGAGGTGCCGTAGTTGTCCTGCCTCGATACAAAATCGATTTATGACAAATGCTGTATTCTATATTTCTGACGAGAATCACAATAAATTGTCCTTTGTTTACTGCGAAAAAGCATTACTCTTACAAGAAATATTACTTGAAATTCTAAAAATGACTGAAATTTATCACTCTGATCCAGTTTAGAATTTTTCAGCTACAACTATGCACGTCAACTTTTTTCATAGTTGAATAATATTTCAAATACTTTCGAATGAAAATAATGTAGGATGGCCAACTTTCCGCTAGCATTCTTTTAGTTATTAAATATCTATCCGATACAAACTTTGTAGTGATTCCACTCGAAACAACTTACGCGTCACTACACTTCCCACTTCAAAAGGCAAATTTCATAAAATTTCCATGACGCGTTTCCATCTCTTTGGCACAGATGTGAATTTGAGGAGTTCATCGTCACCAATAACATTTAAGCTACTGATCAAAACTCCTCCTCTAAAATGTATATAGAACAGCCTTAAGAGTACTAACCCAGATAGCATCGTACATCCCAAGGACGTCCGTTTCATGTCCAGTTTATATCCGAACGCCCTACGTCCATTTTGAACATACCTAGGATGTTCTTAGGACTTAAATTTCGGATGTTCTAGGTACGTCCGTTTCTTAAGTCCTACGGACGTTCTTAGGATTTAAATTTCGGATGTTCCAGGTACGTCCGTTTCTTAAGTCCTACGGACGTTCTTAGGACTTAAATTTCGGATGTTCTAGGAACGTCCGTTTCTTAAGTCCTACGAATGTTCTTAGGACTTAAATTTCGTATGTTCTAGGAACGTGCATTTCTTATGTCCTACGAATGTTCCCAAGACTTACATTTGGTATGTTCTTGGAACGTTCATTTCTTAAGTCCTACAGATGTTCCCAAGACCTAAATTTCGTACACATATGTTCTAGGAACGTCCTTTTCTTAAGTCTTACGAATGTTCTTAGGATTTAAATTTCAGATGTTCTAGAAACATCAAACAATCTTGTAAGTCACGTGATTGTTTTGCACGACTACATTTCGAATGTTGCGAGAACCTTCGTCTCGTAAGTCTTGTGAATGTTTAGAAGAACTGAATTTCAGATGTTAGAAGAACAACCGTCTTGTAGGTTTTACAGATAATTAAGGTTAGATTGCAAAACAGTCTTATGATTGAATCTCGCCTTTGCGTTATTTTTTTGTGCAATGCAGTCGCTGAAATGTTGAAATGTTCCCAGATAGCACACGACGTCTTAAGACAGACCTCTTTAATTCTTACACACACGACGTCTTAAAGACGTCTGTCTCTTAAGATGTCGTTAAAACATCTGTCTTGAAACGGATGTGAAATTTTAAACAATGAGTCAAGAGGTCGAATGATGATATTCTATAGAATATTTCGCGTCAATGCGCATTTTCTAAAAACAATTAAATACGGATATATACCTAGAAATTAGAAGTAGTTCCAAAGAAGTGTATTGGGTAGTTGCGAAAACCGGTTGTTTCGTAAGTTGGGAGTCTGGGGTTCGATTCTCGTCACCGGCAATTTTTTTTTCTTTTTTTTTCTTAATGTCCTAACCCAGACCTGATGAAGACATCTTTAAGACGTTTTTACGACATCTGCAAAATGTTTTTAAGACGCCTTTTGGACGTATTTAATTTTACTTTCGGACATTCAGAAAACGTTCTGAGAATGTCGCCACAGCACGTCCTCAGGACGTTCCACTTTGTAAATAGGACCTTCCTAGGACATTTAAAGATCTTAACGAGGACGTACAAGGGACATATGGACCTTCTCGGGACATCCTTCGAACGTACAGTACGTCCGGAACGGACGTTCTTGGGACGTACATAAGATGTCTTTGTGCTATTTGGGAACAAGGAGAGGTTCCCAGGTGTCCGCCTCCGATTGCTTTGAATTTTGGATATGTTTTAGAGAACCGAAAAATAAGATATACTTGTTTTTTTATAGCAGCCCGTTTGCATATTCAGGGGGTGAAACCAACCCCCACAATTTATACGGGGTACAAAAATTGTGTTGAGTAAAACTGGATATAAATTTAATTTGCGTCATAACTTGCTGTATGGACGATGTTCTTGTCGTCAGTCACCGTTATTAGGGGGTAGCTATGAGTTGTGGTTTCACTACTTGAACATGCAAATGGGCTAAAATAGAAAGACATGGATTTCCTATTTTTCGGCCCTCTAAAACATATCGAAAAACCAAAGCAATCGGAGACGAACACCTGAAAATCTTATAACTTTGGGGGGTGGTTTCACCCCCTAAACATGCAAATGGGCCAAAATAAAAAGACACGTGTTTCTTATTTGTCGGTCCTCTAAAACATATCTAAAATTCAAAGCAATCGGAGGCGGGCACCAACTATTCTTATGAACTTTGGAGGGTGGTTTCAACCCCTAAAAATTCAAGCATGCCAAAATAAAAAGACAAGTATTTCTTATTTTTCGGTCCTATAACACATATCCAAAAACCATAGCAATCGGAAATGGACACCTGAAAATCTTGTAACTTTGGGGGTTGGTTTCACCCCCTAAATGTAAAAACGGGCCACTATAAAAAGACACGTATTTCTTATTTTTTGGTCCTCTAAAACATATCCAAAATTCAAAACAATCGGAAGCGGACACCTGGGAACCTCTCCTTGTAAGTAGGTAGTTGAAACATTTCTTTTTCATTTAATTACAAATAAATAAATTAATGTTAAGACTTGTTCTTGGACACAATGTTTATTAACATAATAAGCTTAAAAAAACCAAATTGGTTTAGTCAAAAATATGCATTATACATACATGACGCTACAGATGGATCATTAAAAAGGCTTTTTAAAAAAGTTCCTTTTGTTCCTGTTCATGCGGGACTTTGTTTTCGAGAAAATCGATTTTGGAAACACGTCCGAAACGTGCGCCTTTGACTAAAAATCAGCAGAACTAATCAGTAAATATGCTACAACTGGAAGTACATGAGATGAATTATCATTTTTTTTCATCAGGACTTTGCGTCCGAGAAAATTTATTTTCTAAATCTGTTAAGTGTACGTGCACTGGATGAAGAATTAGTTACATTTCTAAATCGATTTTCTCAAAAACACAAACACGTTCGAAAAAAGATATTTTACAATTTCGACTCTTTTTTGGACAAGGGTGCATTCCAAGTGTTCTTTTTCCATACTTACTTTTATATTCTGTCCAATTTCAGCCAAGTGGACGCGTACTAAACGAGTTTCCAAATTCTATTTTCTCCAAAATGGAGCCTTGTATGAAAAAATTTCAATATATATTTTCGTTATTATAATTACGTACCTTTTTAATCAACGTCGTATCGATAATAACACATCTTTCCAAGCAGTGTTTTGTGAGAATGTAATTGACAATTATCCCTCTCAGTGTATGTATCTGACTACGTTCTTGAAAGTCCCATTACTTTCATCGATATATGTGTATATAATTTTAAAACGAACAAAATGAAGAAATTAAACGAACTGATTTAAATAAAAATTTATACAAAATGAGAAATAGAGTACAGTGTAAAAAATAACAGTTTTATTAACACTTTCAAGTAAAAAAGTAAATGTAACTAAAAAACTGCTAGCCAGAGGAACTCTGACAGCGAACACTGGGGCCCCCCAAGAAACCCAGTCAGTCAAGCCTATTCTAAGCTGGATCCAGACTTGAATTCGTATACGCCAGTGATGTCCCGATGGGCGGTCCGAGGGCCCGAGCATCTATAGCGTTTTCTAGAAGCCGCGCGGAAGGTGGTGCTCAAAGCCAATGAAGCGGTGGGCATGCCACGGTTAGGGAAGACTCTAGTAGTGTGCGTGTAGGCTTGTACCCTTAGGGCCTATCCGTTGCATGCCCGCCGCTTCCTTGGCTTCGAGCATCCCCTTCCGCGCGGCCTGTAGAAAACGCTATGGATGTTCGGGCCCTCGGACCGCCCATCGGGGCATCGCTGGTATACGCTGAGCAAGGCTAAATGCGCACGAATAACGCATACCTACTGAGGGGTCGAAAGTGCCATGTGTCTTTCGTCACCAACTTCTGTGCTTAGCTTAGCCCACTCCGCAGGCGTAAATATGGCATCGAAGGTATTCAAATTCAAACGCGTGGTCATACTTGAGACATAAGGAATCCGTATTTAATTTGAAGAAAGGACGACACAGGCGGAACCACGCGCCGTCAGCGGACTACCCCTTTTCTTCCTGCGTCCCTCCACGAAGTGTATTGCCGTTCCCTCCGAGTACTCTCGTGTGATTTCTTAATACAACAGCGAGTCGGTCAGGTTGTATGAATTGAGAACAATACAGGGTGTAGTGAAGAAAAGAAAGACAAATTACACAGTCCAACAAAATGAAACTTTTCTTCTGTTCCGCAATACCCACTGGGTGATTCTTGTAGAGTATATCGTCCTGAACACGAATCCGCAAACAGTTTGTCGCCATCACCCTCAGTTTTTGAAAACCTCGATTTTGAAAAAAACTGCGAATTTTCAACTTTGAACATCTTTTGTGGCGAAACGATAATAGTTATTTGGTTGCTCGTTGCGTCAAATTATTCTATGAACCCTCCCAAATACAACGATATAAGTTATTATTGCATTATGAAGATTTTAATATGTTTAAACAACGTCCAAAGGGAAAAAGATACCCAAAATGCACCCATTTTTGAAGATATCTTTCAATTTATTTCCAAAACTAAGGATCTAGGATAAAATCTGACCATTCCACGCGATGCAGCTGACGTTTTTCCTTCGGAAAGCATCAACAAAAGTGGTACGTCGCGTTTTGTTTTCAATACAGAAGCGAAATAGTTCGATAAAACGCGCGGTGCCAACAGTGGTAGTCAGGCGCGTTAAGCGATTGTGTTACGCTGAGCGGCAGTGGATCGCGCGCCGCCGTTGACTACCACTGTCGACGCCGCACGTTTTGCCAAACTATTTCGCTTCTGTATTGAAAAAAAAAACGTGACTTACCACTTTTGTTGATGTTTTCCAAGCGAAAAATGTCTGTTGCATCGCGTGGAATGGTCAGATTTTCTCCTTGACCCTTAGTTTTGGAAATAAATTGAAAGATATCTTCAAAAATTTCGGGTGTCATTTTCCATTTGATGGTTGTTTAAACATATTTAAATGATTATAATGCAATAATAATTTATGTCGTTGTATTCGGGAGGGTTCATAGAATAATTTGACGCAACGAGCAACCGAATAACTATTACCGTTTCAACACAAAAGATGTTCAAAGTTAAAAATTTGCAGTTTTTTTCAAAATCGATTTTCTCAAAAACTGAGGGTGATAGAGCAATTCTGCTTGCGGATTCGCGTTCAGGGCGAAAAACTATACAAGAATCACCCAGCGGATATTGCGGACCAAAAATCGTGTTGGACAGTGTTATTCATTAAAATAGAGCTTTAAAATCTATCATATGGTAAAGGCATTATATTGTTAAATATGTAATTTTGTTATTTTTCATTAACTGTTTATGACAATATTAGTAATGGAATAAATTCATTCACATAGATCCATCCTTCACGATTAAAAAAAAAACGCAAGTTCATGCCTTCAATAATTTAGGTCATTAAAATTCATTTCTGAAGGCGTGTTTCGTAAAAATCACCGAAAGCAGGGAACTTCGAAGATTTGTATTTTTTAAACAATTTCGAAACTAGAAAAATGAGTACTTAGCCCTCCATAATTTTATATGGACTACAATTTATTTCAATATCATGAAAATCCGGGACATCGACACTTACAGTTTTCCCTATCCGTGGCACGCCCACGTTATCATTGGCTTTCGAGCTCCCCTTCCGCGCGGCTATTGTAAACATCATAGAGCCCGGGCTCCCAAATGGCTGGACGTGGCCTTCGCTGGACTAAAATGAATTGTGGCTGTGTAACTGGAGGAGCACATATTGAACATTATATGTCTAGTAAGCGTTAGTGGCTGGACATGGCAGATTTTATGACATGCTCAAAGTATACCTACTCTTGAATCGGGGGATTTTAATTTATAATCAGCATATGTTTACCAGAACTAACGAATGTCTTGATAGGAGAAATTAGGAACTATTGTAGATAGTGTAGGTGTAGAATGTTCGCTCCGCTCCTCATGAATAGTAATCAAATGTGTCACAAACCATGGAGTTTGCCTAGGGCAATATGAAAATGAAGTGTAACGGTTCCCACGGACGGTCCTATGATACACTGATTGATCAATTAGCTGTTGGTTACTAAGCAATCAAGATTTAGTTAGGAATAACTTCATCGTCAGACTTCCAATAGTTACTGAAGCTGTTTAGGAAGTTGGTTACCATCCAACTGTTATCTGTGCTGGGATCGGTAGTGCTCACAAGGGACATCACGCAGCTCGTACCCTCGTATTTTAGCAAACTTTGCACACAAATAGAACGTTCGAAAATATTTCACGTTACATGTATTTTTGAAAAGAGCCCTCAAGGGCTTAACCTTAAAGCTGGGGATGAAAAATCTATCGTGTTGAATTCCTCGAATGTACTGCAGTTACAAAAAAATTTTCATACAAAAGTTGCTTGTTTTTTTTCTGAGAAATAAGATGCCGTGAGCATTGTACTCCATGATAAGTATAAAAAACATAATAAACGATTGGGAAGATTATTTGGAATAAAAAGTGTTAAATAAGCAAAACCCCAATTGCGAATATTTATAAAGATAGGTATGCAATTATATAGAGCCATTGACTCTCATCTACATTCGCGGAAACTGTAAATCTGTAATCTGTAAATGGATTCTATTCTTTGAAATTATTAATCGTACGGTATTGGTTAGTAATATTTTATCGACCTTCCAAAAAAGTAATTTCCTTTAGTCGAAAACCTTTAAAAAGTCAAAAATAATACGACCTAATTTCTTAATGATCTTTACTACTTAGAACTTGTCGCTCTTTCTATATGGTGATCATTAAAAAATGAACGTCAGAATGAATCGTCGAAAACCACTGTTTATCCCAGTTAAGGACCCGAAACCTACCCGTTGCTCATTGCACCATTTACAAGTATAGGTAAATAAAGTGAATCGTAGACCGCTTAAAGGGGTATACCCGTTTGAACGCTAGAAAAATGTGTATATTTTGTGGATTTTTTTACAAGTCAACGGCTTCATGAAGATTTTCCGTTTTTGTATTATGCTTACATAATATTGTGAACTACTTAAAAAAAATTTCAGTTAAAAAAACTATTGTTTTTTGGAAGTTATGGGTACATATCCGAAACTCTCTCGACTCTAGACGGCTACATGGTAGCCCGGAAAAAAACTGTATGTCGTGTCTGTGTTACGTCCCTGCTTCCTATTGAGGGTGCTATCTTACAGAGTTTACGTACTTATCCACTTTTGAGCTAATCCAGGGATTTTACGCTCTGGGATAGTTGAGAAAACTATTTTTAGAAATTCAATATTAAAATTCGGAGAGTACCCTACCTTTCTTAGAGCTATTGCAGACCCACTGGGATTAATTTACACGTGATTGGACCCGATGAAATCCCCGATATTTCTGGTGCCTGTTCAGGCTTCGGTGCGGTCCCCAGCAACCAGGATAAACCCGAATTCAGGGGGTTCGATTTCCTCCCTGATGATTGGGGTTGTGATGATTTCAAACAGCTCGTCGCCTGTTACCGGTGCTTCCCGATAATACCAGTTTAATTTTCTTAATTACACGCGACATCCCGCATGGTGGTTTCTAGGCATTCGTCTCTTTGAAAATAATAATAACGGTCATTAGTTGGTCGATAAATCATTCTCCACCTTCCGCACCAGGCGCTACTGCGGGCAAGGTTCTGCTCTTCAGCAGCACCATCAGGGAAAACGAGCGTGATTTTTGCACTTTCGCAATCATCGATTTGAAAATTATTAATATTCAAATAAATTGCGTCAATCACGCTTTACGCTTAATCTCTGGTAACACCGCGGGCAACGTTCTGCTCGTTGGTGATACCATTAATCAGCGCAACCCGTGATCTGTCAATACACATTCTTGTCGTAATGGATTTCACTTTTCTAAGGAGACGAACGCTAGATTTGCAGGATGAGGAATTTAGTATAGTAAAACTTCACTCACTCGTATAAGTTTCACTTTACGCTTTATTGTCACTTTTTGTGTTCTATAGTTTACACTTTAATATAACTTGTTAAAGGCTCAGTATGTTAAGAAGATCAATTAATTAATCAATGAATATTAATGAACTCCTCGGGTGATCAGTCCCATTTTATAGGGTTGTTTGGTCACTTATTCTCCAAGTTTGTCACATGACAATTAGTATGGTGGGAGATGAAATCTCCCAATCATCTGTCGTGTGATCCACCTGAAGAATTCTTTCCATCGGCTATCCGAGAGTTTTGTTTACTGCAGAATTTGAGCTATTGCGCACCTATTTCGGTATCATCTCCGTGACTTAAGACGTATTTCTGCCATTATACGAAACCCTCTGCAGCGTCGATAGTTAGATTCTTATTCTAATTCATTTTTTAGATTTTTTACGCTATTGGATTTCGATGTGCTCTGTACGATTGGTTTCGTAAAGCCCACATAAGGTAAATGTACCAATACCCGGACGCTTAAGGGGCCTAAGGAATAGCGGCAAAGTTTGTCTCCTAATTTAATTTGTAAAACCATCATGAAATAAACAAATGTTTTTGAAATGTGGAAGATAACACAATATTATACTATCCGAAACTGAAAAAGAAAGTTTATGTATTATAATAGACGTGCTTATTAATGAAAATACGAAAACATGCATATGTCCCAGTAAGCGGACAACCTAAAACTGCATGTTCCAATACCTGAATTATATCGTCCCAATAAGCGGACAACCTAAAAATGCATGTCCAGATATCTAAATTATTTACATTCACGAAATTCTTGTACCAGTAAATTAACTTAGACTTGTTTAAAAAAATATTAATTTTCTTGTAAATTTAACCATCTTAAACTAAATTTAAATCTATTTACTATTATAATAATGTATTATTATCATATATAAATAAAAAATGCAGTCAATATTTTCTTAGTAAATGACAGAAGTGTCTTGACAGAAGCTTAAGAAATTTCTCGAAATCTGCTATGCGTACGACGTGTGTTACAAAATAATTATTTCTAACTATTTTTAATTTTCTATAATAATGATTTTAATTCATATTGCTAAATACTTATGCATTATGGTACTATTTTTAGTTTTTAATTACATTAAAAATTAAGCTTAAAAATAAATAAATGTCGCATTACTGTTCAGGTACTGGGACACGACCGGGTACTGGTACATTTACCTTACTAGGGGTTGAAGTTAATATAAATTGGTTCCATATTGGAGCTCGATTTACGGGAAATAATGGGAGGGCAAGCTTCTGGCGATGATCAGTTGCGCAGCTCCGTGAAGGTGCGAATCCACTGGCGGATGGGGCCTCTGACCCATGAGCTGGCGTCTACTGAGGTCGGGGCCAGATATATTGGCCGGTGAGTTTCGTGAAGGGTATTCTCCCACCACACAGTTTGCCTGCCTCGGTACTCCTTTTCTCAACGTCTTCTGACTCGCTTTCTTTCCATCTCGCTGTCGCCTTCGCAGAACAAGAGTGAGCCAGAAGTAGTGGGGATAGTGCCAAGCTTCTGGCGTGTAGGTCAAACCGAGCTGTCAACGTAGAAATACACACATCAGAATAGGTGTGCGTTAGCTCCGAAAAAATTCTGGAGCTTTATTGGTCAGAACATTGATTGTTTCTCGAAAGCTTCATCTCGTATTGGTCTACGCATAGCTTCGTAACGCACACAACTATTACGCTAAGAATAAATAACAGCCACACGGCTACGTTCAGGCGGAGTCGAGCAGCGTTCCCGTTACCTCACCATACCCTTCGCGGGCCACCCAGCTCCAACTAACAAGTCCACGATCGTCGGATGGTGGTGGCTGATTTCTTCACCGGCCAATATATCTGGCCCCGACCTTAGTCTCCTTGGAGTGCGTGTGGTTGGCCAGCTGGTGTGCGGCTAGTTGGTCGCCTCCTTCGTGCTGGCTCTCCTGCTCGCTATTGCCGTTCGTAGATTCTTGACTTGATGTCTTCTTATTGTAGGTTTTGGAATATAATGCCTTATCGGCGATACTTTGTATACGAGGTGGCTATAATATATCAAAGTACGAAATAGTAAATATAAATGATTTAAAGGATTAATCAATAGCAGTCTCCACGTCGCGGAACATGACAGTCTGAAATCAAAAACAATAATTTTTTTATAAAACATGTTAATAGATATCGATCTATGGCGCAGATTTTGAAAATTTTGAAAAATAAAGTAATGGTGAGATGAAAGATGAAGTTAGATTTTTCAGTCCACGTTTTTTCTTTATAAATAGGTAATAAACGGGGAATCGGAAAAAGGCGTCGTAGACTGATGTGGAATGTTATTACGATTCTGCATGCAAAATTGGAAGTGAATTGGTTGAACGTAGCACGAGTTTTTAGGGCCACCGTAATGAAAAATGTAGTTTTGTAATCGATTGGTCGTGTCGCTGCGCTGCGTTGGCCCGTGCTACCTGGGTTGTTTTACTCAAATGCCTATAACTTTGTAAATTTTCCGAATTTTTACATCAGACTTGTTTTATAATATTTCTAAAACAGCAATCTATGCACATATGTAAAAAACTCCGATTTTTGACACTTTCAAACGATTATTCACCCTTAAGCCGCGTATTCATCTGAGCACTCGCCTCAAATAAGCATCGCATGAGCGCTGATTTGCTGAGACGTGTTAAATAAATATTTTGCTATTTGTAATGCTTGACTTACCTTCACACAATAAATTAAACTCTCATTTATGGTTTGACACACATTTGGTATAATCTTTAAATAACTTTTTAGATATTTTGAAAAGATATTGTAAGCTCCTACAAGAATCACTGGTTGTAAGAAATCTGAAAGTAATTGTCAATCTATATTCAAGTGTAATGGATTTCTTGAAGGCAGTAGGTCGCTCGCTTTGTAACTTTATCCTGAATATAATTTAATATAACAAAACAACCTTCTGACTACATTCTCGTGAAGTTTTTAATTTAAATTGATTACTTCCTACTTCGCACATTCAAATCTCATAGAAATATTTAATTGCATCTGTTAGTGTATATTTTCTTCATCCACCAGCGTTGCTTCTTTTTATTCTTTTTTGGAGCAATGTATAGGTACAACACAATAAAACTAGCACTAACTGCTGCAATATTTATATTCATGATTTTGGTTCTCCTTCGGATCGGTCCTCGTGGGAACTGTTGTTAATGAATCCTGATGCCCGAGCTTCGAGCCCCAAAGGAGCATCACATGAACAAATCGGCGCTCATGCGATGCTCATTCGGGGCGAATGCTCAAATGAATGCGCAGCTTTATTAGGGGGAATCGAAAAGAGGAATTGTAATCGGAGAGTAAGAAATACTGGAATATATCTAGGTATTTGGTTGCTAGCCAGCTGTCCAATTCGATTTCGTCTATCTCTCCCATTGTCTGTGCATGGAAACGTCGAAGTGTTTGTTACACCGGCACGCATGAACCGAGCACGCGAGAAACAGTGAAACTGGGAATTTTTATGTAGGCTGAATCGCTCGCACGACGTAAATACGCATAGGGTAAAATAGCTGAATATGACCCATTTCATAAAAATATCATAACTCTTGACTAAGAACAGTTTTATTAAAATTCGATACACGTTTTAAAAGTAGAATGTGGATTCTATAGCAACCTACTGAAAAGTACTATAACAAAGATTCGGTTGCTCCATAATAAAATAAAAACGAACGTCATTCAAATAGGCAGATAAAAAATTTGGTTCCTAATATGACAACCAATTTGTTTTTTCAAGACACATAAATTTTCTTTCTTTTTTTTATAAATTCGGCATCTATTTCTTCACTACCGCAGTCATCGTGGACCCACCACCAAAGACTTCATGGACCATTATAACACTTTATACGTATACTTAAGTTAAGTGACTTAACCCATTGTTCACCTAGCACATCTGAAGAATAAAAAGACCTGTGCAAGATAAGCATTCTATATCATAATTTTCTTTCTTAATCACTTTCATCATTCAGAAGAATTTCTTCTTCACTCTCATCAGTTGAACTTCCACGGGTCTCATATTCGGAAACAATAACATCATAAATATTAAGTAGCTTCGAAGTTAAGTCTTCATAATTTAATGATATACGACTAATAAGTCTTAAACTCTATTATACAAGCACTATACAACAGTATTTGAGAAAATCATTATACACTCACCACTTTAAAGGTATTTGTAATTTAATCGAACTACTTCAAAAACTTTCTGCAACGTATTTCAGAAATATGTGGTTGCTCAAGACGCTTAATTGAGTACCATGCCACTGTAAATACACGGTTACTTAGAGAAAACAGTACAAATCACTGTGAAATCATTCATTTACACTAATTGTGAGAGCCGTTGCAACATATTTTCGCCACATATTCCCTACACATCGGCCGATCGCATTTTAAACACTTTCTATCGATTGAAAATTATGTGTTCTACTTTATATAGAGTAGAAATACTGTCTGAATAACAAATCACTGCACAAACAATAATGTTCTGTAGCAACTCTTGACTCCACTTTTCCGAAAATACTGACGTGAACACCACACTGGGTCTGCGCGACACATAGACTACATTTTTCACGATATCACTCGGCTTCTTCAGGTAAATTAGGGGTCTCATGGTGCAGAATCCGCAGTGGGGGGTCCCAAAGTTGTTTCCCCCACCACAACAGCTCCCCACCATTTACCGTTTAGTAGTGGCCACGAATCTTCCAAACAGTCTGGGTCTCGCCGAGCCAGCTTCCATTGCTAGCTACCCACTCCAGGAAAATAATGAGCTTATTTGGCAGTACGTATGCATGTGAGTGTTACATGGGCTCTTCAGGTCCATTTCGTGCTTGCTGTCCCCGCGTCGCCTTCCATTTCGTCATCGGCGATTCAGCGGAATCGCAACGCGCGGGTAAGTAGGTCGGAAAACGCGGAATCCGTCGGCGTGGGCACAACGTGACCACCGATGGTCCGGGCCCTAGATTCCAGAGCATGGAGCAATGGAAATTGCAAAAGGATAACGACTGACGGGGCGATGTCCCCCGTTCTCGAGATAGGGAGTGCGTGGCTCGGACTTCGATCGCGGGACCTCGGAGATTCATTCAATTTCGGGAGCTCGAGATAGGAAGTTGCGACGAGCCAGCGGGCTGTCTAGGAATCGCGACCTCACCTCCACGTTTATACCGCGAAGCAGGCCTGGCCGATCAGCTTAAGCTTAAGGGTAACTCCATCCGACGCACCGAGAACGGCCTTGCCGGAAGAGCCCTTACGCGCCGATTCGGACCGCCAAATACCGCGATGACGTGTGACGGAACGAGACTAGCACGATCCGACGGTTCCCGAGTTCACCGACTTCCGTGTGCTACCTGAGAGCACAGCGAGCGACCACGACCTACGCTTGGTTCATCGACACCGCGAGCGAGCGAAATAATAGACGGCAAGCGTGCCGTGCGATATTGGAGAATAACTCCAAACGACAGCTGAGACGGAGCGCCGTCTCTAGGTATGTTAATTCGATCTTATTTTCTGTAACAATATATTTTGCACTATTGGTTTTCCTTTAACCTTCACTTTGTGCATAGTAAATTTTCCATGGTCTGTGCACGGGGGTCAATTTGACCCCATACATATTTTCATATATTTTGTAAAGTTTTTTATAAAAATTGTCTCCAGCTTAATATTTATAGAAATATATAAAAGAAAAAGAAATGCAATATTGTATACAAAATAGGAGTCTTTTCGAAACTCTAGACAATAATTTGTACAAAAGTAGTATCTTTTTTAGTTCAGCGACCTTGCGCGGCTAAGCTTCGTTGCCGGACTCTCGACCGCTCGACTTACCTAAACAAATGCCGTCATCCAAACGGTAACGCATATCGCGGAGGGCCCGAGGTGTAGTGTCTCTGCCTGGGTGCCCGACTCAGATATTCCCACAAAGGAAAATATATAATATAAATTTTGATACAAAATGCATGAAAAAAATTTGGGGTCATATGTGTGTGTAAAACCTTAGTTGAGGGAATCCTAGTTGCCTGGCATATTTATTAGGTGCAAAAACCTATTACATCCCATATTACAATGACTGGGGTCAATTTGAGCCCTATGCACAGAGTGAAGGTTAAATCCCTTGTACTCTTATATTCAACCCCTTATTATCTTCCCGTTCCTTGGTAAGTATAGTCAAGGTGTGCTTCAGCACTTTAAAAGAGCAAGAACCCAGTAGATCATTCTAACCGCTCAGGGTGATTTACAACAAGTCCCTTCAGGACGTAACATGAGCAACTATTCTCGAAAATGAAAATTGTAAAAAGTGATCGTCGTAATCGACTCACTGACGAACGATTAAATAATTGTCTTAGAGTAGCAGTTTCAAATATCGCACCTAAAATTGTCAAGCTCGTTCATTAAAAACAGAATCAAGTATCTTATTAATTAAATTTCAATAGTTATTTACGTTCATTTAGTTAGAAAAATATAGGTACATATACCTGTTTAGATTATAATATGTAGGTGTATATTAATGTGTGTATATTGCTAATAAACAGTAGATCAATGTTAAAAAAAAACGTTTTATGTAAATCAATGTCAGAAATAACAAATTCAGTCCATAAATTAAAATAATTGGATTACCTAGTTATATTTATGTATTTAATATTGCGGCTCGCGTAGAGTAGAAGGTTTCCACTTGTGGCCCACTTCGGACAAAAGGTTGCTCGCCACTGCCCTAGTAAGATTCAGGAGGAACTGTGACGCTGGATCCACACCTAAGGTCGGGGCCATATATATTGGCCGGTGAGTTTCGTGAGGGGTATTCTCCCACCACACATTTTGCTTGCCTCGGTGCTCCTTTTCTCAACGTTTTCTGACTCGCTCTCGTTCCATCTCGCTCTCGCCTTCGCAGAACAAGAGTGAGCCAGAAATGGTGGGGATAGTGCCAAGCTTCTGGGGTGTAGACCAAACCGAGCTGTCAGCGTAGAAATACACACATCAGAATAGGTGTGCGTTAGCTAGGAAAAAATTCAGGAGCTTTATTGGTTAGAACATTGATACTTTCTCGATAGTTTCATCTCGTATTGGTCTACGCATAGCTTCGTAACGCACACAACTATTACGCTAAGGACAAATAACAGCCAAACGGCTAGGTTCAGGTGGAGCCGAGCAGCGTTCCCGTTACCCCACCATGCCCTGCGAGGGCCACGCAACTCCAACTGACAAATCCACGATCGTCAGATGGTGGTGGCTGATTTCTCCTCGATCGCTGTTCGCGAAAACGAATTCACCGGCCAATATATCTGGCCCCGACCTTAGGCGAGTACGAACAAGAATACTGCGTAAAAAGCGTAAAAACGGTTTGCGCCAGTACGGATGCACAATGTACAGTATGTACTCGTTATAAGCCCGTTTCCATCATGCGTTGTACGCCCGGCGACTATCCCCACCATTTCTTGGAATCCTTCGGACGAGTGTGAGAGAACCCGAGAACGAGGGAGAGACTCTTTCGTTTCCTCTCGCTCGTTCTTGGGTTTTCTTACTCGCGCCATTGGTCGAGCGGAATAGTGTTCACAACGCGCCGTACGCCCGCCGCCAGCTCCGTTCGTCGGGCTTATAACGAGTACGTACTGTATAACATTTTTGATATCAGTCGGTCGAAATCTGGCGGTTGACATCGCCTTCCACTTCTAGGACTAGTCGAAAGCAAGCGATCATTTACGAGCATCCGCTGCCAGGCACTCCAAAGGGATAATACAGGATATACACTGCATTCCATATAAGAGCATACCGACGCCCCTACCGATTTGCGACCGATCTGCGCAGCTCCCACTACTACCCACAGTTTGAACCGCATGCGATTGGTCGTGGTAATTTCCAAGGAATAACGCGAGACCTGGCCGTTGTCAACGTAAATAGTGCACGAAAACTTAACAGAGAGAGTAGAGGGCCGTGCGACGGAGAAAAACATAGGCGGTTAAGTGGGGAGTCGAGCGTGCCAACGCCTCCTGAGGGTCGTGCCTGCGCGAAATCGGTATGCTCTAATGTGGAATGCAGTGTAGAAGCGAATACATATTCACTTTTGAGTGGGGAAGACCGGGGCAGATTGTAACAAAAAAGTTTGCACAGTTTTTTCTCGAAAGTGTTTTCCTCAATCACGAAATAATTTGCGTGATTTACTACTTACATATGTGGTGAACTGATTGCGTGAAAGTACGTGACAAAATCTTGGACACTTAGGCATCTAGCTTCATCTTAAACAAATCTGAACCTTTGTTACAATGTGCCCCAGTCCGGGGTAAATTGTAATACATCTGTTCTACTTATTTAAATACAAACATGAACATAAATAAACATTTCTAAAATATATAAATGAAAACATAGATCATTATTAAGCATTTGATATACATGAGTAAAACAATCATTGCTTATTCATCTGATTCGATCAAAATCTTCTTCTTCACTTTCTTTACATTTGCCTTTATACTTTTTTTCTACTTTTTGGATTCTCGATTGTTCTGTTGTTCGTCTAGAGCATCTTTTGCCAGTGTGTCAGCAAATAGCTTGCTTTATCACCATTTAGAGAGGAGTAAGTAGGAACATGTTACAATTTACCCCAAGCTTGAATTTTTGCGTCTTATCTCAGTAAACGAGAAACAAAATATCAAATTACTAAAATGCGTACACATTATAATAAACCAATGTGTACTGATTCGTTTACGACAAAGAAGCAAAAAATCAAACGGTTTCTAATGACGGTTAATTGAAATAAAAGTGCTAAGACGACATTTACTTTCGTGCTCTAAATACTAAAATTCTGGCCTATAACCACAAAATGAGTACATAACGCTCGTTTGTGTCACTAAAACCGACGGTGCTAATATCGTCAAGTAGCTTTCGCATGCTATGAGTTACCAGATTTGTCGTTCAAAAGATTTTACTTATGTTACAATTTACTCCGTGTTACAACCTACCCCGGTCTCCCCTAATACAAAATTTGTAAATTTTTTGTGGTGTTTCGATGAAAATATTTCCCATTTATTGGCGAGATTTTCCTGATAAAAATGAAACCAATACGACGCAATTCCGACAAGTTTGACAAGATTATAATACGTAATGGTTTTATAATATCAACACTTTTTTATACTAGTCAATAACAGATTTTCTTTTAAAGAAAAGATAATAAAATTCTTATAACGTGATGATTCGTGTCTAAAGTTGCCGGATATCATTAGGAATTAAGTAGGAATTATTAACGGGTAATATGTAGGTACCGCGGTTATATTTACCAAATATATGTGGCAATTTTGATATTCCAAATTGATATAATATTCATGCTGATGAACTAATGGTTTATTTAAAGTAAGATGAAATAAAAGGTGTGAAATAACGTAAATTTTAAAACCCAAATTTGATAGTAATTACTATTTACCATCTACTTCAATTACCAGTTAATATAATTACAATGAATTAAGCTGAAAAATGACATTTCCCAACAATTGCTTTTCTATAAATTCATAGTATTGTGGTAGGTACGTGCCTGTGCACAACTGGGCGCCTCAATTCGACGTGCGTTACGAAAAGTAGCACGTTTCAATTTTCTTACGAAAACTAGCACGTTTTGGTTCTCGCTGCGAAAACTAGCACGTTTCGGTTTTCGCTGCGAAAACTAGCACGTTTGAGCAGTTTACCACGAAAAATAGCATGTTTCGCCTTTTGCTGCGAAAACTAGCACGTTTGAGCGGTTTGCCACGAAAAATAGCATGTTTCGTCTTTCGCTGCGAAAACTAGCACGATTGAGCAGTTTGCCACGAAAAGTATCACGTTTCGGTTTTCGCAGCGAAAACTAAAACGTTTGAGTGATTTTTCACGAATGTACTTACCATTTGTAGCGATGAAAAGAAGCAAATTTGAATAGTTGGCTACAAAAAAAATTTATACCACAGCAACCGACACGATTTGATTTTTGCGGGCCCATATAAGTCAGGTATGATCGGATATGATCTAGTCAAAACTTTGTCCTGATCTGATCATAATATAGAAGACGAAAGTGAGAAATATTCGATATGAATGATATAGATGGGAAAGGTAGCCGAAATATCGTTGATCACGAGTCCGAGATAACGCGGACACTTGCTACGTGGAAGCAGTGCCAGTCTGCAGTATAATCCAAAACGTGCTATTCTTCGTGGCCAAACCAGATAACGTGTTAGTTTTCGCCGCAAATTTCCAAATGTGCTCTTTTTCGTGGCGAAACACTATAACGTGCTAGTTTTCGCCGCAACAGTACGAAATGTGATATTCTTTGCGGCGGAAGACGAAACGTGCTAGTATTCGTCAGAAACGATGAAACGTGCTTCTTTTCGTGGCAAACCGAAACGTGCTAGTTTTCGTAAGAAAATTGAAACGTGCTACTTTTCGTAACGCACGTCGAATTATACTTGCGACTATAAGTGCGGAAATAGCAGGTTCGAAATGTCACGTTAAAAATTGCAGATGTACCTATATATATATATATATATATATATATATATATTCCTCGCTTCGAGCATTTTCATCTTCTTATTGATTGCTAAAAATTGGCCAGAAGTATGCATACCTATGTATACGCGTTCAGGATTCCATGATTATTTCCAATTAAGTTAATTTTCAAGAACGTCCAGCGAATTCCAGCATTGACGCTCGCATGTATTCAAACTGAGTCCATCGCATTCTGTATCAGGGTGATTCAGCCCACGAAGTTCTGTGACACGCATTGACGCATCTGGGAAAGTATTCCAAGTAGCTTGGCCTCTGATCATAGACGAGACATTCCGTTCTACATATTTGCGACTACGTGACACACAACACGTGTTCCACGCTATTTAGCGAGTGCAATAGATCTGGCTACTTAAATATTTAGCATATCAGTATAAATTCAATGTTACATACGAATTTTCTTCATTTTCTAGGCGACTTAGAAAATTTTTCATCCCCTATGAAGGGGGTGCGGATCAGCAGAATAACACTAGAAAACTGCAGTAAGAACTTGGAAGAACATTGACGTGTGTTATCTAGAGAACGTTTTTATGCTGTGTTTTTGTTCATGTTTATTATTAAGAACTTAAGAAAACATGGTTACACAGCAGTTCGATGGTCTTCAAGCTTTTGAACAATTTCTCCTGCTGTTTTATGTGGATCTTAATTGATAATTGATCGGAATTCCATATCTATTATTGGAACCTGCTGGTCATTTAAGATCGAAGTGATTTTTAATCGATGCATCACGATAACCGAATCCTAAAAACCAACGTCGATACACTTCTTCGTGTATGTACAACACTTTCTCACGACTTTCTTATTTGTAGGATCTTATACTGCATCATTGCCTTTGTTGCCTTTGAACCCATACAAAGTGCAGTATTTGACATGCATCGTATCAGACAGCACATCGATTCTGCAAGTGCTCTCAATTTGTAATGCAGCCATTTCTCTGCATTTATTTTGTAATTCGATGATGGTACAATTTATTTACGTTTCTGTGTTAAAGATTTTTTACTGTTACATACATACTGTTTTAGCAAACGGGGCACTGCAAAAACAGACAACATTTGTACTTACCTATTATTTAAGTGAAGACTACGAACAACTATCGATGGCCTGCTGTATCAATTCACCATTAAAATGATCCTATCGGTCATAAAATGACCGATTAATAAGTTTATAAATACTAAAAAGTGTATATAAATATATAATAGCTCAACGTAAGCCTTCAATGGAGAACTACGATTGATAACTTTAAATGGAAACTCCTACTTCTCTTTTTATAAGTACTTTTTGTGCACTAAATAGTTGTAGTTCAGTTGTAATCATGATAAAGTTATATTCGTATTTCGACAACTTTGAAACCCAGTTGCTCACAAGCAGAGCAGGTTGAAATTTTGTCAATTAATGTGAACAAAGCTATAGAACACTAAACCAGCCGTTCCTTTTTTTTTAAATAGCTTCAACCATGGAAATTTCAGAATCTGTGGATTGAGTTACCTAAGTAGTTTCTTTTTTTCATATGAAAACTTATAAGAAAACGAATAAAAAATCCTTATAAGATATTTTAATACCAATGCATTCACTAATAAATTGAATTTTTCTCTTTACATGCTTCTAAGCACACCGAGTGAGTGTGAAATATTTATTGTTCTATGAATCGTTTTAGGCCATTCCGTTATTATAATAAAAATAATGTTCATGTCGTGTAAGTGTTTTCTATTGGCGAAAATAGTTTTTATATTAATTGATAGAAACTTTCAACAACTATTGAGGTACCTGGGGGAAACTTGTGTAATCAGTCCAAACAATCGATTTTTGGGGCTAAATCGATAGTACCTATGTCATGTGGAAAACATGTCCATAAGGTGTCCGGTCAAAATTCAAACTTTGAAGGCTCATACAGACCATTTTTGTGCGCGCGGTAAGAGCGAAAACTTTGAACCTGTTCTTCTTGGAAACACTTTTTTCACATTAACAAAACACGGTGTAGACGTTAGGTCAAAAACTATACAACCAATTAAGTTGCGCTTGCGCATACATATAGTTTATTGCATGCTCTGGTCGATAGACGTAAAAGAAAAAACGGATAAAATGTTTTTCCAATTATTTTCCGTAAATAATGCGAGAAAATATTCTGAAATTCGCTATTTCTTGCGTATGACCGTTTAAAAGCTCATTATATTCGCAATTTCGCACTTGTTTCGTCTCCCACAGCGATATCGACGGCATAATTTCATACAGAACAAGAAACTGCTTCGTTTTTACGTTGTAGTTAAGTGCAACGGGCGCCAGAGCCTACAACGATTTACAACTCCGGTGGCGAGACCACGGTGGAATCTGCTAATTTCTCCATAAACTGCGGCCATTTTGTACCACAACAAATTTGGTTTATTCCTCAACACGTACACAAACATATCCCAAAAGTTTTGAAAAAGATTCGTTGCACTGGCTCTTTGAAAGAAATTCCCAAATTTGTCCCTTTTTTATGCGTTTTACACGAGATTCCTCTCTTAAAATCTCTAACGTCTTTAGCATTGCACTTTATCATTCCTTCCTTAACAGATGGCCTTAATGTACGACCGTGAGAATAGGTCGATGATACGTTGCAATACGGCGTGAACGTGCATTTTAAGCTTAAAGAGTACTTCTTTTTTATTAAAGTAATAATAAGCTTTCTACAAATGACATGTGCAATTTTTTTGAAGGTGAAAGAATTTTAAATTCAAATCATTTAATATTTTGCGGCAGGAAAAGGGCCAGCAATGACTATATTTATTTCATTGCATTTTATTTGCAAACGTCGAATTTAAGAAGTAATCCTCATGAGATTACTGGATCGATTTCTGCTTCTGGGTTAGGTCTGGGTTAGTTACACGCAAGGAAAAATCTTACGTGAAATATGTTCTTGCAAAGCTGGATGCAGTAAAAAATGTAAACACAGCGTGGCTGTTTTCTTGCACCTAGCAAGAGAAGAAAAAAATAAAGTTCTTATTACTGGTTTAATCAATCAAATTGATATTTTGTTATAACAGAGAATTAATTAATTTAAGAACTAATTGAAAGAAAGTATTGATTTTATTTATTTTTAAAAGACCCAGATATTATGTACACAATTTTTATAATTGATTTTTTAATATTTACACATTTTTTACAATTAATTCTTAAACAGTGTATTGATTTTGAACAATTGACGTGTACAAAAGTATTATAATATTATATTTTTACCATTTATTTTTATATACAATTATTTTGATTTTTGGAAAAAGATTATTTAGTTGAATACTTGTAGAGTACACTATGTACGATAATTTAATTATGTAACCATGTTTCAAATGAATTTATTAGATCTTGAAGGCACGAACCGTTAATTTCAGAAGAGAATAATTATATTTTAGAAATAAATAATAATTATAAAATAGAAGCTAACTTAGGGGAAAAAAGTGCTGTACAGAATTTTTACAGTCACTGAAAATAGATACTAAGTAAATTGATTATAGCAGAAAAATTATACGCCAAAAGTTTATCAGAAACAAGAGAAAATGTTAATTTTAAATTAATTCTTTACGCACTCTCTATATGCATCCGCAACCAGCGACCTACCCAGCAGTTTAGCCAATCCCAATACCAAAGAACCGTGACGCATCTATTTGATTGTGCGTTAGAAAATATTATCTGAGATATTTGTAGTTTTTTTGTAGTAGGTACTTACCACATTAATGGTGAAGGTTGCAGAAAGCCTTGAGTAATACATTATTGCTTGTATCATTAGAAATACATAACGTAGCTCTGTGTAATGGATTTTATCTTTACCACATATGTTTTCATCACACTAAGTTAACATAAAATTTTCTAAGTAAACTGCTTATAATAATGGACGAACGACCTACTCAAATTATTTGATTATTTAAGAAGACATCAAATATTCTGAAAATTCCAATCTATCACCCAAATGTAAAAATATATACTTAAATTTAACATTAAAATATAACTTAAATCACTATCGCTGTCGTTATCATTATAGCCATTATCATCCGTATTGTAACTTGAGTACACATATCCTATGGTTTGCAGTTATTCTATAATGCTACATGAAACACATGATGAATAAAAGGGTGCACTAAATTGTATTATCGATCACATTCTGAGAACTATTATACAAGTAAAGTATGTTATTAATTTGAAACTTATCTGAGTAAACATTATTTGAAATCAGAATAAGAAATAATGGTTTAAAATAGTAATAGTTCAGTCTTTTCTTTGTTGTCATGTTATGTGGAATTGAATTAAATATAAATAATTTTAAATGAACGAAATTTCAAATTAATAAACATTCCATTATCTTTTGTTTCGAATACCAATGAAAATGTAATGACTAAAATAATTTCACTGATTATCTTAAATTCATTCTAATTGAATAATGCATAAAATTATAATGACTTTTATGTGCAAGACCTTTAACATCTGTAAATTCTAAAAACATGTGTACCTATAAAATTGTTTCACCCCTGTATAGTTTTTCGTGATAATAACTCTATAATAAGTACTTTGAACTGCTGTTAGCAATTCTTTTGGTAAAATATGAGTACCTATATAGGGTGAGTCACCTAACACTTAAACCTAAAATATTTCCGTTGTTGTTAATGATACGAGAAAATCTCTAAGGAAAAAAATCTTTGCTTCAGACGACCAATTATTGTAATGGTCCTAAGGTCATTTGAAGGTCAACATATCGACATGGTTGAATTTGTCTTTTTATTGGCTATAACGTTACACTAATGAAAATACGTCATCCCATTTAAAAAGACGTCGATGACCTTGAAATTTCGGAAAATATGACCTTAAGAAAAAATCTTCTCCATCACAGTAATTGTCCCTCTGAAGCAAATATTTTTTTCCTTATCATTAAAAGCAACGCAGATATCTCAAGTTGAAATGTTAGTTGACTCACCCTGTATATTAAATAGCGCAGACTCTATAATCTAAACGCGCTCTATTATAAATAAAAGTTCCATTTGACAACAAGTGCGTCTGGACAGTGGAAGAGTCAAATGTGAACATCTCAATCATTGAACTGTAATTTCAGATGTGTTTCTACGTAATTGAAACATTCATGTCGAGCAATTGATCAATTATCACAAGTAGTAGTCAATCCTGGTAGAATATACCTATTGAAATCCTATACGAGTATTTCAAGAAACAAAAGCAGGAGGGTAAATAATTCTCGTAGCGGTTATACGGTTTTTATTGATCAGTCATTTCATTTAAAAATTAAAAGTAACAGATATATTATGTACACATATATTTAGCACAATAACACATTCCAACAAAATGAAATTTTTTTTCTGTTCCGCAATATCCACTGGGTGATTCTTGTAGAGTATATAGTTCTGAACACGAATTCGCAAACCGCTTGTCGCCATCACCCTCAGTTTTTGAGAAACTTGATTTTGAAAAAAACTGCAAATTTTCAACTTTGAACATCTTTTGTGTCGAAACGGTAATAGTTATTTGGCTGCTCGTTGCGTCAAATTATTCTATGAACCCTCCCGAATACAATGATATAAGTTAATATTGCATTATGAAGATTTGAATATGTTTAAACAACGATCAAAGGGAAAAGGATACCCAAAATCCTTTGCGTATCCGCAAATCTTATTATGTTATCTATTATGTTATCTTGCGTAACAGAAGCGAAATAGTTTGGTAAAACGCGCGCTGCCAACAGTGGTAGTCCGATGAGCGGCAGTGGATCGCGCGCCGCCGTTGGCTACCACTGTCGACGCCGCGTGTTTTGCCAAACTATTTCGCTTTGTATTCAAAACAAAATGTGACTTACCACCTTCGTTGATGATTTCCGATGAAAAAATGTCTGTTGCATCGCGTGGAATGGTCAGATTTTCTCCTAGACCCTTAGTTTTGGAAATAAAATGAAAGATATCTTCAAAAATAGGTGAATTTCGGGTGTCATTTCCCATTTGATCGTTGTTTAAACATATTTAAATGATTATAATGCAATAATAACTTATATCATTGTATTCGGGAGGGTTCATAGAATAATTTGACGCAACGAGCAACCGAATTACTATTTGGAATTACCAGTTTTTAACCGAAACTATTACCGTTTCGACACAAAAGATGTTCAAAGTTAAAAATTTGCAGTTATTTTAAAAATCGATTTTCTCAAAAACTGAGGGTGATAGAGCAATTCTGTTTGCGGATTCGTGTTCAGGGCGAAAAACTATACAAGAATCATTGAATCGATAATTTCGAAAAGGGAATAAGTCCGATTTTCGGCGATATTCAAGTTTTTGCATTTCCCGCTTCTTCAGGTCTTGGCTCGTCGTTTTCTTCGGAAAAGTAAGAGATCTCAGTGCTCTAAAGGGACCAAAGATTTACGTTCCACCAGATTTCAGGGATTTTTATGAAGCTCTAACAAGTTGATCTACAACAGAGAATGAAGAATGCCCAAAACAGGACTTCTGATCCCAATTGTATCATTCATTTTATCCAAGTTCTTATTTGATTTGTTTTAAGACTAAGTATGGTAATCTTGAATTTGTTTGTATTGAGTTCCTCCGCACAGGTTTTTCAGTTCTAAGTAAAATAAAATGTTTTATAGTCCAGGGTTGACTCACGAGCGGCCGGGGGCTCCTCCGCCTTGCTGCCACGCTGGACGGCCCCCTCCATACCTACTAAACACTGACGATCGCAGCCGAATTCGTCCATCTCTACACAGACAATTATAATTATAATTAATACGACGATGCGAACTGATATATACTTACTTTTACTCGTCTTTCTGAATGTGAACGTGAACATTGTGGCCGCGTCATACTATTGACAAGGGATGGTATATCCACTTCAATTTTAGTTGTTGCTATCCTTAACAGCGAAGATAATGAGTTGTCCGCTAATCTTACCGATATTTACTTTTTATATGTTTCATAACGAAAAAGCACTTTCGCATCTGTACGTGAATCCAAACATTGAAGAAATTTTTAATCCCAAATCCACTAATTTCGGATACTTGTTTTTTAAATTATTATCCGAAGAAAAGTCCCCGGCCGCTCGTGAGTCGCCTGTTAGTCAACCCTGTTTATACATATAACATATAACTTTATGCCCTTAAATAATTTCTCAAATTCCCTGTTCAGTATCATTTATTTCGAAAGGGGTATAATTCTAACACACAAAAAAATAAATTTGTACCACCTTAACAATTTTTAAATAATAAAAATCAATGATATTTCAGTGAGCACAAGATACCTAATCGGAGGATAATATAGCAGAGTTTGATCGTTCTAACATTAAGTCTATGGATATTAAACTTTTGTTTCATTTCCTGTGAAATTTGTTTCTGAGTACCTATCCCCTTTTCGAAATTATCGATTCAATGAGGTTGAGAATCTTGTAGTCTTACGGACACAGTAAGCATACTGATTTGAATACAGAATAATGTATATGTATACAATATTCATCCCTCGCGTAGCTGATATATGTACACAGAATCTACTACATAGGATCAATTCTAAATGATAAATTACATCTGTTAATTTCAGATTTAAGGAAATAAGGGATTTAGATCATAACAAGATAAGAATCTAATATAAAATATTAATCTAGAAGCATAAACAACAGTGCATAGAATTTATTAGAATTCCAAGGCTAAAAAACATGTCTGATCATGATTTATCTCGTTTCTAACAAGAAGTGCAGTCGAACCGTAACAGAATATATCAAACTTTGTACGATTATTTATTATTTCTATATCTCATACACACAATAATTTTCAAAGAAATTTTTTGAATAAAGTGCTAAAATTGCTTTTCAAAACGGCGTAAACGTGAAGTAACATGGTATAATATAGTTTATCGAAATAGCATGTGATTGGTGCATTGAAATAACATTTCAAACAACAGTATTTGAACAGTGCCCAGCTCTGATTCCAAGCGGAGCTTGACGATTAACTCTAAGCCCAGTTTCATTACGCAGTCTCAAACAAGGAGAAGATCAGTGTAACGATGATTAAACTCGATCGACCGAGTTCGCGGAGTCTGCGACGGGCTTCAAGCGAGCTTGTCCCAAATAATTTATCTCTCTGTGTTCGCAGACCGACGCCAGGGAGTGTACCAACTGCAGCAACTGAGGGAGCACCGGCAACAGCTCCAGGAACGCACCTCGAGGACCGATTACGTAGCATCTCCGACGACTCATTACAGTAGAGGTCGCGTCGAGACCAGAATATTGCCACGACGTAAATGTTGCGCGTAAAGGATCATTCGTGCCTGTTCAAGACGAGCCGCGCCAACCCGAAAGTAATTTCACTGTCGAAGGAAAGCCAGTCTGTGGGGTCGCGCATAAATTATATCAAGAGTTCCCCGTCGGTGAAGGGGCGGGGCGGCGAGGGGGGGGGGGGGAGAAAAGGCACTACCAGTTCGTTCCTCGCTTCAATTAAGACTAATTAAAGTCCATCGATTTCGCATAATGGACATACCGTCCGTCGTCGTTTCGATCCTCGAGATCAGCAAGACCTTCAAGACCCGGTGATACTTCTATCATTGAATGGCACCGGTCGTTAGTGATCTTTGGCTTTTAACCCTTAATGCGAAACAAAAGACTCGAGGAATTGGAAACGAATATTCGAATCATTAAAAGATGGTTTTTGATTGAATTTTCTGAAGAGTATTAAGGCGAATTCACACGTACGTCGTATGTCGTCTCAGTGCCTCAGTATCCGTTCACACGGACAAGTGTGAACTGCTCCATTCTAAAACAAGGAAATTATTGACAGCAGTGAATCGTCACGGAATTGATATTGAATTCGCCTTTAGGCGACACAGCCGGCGACGTTCTGTACGCGAGATGTTTTGATGACTCGCAGATTGGTATCCTTAAGATACTCACACATTTTTATCTTTTTCTTTCATTCTTTTTTGGGGGTATTTCGTTATGTTTTATTCTAATAAGCAAGATAAGCGACGGACACTGTTATTGTATACAGTGGCCTATTTCAGATTTAAGTGGCTTGCCCTTGAAGATGCGTTGCAATCATTCGAAACGTTCACACAAAGTCACACAGTGTCTCACGATCCGCTAGTGTGTTTTATCGTTGGCCTTTTTCTGCGATGGAAAGAAGTTATTGAATAAACTTTTATTATGTCCCCCTGCGAAAAATGATACGATTGTCACTTGTTTATTATCGATATGCATCAAAGTATTTTGTCGGAATTACAGATGCAATTCTTTAAAATATTAGATTTAGATAGATTAATTAGATTGCTGAAAGATGTTGGTAACACAAAATTTAAAATTATTTTATATTGTATCCATATTTTTCTTACAATAGATAATGTCTGTATGAGTTTTTGATTTATTGACGATGTTTGTTTTAAATAGAGTAGAATCTCGATAGTTGAAAATAATTGCCAGGGGAACAAATGTCTCCCTCGTTGCTCGTATTTGACTGTATATGGTACATACATTGTACCATTTAAGTGACTTCATTTGAAATGTTTCGTTTGGAAGTAAACATATAGAAATAGGGGTACACGCGAACTTACAGGGTCATCATTCAATCTTGCAATCCGCGCTCGCACGAACAGGTAAAACGGCAACAGCGCCTCACGGACGCATTCCACTACAACCATGCATCGCCCCACAGTGGTCGGAGTAGGGGTAATAGGGGACATTTGTGTATAACTTTTAAACTATAATAGATATCGGAATGAAAGGGTATAGCCGGTTAAGATGGTCAAATGTGCCCCTGAACCGAATTCAAATCACGATGAGTCATTCGAAAGCTTATAAAAAAAGAATGATTTCTGTCAAGTTTCAAGTTCGTATCTCGACCCGGGGGGTAGTAAAGGGTAAAAATAGAAAATCAGGTTTTTGCCGAATTTCTCCTATACCAGCGGATGAAAAATTTTGAAAAAATTCAGAGACATGTCTGTCATCGGTGCACATATTAGGGAATCGCGTCAGATTTTTAAATTGAAAAACCAAGCTGTGAAAAATAAAAAACGCCAAAAAATGCTGAAAAATGCCGGTTTTGTATCGAAGCAGTCTTGATACTATAATTATATTTTTACTGTAAGTCCCCATCGTTGTTACTATTGTCTTGAATTTTTTTCAGATTTTTCAATTTGGTGCGCCGCAGTTAAAAAAATTAAAAACCGATTTTTCCGCCGTTTTTTCCGTGTCAGAGTAACTAATAGGTCGAACTTTCGTACATACTTTATGGAATAAACCTTTTATGCAATCTTCAACGTCTTCACATGCAGCAAAACAGCGTAGAAATTAAACGAACTAAACATGCTGTGACATTACAGTCTAAAATGTCTATCATATTTTCAACGGCGCCAATGGCGCAGCGGTAAAGTGTCCGACTGTTGAATCGTTGCGAACTTTTTGAACGTAGGTTCAAGCCTCGGAACTTCTAAGTCCCACAGAGTTTTTTTTTCACATTAATTATGTATTTTTTCGATTTCTAGCTATATGACAATGATCGATATTTATATACAAATGTTTTAAAAACATATTAAAATTATTTCAATAGTTGAAAACTATTGTTAGGTATCATGCCAATTACAGCATTGTTTAACTTTTGAATTTTGGAAACAAGAAAGAGTTGTATGATCTATAAGAAGAGGCGAAATAATTACAAAACAACACACAATTGTTGCTGCAATCCATCCACAATTGTTAAAGGTAAGAGATTGGAAAATCAATTTCATATAATATTAATTTAGTGCAGGGAATGTTACAACAATACTGTAATTGACGGCATACTTGATCAGAGAAACGGTGGCATCAAAATCTTCTCAAGTCATGTTTATGTATATTTCAATTATTAAAACATTTTTAATGTTTTTAAAACATTTGTATATAAATATCGATCATTGTCATATAGCTAGAAATCGAAAAAATACATAATTAATGTGAAAAAAAAATGACCCTGTGGGACATAGAAATTCTGAGGCTTGAACCTACGTTCAAAAAGTTCGCAGCGATTCAACAGTCGGACACTTTACCGCTGCGCCATTGGCGCCGTTGAAAATATGATAGACATTTTAGACTGTAATGTCACAGCATGTTTAGTTCGTTTAATTTCTACGCTGTTTTGCTGCATGTGAAGACGTTGAAGATTGCATAAAAGGCTTATTCCATAAAGTATGTACGAAAGTTCGACCTATTAGTTACTCTGACACGGAAAAAACGGCGGAAAAATCGGTTTTTAATTTTTTTAACTGCGGCGCACCAAATTGAAAAATCTGAAAAAAATTCAAGACAATAGTAACAACGATGGGGACTTACAGTAAAAATATAATTATAGTATCAAGACTGCTTCGATACAAAACCGGCATTTTTCAGCATTTTTTGGCGTTTTTTATTTTTCACAGCTTGGTTTTTCAATTTAAAAATCTGACGCGATTCCCTAATATGTGCACCGATGACAGACATGTCTCTGAATTTTTTCAAAATTTTTCATCCGCTGGTATAGGAGAAATTCGGCAAAAACCTGATTTTCTATTTTTACCCTTTACTACCCCCCGGGTCGAGATACGAAGTTGAAACTTGACAGAAATCATTCTTTTTTTATAAGCTTTCGAATGACTCATCGTGATTTGAATTCGGTTCAGGGGCACATTTGACCATCTTAACCGGCTATACCCTTAGCGACGAAAAACAGGAAAAACTTATCCCTTCCTAATGATGTATAAATCAATATTTTTTACGTTCATTTAATTATTTATATTTCAATTTTATTAAATTATTTGTGATAACAAAAATTTAATTCTGTTTATTTGGTACCTTATTTAATGCTCTTTAAGTGATTTGAATCGCATGTTGGGGAAATTATTCGTTTCCGAGTTATAAGGAACAGTCAAATAGTATTATGAGAAATTGTGACGAAACCTACAGTTTAGTTAAACATTATTATTCATTTATTATTCATTTATTCGACGGAATAGAGCCCAATATACATAAATATTTGTAAAAACCCTTTGTAATACAATAATAATACGACGGATACGAACGTATATACGTAAAATGACGTAACGCTGACAGTTTTAAACATTAATAATTTGAAGAGTGGGCTGCAGGGGGAATGATGTTTGCATGATTCTGTAGAAAAAGGTGTGCTAAAAATATTTCAATTGGTTAGAACGTGGAACTCGATGGAACTTTGACAATTTTCTTTATTTCATTGAGTATTTCTTTTTTAATAAATTATGAACAGTAATTGTTAGTATTAACGGTGTTAATTCTTAACGCGACAGAATGCTCTTCATTCTAGAAAAAAACGGAGAGAAAATATTAAACAGGGTCGTCAGGGCATCTCGTAGAAGAAAACAGTTTTTTTCTAGTGAAAAATGCTATCTTTAAAATGTCCAACTTTAAGTGTTTGTCCCAATTACAATTTTTATTAAATTGTATTAATATTTTCAGTTTCGGGACTGTTGGACATTTAGAAAGTAGTATAGGTACATTCAGTAGATTTCGATAGGAAAAAGTTCATTTTGGGGCCGAATGTCACTTTAGGGGGGAGCCTGGTGTAGCGGGGCGAAGAAACCGATTTTTTTTGCATATAGCAATAGTTGAACATCACGATAATATATTCTCAAAAGTCGCAAAACGAAATTAGAAAAATTAAAGCGGATATAGCCGGTTTTGCTACGGAGCACCAGGTTACCAGAAAACTTTAAATGTGTTTTTCACGAAACGACAGTTTTACAATTGGCGGGCAATGTAACTCCAAAAATATTCAACCGATCGACTTGGCTCGAACATTTTCTTCACAAAACATAGCTATTGGTATAATGATATCGTTTAAATTAATAACTTTTAAGGCAAAATAAACACATTTAAGGCAAAATTTCGTTGGAAAAAGTGAATTTTTTTTCAAGAGGCCGCCATTTGTTCAATTTTGCATTTTTTTAAGTTATGAATTTATACGATTTGTGCGTACACTCATAAACTCAACAAAAATTGTTCGATTTTTAGTTTCAGATGAATACAGTAGACGCCACGTTGCCCGCAGTGGAACAATTGCGTCGCCAACGAACATTATATGAGCATCATCCCGTATAACTGTTATTTGCCGCTCTTTTTTAATAATTTTTTTTTTATCTACCTTAATCTGACAATACAATATCCTAAAAATTTCAGAAAGAACGATTAAATACTTTCTTTAAAAAAAATTCCCGAAAAATGACTCGATTTTCAACTAGTTACACCAGGCTCCCCCCTTAATACCCCTATTCCGGCCACTGTGCGCCGGTGGATGGTTGTAGTGGAATGCGTCCGTAGGGCGCTGTTGCCGTTTTAACTGGTCGCGTGAGCGCGGGTTGCAAGATTAAATGATGACCCCGTAAGCTTTTATAAACAATAAGCTTATGCCGATAAAATTTACGATGTATTTCGTGTGTTTTTATATTTAAAACTTTCTCAAGTTGATATTGAAAAACTTTAATAAAAATGTTTTTTACGTATAGTAGCTGACACAAAGATATATTTACTCACTGATGCGTACCTAATGATATGACCTTTAAATATTCTTTTAAATAGCATGTGACATGTACCAATACCTTGAGAAAGTTATCTCAAATGGCTGATAATAGGTAAACGTCATAAACGTAATAAATAGAACTTTGATGAAGGTATACACATTGATTTCTATCATGAAAGCAATCACAAGCTGGAGAAAGCTAATTTCATACCTTAAAGATTCGTTTTATTACATTTTTTGACTGCTATATCAAAATCATTTTATGATGTATTGAGAAACGTGTTTCTGAGTATCGCCTAGTAGTAGTTTTATTTATAAAGAGGAAAAAGACTCGATGATCTCATAACTCTGAAAATGAGGATCTTTGGAAGGAAAAAATATGTTTAACATCCTCGACCCTGAAATCATGCAAATATTATTTTACAGATTTATCAGTATTTTTAAAATTCGAAGAAAACTCTTAAATGTTCTACTTGCCCTGATTTACTTTGTATTAGGAACATAGGATTTAAATAATTGTAAAAAGTGTGTAAGTTTCCAGAAACGCGCGAGGTTCATGTAATTCACAATTTTCAACATTTTCTTACATTTTAAGAACAGTTTTTCAGTTATTATAATACAGTGAACTGATCGTAGCACGATTAGAAGAGGTTCTACTACACTTCCCCACACTCGTTCGACTTATCGATGAACTAGAAACATTGAACACCGAATAACTGAGTGTAATATTCAAACTGAGTGTAATTTCAGTGTAGCGAAATCGGAAGGAGATTATTTCAAGCTTTGATAAATCTTTAATGTAAGTAACTTCTTTGGCTTCTTGTCATACTACCTTGCAGATACTCCGGTAGAAGTCGATCTTACAGAAAGTGATATTATACATATTCCTGAGTTCTTTACCGAAGAGGAAAATGCAGAGGTTAATTACTATACTGAGAAACTTAATTCTTGCGTTTTATCCTTTGATTCGACCGAGACTTAATTATACTTCATAATGTGTCCCTAAATAACTCGTATTTCAGCATTTTAAGGTTACCAGACTAACGTTCTATTGTCTATTAGTATTACACTATTCAATATTTTTAGGTATCTCTTGCATACAAACTTTAATTATACATCTCTATCAACTAATGAATTTCCATGCACTTTTATATACCTGCTTCCAATGAACCCAATTCAATTTTCTTCGAGCCATCTTTAACTTAAATTATTAATATCTTTTTATTCGATTCGTGACGTTTCCATTTCGCCAACTCAAGGGTTAATCCGCAAAGATCACGAAACGCAAAATATTTTACAAAAAGATTGTATTGGTTAAACTGTACATTCGTAAATGTTATTACAACTGCCATACACAACCAATCCCACTATGCAGTACTGCCTTTTAATGTTAAGTGAGTTCGAGACAGGAGCTCAGAAGAGGAATATTCAGGTTTCTTTTTTCTCTGAAATATACATATATATATACATACATACATTCTGTATTTGATACATAAATTTTATACATTTATTGTAATGTCGTGTACGATGGTAATCGATCGTTACTTTTTAACAATGATATGCGAGTGGCGTGGAAGGATATCAATAAATAATAATAAACGAAATTTCACTTACGCTACGTCGGTTTTTCTTTATCAATTACGCTCCTTATCTGTTAAACAATCTACCTCTTATTGTATAATTTCTCTCTCGTCGGTACCGATGATCACGGAGCACCGATTGGACTCGCGTTTGAACCAGACACACAAGCACAGATATGTAAGTAGCAACGTAATTTGAACAATTTCATTGTCTATTACTTGTCAATGATTTATCACTTGGGCGACAATAGCTACAACTATGACTCACATGTGAGGACAAGAAATTTTTATATTTGAAAAAGTGTATTTGTAGGTAGGGGAGACCGGGGCAAGTTGATACGTTTTTCAGTTTTCAATTTTTTTCAATTTTTGTTTGAATTAATTACTTAATAACAAATATTCTAAAATATACTTTGGTCCTTCCTCTTTATATATTGTAAATGAAAAGTTGAAAAAATACATACAAAATCTCGCGCTTTGACGTAACGACATTGACTCCTTTTCTACACCGACACATGCTTTTTGAAAAATATTTTGCAGTATTTTGCCGCGATTCGTTTTTCTGACATAATTTCGTACCATTTTCCTAGAAATAAAAGGAAAAATCCAATTAAAAGTAGTCGGGGAAAATTGATACACTGTATCAACATGCCCCAGAGAAAACGTATCAACTTACCCCACAGGAAGTCATTATGTACAAACATCTTCATAAAAAAATGTAGAAATGTAAACAAAATAACAAAACGCAATTACCTTACCTTCAAAGGACTCAATGTGATGCCGAATTAATTTGAGTGATAAAATTCTCTATCCCGTCTCAAGACGGATAGGAATGTGAATACAACTATTTACTTTTTCTTTATAAAAATGAAAACAGTTAAAAATGGATTGCTAACGTTAAGGTACACGGATGTAGGCTAGATCGTAGTAAAGAATTGAACAAGAAGCTTCACATATCTCACATACAAGGAGCTACATATATACAGTGTCGAGATAATTCGTCTGTATCAACCTGCCCCCTGCATCAACTTGCCCCGGTCTTCCCTACTGTTCATTTTTCTTTCGTCTTCATTTTAAGCCGATTCTTCTGACATCGTGACCGACATCTCCAGGTATGTAATCCGTTTTTTTTTCCATTTTGTAATACTTATAGATGTCTTGATTAGCTATGAACGACGTACAACCAAATTCGTTACTAGGGTGACTGTACCTAATATCGCCAGGCAAAAGTTAAATCGCTGTCAATTGAATAATAATTGATATTTTTGCATGCAGCTCGTATCAAAGTAAAGAGAAATTATTCATCTTTCATGTAGCATAAGTTAGAATCGTTGATCCCTACAAATTTTTAATTAGGACTCAACAAACGTAAGACATGCAAAAATCGGGTCCTGAAAAAAGTGTACCTAATATCGCCAACTTAAGAAATATTGATTAATTCATATATATATATATATGTTTTCACATGTGCTTTTATTATTTCTTGCTCTATAAATGTATTTTTATGCATCTTTGATTTCATTTTCATTAGAAAAATATAGAAATTTAAAAATATAGATTTTTAAAATATTTTATGTTTTACGTTCCGATGTATATTTGGGCAAATAAAGTTTATTACGGTTGCTCGGCACATTTCGTAACACCACCTATAACAAACATTACATAGAAACCATTGTTCTGCGGTAGGCGGTATTGAGAACACCCATACTGCTAAAAGAAAAACATTATTTTCACTACGGAAAATATTTGAATCGATTTAATTCCTGAAGTACAGCATTAATTAGGTATTTCTAGTAGATATCCTTGCATTCACGAAATTATTAGACTTACCTTCTCCGAATGTGATGTAAAATTGTGGCAGTTCAATAAATTTTTACACTATTAAGATTCACTAAAATACTTCTCTTTCTGTAATTGCTGACCACATGCTGCTGCAATTACAGTATGTCTTCCTACATATGTTTAGGTACTAATTCAGTGCATAACCGATAAATTTTAGAACTTGCTTTGCGAGATATAGCGGGTGGCGATATTAGGAACAGTGGCGATATTAGGTACAGTCACCCTATTTGTTTTATTGTTTATACGAAATTTCTCTTATCGAATTTTATGATGATGCTTTTGATATTCCAAGTTACATGAATCAACGTCTGTCCTTTAGTTAGTCTTTCTTATATAGGATGCATCATAAAATATGATTAAAATATCAAGAGTTGATTCAGCACACAAAAATGACAAGACAATATTTAAAAATCAAATGTACATTTTATCTGGACATACTGTGGAATTGAATTGAGTTCAGTCGTTATGTAAAAATTGTTATTTAAACAGCGATTTAAGTAGCAGGATATGATATTTCTACTTTTTGTTTACTATGATGTTATACGGAAATAAATAAAAAGATACTGGTTTATTCGAGTTTGCTTTCTACAACTTTTATCAAATTTTCTCGGTTAAAAAGATATGGATATTTTGATAATGCCGAACAATATGAGTTTAAAAAATCTCGCATCAATTACAATATTCGCCCCTATGAAACAAACATTTTCTGTCTGAAACACTTTTCAATAATCAAAAGCAAAAAAAATATTTTAGGTGGTCACATAAAATGGTACAGCTTGTATAACTCATTACTTTACAGTCAGGGGCTGTAAATGTAACAACATTTCTTTATGAAGAGAACTTACATCTCTGTACCAGTATATCTATGTAGATCTAGAGATCTGCCAGTTAAATATAGACGTTCCTATTATTAAACTAATATTTAATAACAGTATCACTATGTAATCCGAATGATTTCGTTGATCCATTAATTATTAATTATTTCATGGATTCATTATTTCAAATACAAATTTGTTACTTATGTTTAAAAATACGAAATACAAAAGGAGAAAAGTCAGAAAGTACAAAGCGAAATTGAATAAAATAATTGTATTTCAAGAGCAAAATAACAATGAAATGGCGTGACACTCTACAAAGGTATTTATTTTGTGAAAATATCTAGGTCTGTTCACACCTTAGATAAACGTCACTTCAGCAATGGCTGTGACGGTTACGGCGTTTCTGGATGACGTCACTTCTGCCATTGGATTCCTTTCTCGGGGGTGGTTCTCGTAGCAGGCACTAAGCACCGAGACGCAAATGTCTGATGGAATAATTGACTATCATTACCCCAGGGATATCAAGTGCATGAAACCGCGTCTATTATCAGGGAGTATACCCATTTCACAGTGCAGGCCAGTAAATTTCCGAGAAATTAGGACACCATGCAATCGTATAATTTTCATGTGCCGTACTGAAAGATAATGAAGAAACTATGTACAAAAGGTTTCGTTCGATTGCTCGTATCCTCAGCACGGATAGCTGCCAGTAAGGTAAATGGCCCAGTCCTTAAACAAGGCCCAATAATTAAAAATTGAGAAGAAATTGTATTAATAATAACAGTTTTACTAATTTGCAACGTTTAAACTCTTCGAAATATAATTGCAAAATGTATTAGCTTTATATAGATACAATTATAAGCTTACGTAACTGAATAGTTATATCATGCAAAAATATTATTGTACAGTAAAGCTTCAACAGTTTCAATCTCGCTTCTTAACTAATAAGCTCAAGCAAGCGAGAGAATATTTTTGTCAAGGTTGTAATTAATTATTATTTTATAATTTTTTAAATAGTACAGTTGTTTTGGATTTATTATATATTGAAGAATTGACAATTAATTGGATATCTTAATAATTTTTTATTTTTAATATTGAAATTGTTGCGTTTATCCACTAGTACACGCGGTAAGTAGTTATTAAACGCGTGTTTAATGGTTATATAAACACTGGTACAGACGCCAGTATTCAGTGAAGTTTCAAAATTATTAACGTTTATTGTACCAATGTAAGTATTTTTTTGTATCCTATATATTTACGTTAATAATAACTAGACAAAAATATAATACTGTTTAAGAATTATTAGGATAATTAATCTTAAACTCGTCACAATATTAACATAACCTACAATTTTATAATATACTTTTAATCATTTTTTCATGCCGAAAATTTAACACAAATTTATTATAAATAAAATGTTTTTATTACCCCAAGATTTATTTTTATTAACTGATAGAAATAGTTAAATTAAATATATATGCAATAATTGGGACACTGATAATTAATGACTGGGATACGCTATGAATTTCATTTAATTACTGGGCCATATGAACAGTTTCATGTTTTAATTAATTTAAAACTTTTCCTTTAACAAATGTAGATTGTTGTTACGTTATCTGAAAATAGAAATTTTACGCTTTCGAATAATTATATTCAGTTATAATTTTATACTATTTAAATACAAAAGAAATTGCAATTACCTCAACTGCTTCCTTAACTGTTTCATCACTGGGCCTTAGAAAGAATTTACCTTAGAAAGAATTCAGTTCAAGTGATGGGACAAACACTGAACTTTAATATAGGGATAGTCGTACTAGAATCGACTGATTACTTAAGCTCCCCCTCTCAGACTGTAGGCTGGCAGGTTTAAGATTGATTCCCATTACCGCTCACGGGACGCGACACTCGAGTGACGCTCATGCTACGCTCACGCTTGTATGACAAGCACATTAGTACGCTCAACTATTTGGCGAATGGACGGCATTCAGGTCACAGTTTGTTGTGTTCCGTTTTATATTTAAAATTATGTGTGTTTACCAATGATAGCGTTATTAGTAAATGAATATGAAGAAAAAATAATAAAACAAAGTAACAGGCGAATATTGTTGTATCTTGCTTTAACTCGGAGAAAATTTTATTCGTTCAGAAATTATTACCTTTGCCGAAAGGATCAAAGCATGTGTCTTTCACTGTGCCTTTCAAACTACGAGAAATGTACAAAAACTTTGTCAACTTCCAGTTAAACATGATTTAAATAAAAAAAATTAAATAATATTAAAACCGACTTCAAAAAAATATAAATGCACTAAAAAGTAAAAAATAATTTTTTCCCTTATTTAATCTACGACTCTCATATTTTTTAAGTCGGCGCGAGATTTACACAGTGCAAATGATATGGCGCCGACTTAAAAAATATGAGAGTCGTAGATTAAATTAGAGAAAAAATTATTTTTTACTTTATTAGTGCATTTTTATATTTTTGAATTCGGTTTTAATTTTTTATATATATATTGACAGAACATGCTGAGGAGATATGCGTGTACGTACATAAAATAATAATAATTAGGTGACAATAGTCTTTATTATTAACCAGAACTGGCAAAATATTGGGCCAATGTTGATGCAGTGTAGAATGGGACATCGTCCTCTTTCGAATAAAAAAAAGATCAAAAAAATAAAAAAGAATACATACGGGTCGAATCTATAACCTCTTCCTTTTTGAAGTCACTTAAAAATAAGAATATTGAACTTACCTGTTTTATTTACCGTTTTTGCAATTTCATCCCCATACTCATCTTGTGACTGTCATCACTATAATCAGAACACCCTATGGACAAATTTAATTAACTTCTCATCCGTAATTACGGAAAAATATATATTTGTTTATAAGACGCTCAAGCTCAACCACGCTCCAAAATTATCTATCTTGATAGAATGGCCGCGCGCTATTGAGTGTAGCGTGATCGGAACATCTCTTCTGACACGAATGCTCTCATTTAAAACAGTGCAATCGATTTTTCGGTGTGCGTGATCATCTCTTGAACATCGCGTCCCGGGAGCGCTAATGTAATCATCCTTTTTTACGAACAGTCGAAACAGATGATGAATGAAATAATGGAATACACGAAGCGTATGATGGAAATAATTTTACTGGCAAAGGCCACTTTATACAATTTAAAGAAACACCATTTGACTTTGTCGGAACTATAGTAATGGACAACTCTTCAAAGGGTATAGCCGGTTAAGATGGTCAAATGTGCCCCTGAACCGAATTCAAATCACGATGAGTCATTCGAAAGCCTATAAAAAAAGAATGATTTCTGTCAAGTTTCAACTTCGTATCTCGACCCGGGGGGTAGTAAAGGGTAAAAATAGAAAATCAGGTTTTTGCCGAATTTCTCCTATACCAGCGGATGAAAAATTTTGAAAAAATTCAGAGACATGTCTGTCATCGGTGCACATATTAGGGAATCGCGTCAGATTTTTAAATTGAAAAACCAAGCTGTGAAAAATAAAAAACGCCAAAAAATGCTGAAAAATGCCGGTTTTGTATCGAAGCAGTCTTGATACTATAATTATATTTTTAGTGTAAGTCCGCATCGTTGTTACTATTGTCTTGAATTTTTTTCAGATTTTTCAATTTGGTGCGCCGCAGTTAAAAAAATTAAAAACCGATTTTTTCGCCGTTTTTTCCGTGTCAGAGTAACTAATAGGTCGAACTTTCGTACATACTTTATGGAATAAGCCTTTTATGCAATCTTCAACGTCTTCACATGCAGCAAAACAGCGTAGAAATTAAACGAACTAAACATGCTGTGCCATTACAGTCTAAAATGTCTATCATATTTTCAACGGCGTCAATGGCGCAGCGGTAAAGTGTCCGACTGTTGAATCGCTGCGAACTTTTTGAACGTAGGTTCAAGCCTCGGAATTTCTATGTCCCACAGGGTCATTTTTTTCACATTAATTATGTATTTTTTCGATTTCTAGCTATATGACAATGATCGATATTTATATACAAATGTTTTAAAAACATATTAAAATTATTTCAATAGTTGAAAACTATTGTTAGGTATCATGCCAATTATAGCATTGTTTAACTTTTGAATTTTGGAAACCAGAATGAGTTGTATGATCTATAAGAAGAGGCGAAATACTTACAAAACAACACACAATTGTTGCTGTAATCCATCCACAATTGTTAAAGGTAAGAGATTGGAAAATCAATTTCATATAATATTAATTTAGTGCAGGGAATGTTACAACAATACTGTAATTGACGGGATACTTGATCAGAGAAACGGTGGCATCAAAATCTTCTCAAGTTATGTTTATGTATATTTCAATTATTAAAATATTTTTAATGTTTTTAAAACATTTGTATATAAATATCGATCATTGTCATATAGCTAGAAATCGAAAAAATACATAATTAATGTGAAAAAAAAATGACCCTGTGGGACATAGAAATTCCGAGGCTTGAACCTACGTTCAAAAAGTTCGCAGCGATTCAACAGTCGGACACTTTACTGCTGCGCCATTGACGCCGTTGAAAATATGATAGACATTTTAGACTGTAATGGCACAGCATGTTTAGTTCGTTTAATTTCTACGCTGTTTTGCTGCATGTGAAGACGTTGAAGATTGCATAAAAGGCTTATTCCATAAAGTATGTACGAAAGTTCGACCTATTAGTTACTCTGACACGGAAAAAACGGCGAAAAAATCGGTTTTTAATTTTTTTAACTGCGGCGCACCAAATTGAAAAATCTGAAAAAAATTCAAGACAATAGTAACAACGATGCGGACTTACAGTAAAAATATAATTATAGTATCAAGACTGCTTCGATACAAAACCGGCATTTTTCAGCATTTTTTGGCGTTTTTTATTTTTCACAGCTTGGTTTTTCAATTTAAAAATCTGACGCGATTCCCTAATATGTGCACCGATGACAGACATGTCTCTGAATTTTTTCAAAAATTTTCATCCGCTGGTATAGGAGAAATTCGGCAAAAACCTGATTTTCTATTTTGTACCCTTTACTACCCCCCGGGTCGAGATACGAAGTTGAAACTTGACAGAAATCATTCTTTTTTTATAAGCTTTCGAATGACTCATCGTGATTTGAATTCGGTTCAGGGGCACATTTGACCATCTTAACCGGCTATACCCTTTGATTTAACTTCACCGCTTTTAACAAATAAAACGTTACTGTTTTAAGTTCCACTGTATAAAATGTCGGTGGTAACTTTAGAATTGAAGACCTTACTCTATAAAGAAGGCAGTTCCATAATTTTCTGAAATTGAGTTATAGGTAGCATTGAATGCAAAAAAAAATCAAAATAGATTACGATAATCCAGTTGCAAGTTATAAGGATATTAGCAGAACCTAACCCAGATGTGGTGAAAGACAAGAACATATTTCACTACAATTTTCTAACATTGTGTCGATTGATGTTTTCTGATATGTTTCCATGTACTAACACATGGTTTTATAACGTAATAATGGTGTTTAATGTAATTGTTTACCCGTGATAGTGAATTTTTATACAATTTGGTGCAAAAAGAAGGCAGTTCCAAATTTTGAAAATTCACCTTGCCATAGAAAAGAGATGGTTTCGCTTAGTAATAGTGATCAATGCTATGTGAATATGTAGACTTCAAGTGAGTAAAATACTTTAAACTTATGTCTGAAAATATTTTGTTAACACTGTTTTTATTAGTTTTCCCAAAATTAGTACATTTGGAGCTGCCCCTTTCTAGCTGCAAAGTCTTCAATTAAGATCTGCACGTGAAACTAATAAAAGCAAATATAATTATTTAAGAATGCTCGGGTGTTCAAAGCTGCATAAAGAATTTCAATTCATTTTTAGAAATGAGTAATTCGTATTATATGTATTTCTTGGTAATACGATTTATCAAATTAGGTAAGCTATGGGTATAATACGAATTTGTTTTTACTTTGTAATAAAGTCGAACAGGACTTACTTAATATTTAATATTTAAACATATTAAACGTTCATAAATTACAATCGAACTGCACTTGGATTTAATAGTAAGCTTAAATAATATCCGTAATTAAAAATAAATAGTTTTAGGACGTAAAAGATCTACCGAGTAAAATAATTAGCTAGCAATTATTCAGAAACAATTAATTTCAATTTAAACGATTCCTGTGCCAATAAAAATTCCATTGAGTGTAAAAATGAGCGAGAATACCTTCCTATAAAACGATGAGGAAAAATGATCACCAAGGATGGACATTCATCAGCGTAACAACAAGAAGCAGTTTTTTAAATCTTTTAAGGCTCTTGTGACTCACTGTACTGGTTCGTGTCCTTAATAGCCTATTGTCTAGCAGAGCGCTTATTAAGTATTCACTACCTTCACGACAATGTTAGTCGGTCGAACAAAGAATCTGACGATGACAGAAGCGTCGTCGCAAAGTATTACAACATCGAGCATCGTGTACCAATTATAACAATGCAAAAATATATTCTTTCCTACCGTCTGCTCATCACTCGTGATCCTCTTCTGATCGTATCATTAGCCAGTCATTTCAAATTTCAATAGGCTCCGTAATGATCGGCACCGTTCACAATGGAAACGAAAGAAGCATTCTCAGGACTGGGTTCTTCCTCTTTTTCTTTCCTAACAATTACGATTTCAAACGCAGACAACGTTTATCGATATAATCGAAGGTATCACAAACTTTTGATGACCTCTAATTACGGTTTCCATATATTGTCCCTACGGTTATTATGTGGTTAACGGCGTTAACCGATAACTTCAATAATTATTTCCTGTACTGTGCTTCAATTAAGGATCTACCTCGAGCTTCGCTTTGGTTTGTGGCGCGATTCGACCCTTAAAAGGGAACATTTCTATTTTTATTATGTAATCAAACAGAACACTATAATTACTAATACGTTTTGCAACCCTTTGCAGTTGGTAAAATATCTCTAAGGCTATAAGTTTACATATCCTCTTTTAGATTTAACTATAGACTTTGAAAAGGTCAAAATACGTTTTAATTGTAAATTGGAGTAACTTGTCTCTGGGCGTACATGTTTTTTAAATAACAAATTTGTATTTTTATATTACGTATGTAAGTAAATATTATGTCCAGGAAACTTAGAATACGATACGAATATTACACCATTCATTTGCGCGAGTTTTTCGATGCATATGGATTTTTCCACTTTGAATATTAAATTTTTATGTAAAATAAAAACAAAATCTATATTCTGTCCCGCGATTTTATTAACTGTATTTATCTAAAACATTAACCACGTTCGGTATACTTTACCTACATCGATGAATGATTTAGGTTACAATTATAAATTAATTTCACATTTTAATACCCTCAATAGGCTATGTAATCAAGAATATACATCCCACTATAGCAGCCATTTACGCACGTGGTAAAACAAACGTCTAACAAACAAATGTTCCGATTTAAGGATTAATTACCCATCGGTCGTACCAGACAGACCCTTCGAAAATTAATGACTCGTCAACAGGTTCACAGACGAAAATCGATCATCGTTCGTTATAACCCGCTCATCTTCCTTATCAATCTGAAATTTCCTTATTGGATTATTAATAGTCGCCCTTCTCTCACATTCTTATTTCCGCTTTTAGCATCGACGCCGTTCGCATTGCCTCGCTCTATCGCGTGACTGTTTTTCACAAACAGATTACACTCGGTACGCAGAAAAGTAATCCTTTCATTTTTCACGTCTGACTGCATGCTCGCTTATTCGTACCTTTCACACACCTTGAATGGATACAAGGATTGATACAGGGAATTATACCGTTAGATAGGGTCTCCCTATGTCGCCTAAAGCCACGTATCCACATGTGCAGGAGACGATGTAGAATACGCTTACAGTTGTGTTCTCGGTGTAAAACACTTGACACACTTTAAAGAAATTATCTTGCAAAGGTCGCATCATCAAACAGGTATTTCAGGTGTGTCCGTACCGCGCGTCGTACACGTGGAAACGTGGCTTCACGGGTAACGTCTATCTTTAACTGGGCAATCATTTAGTTTACCGGCATTGAGAGGCTTCGACGCGATCACGCGAAATATCACGAAATATGTTCAAAGGACCCTGACACTTGCTTTTCATACGTTTCCATATACCTCAGGCTCACTTTACTTGCGCTAGTTTTCTTGACGATGGTGGAGTTCTGGCGCTCCTTTTTAAGGGGTTACATACGTTCCCGGCGCCTAATAATTGATCACATTTGGGATTTTTTTCCTCGAGAAGTGTGAAATAAATTGAAAATTTTGTAATTTTATCTAGTTCTTGGGACCTTTATTCATATAAAAAAAATTATTTGATACATTTTTGTCATATATTGCCGTTCGTTTTCTGCGGTTGCAGCAACCTCTGCACCATGCAGAGGACCTCCTTATCAGCACGATAACTTCGACAATTCACAACCTTTTTTAATGAACTTTGCGTTCATATACGCACAATGACATTCTCTAAGGGCCATCGTGCCAAATTTTGGAATTTTTAGAAAATAAGAAAATTATGCCATTTTGAAGAAAGCAGTCGATTTTCGTCTACAATTTCGATCTTTAAATGGTAAAAATTAAATATTAAATATTACAAATTTTAAAAATGGCCCGATGATCTTTAGAGAATGCCATTCTGCATAGATTAACGCAAAGTTCGTGAAAAAAGGTTGTAAATTAGCGAAGTTGTGATGCTGATACTGTGGCCCCTGCGTGGTACAGAGGTTGCGCAGAAAACGAACGGCAATATATGACAAAAATGGGTCAAATCATTTTATTTTATATAAATAAAGGTCCCAAGAACAAGATACAATTATAAAATTTTCAATTTATTTCACACCTGTTGAGAAAAAAAATCCCTAAATTGATCAATTATTAGGCGCCGAGACTGTATGTAACAAATTTTTACTTGAAAACTAAGCATCTATCTCATAAACTTGATTCTTTTAACTCCCACTTTATTCTTGCATCCATGCACCTCACACTGGAGGCTGGTGGATCCGAAACTTTCTGGCCCGTTCTTTTCAAACTGTTTCCAAAGATCGGGTTAATAATATTCTAGTGCACGTATTCACAATTGAATCGATATATTCAAAATTGAATCGACAATTTCGACAAGGGGATAAGTCCGATTTTTAATAATATGACCATCCCTACACTTTATGCTGTTAAATAATTCCTCAAATTCCCTGTTCGATATAATTTATATTGGAAAGAGGATAAGTCCGAACAACAGAAAGTGAAATTTGACTACATTAACAATTTTTAAAATGAGTGAAATTTTACTGAACACGAGATGCCTAATCAAAAAATAATAAAGAATTGACTGTAAAATTTTGTTTCATTTCCTATAAAGTTAGTTTTTGAGGACCTATCCTCCTTTCGAAATTATCGATTCAATTGTGGAAATTGAGTGGAAGTCAGTGAATGTTTATATTGCACAAATATATTTATTAACTTGTGCTACCCAAAAATAACTGAGTGTGAGATCCCACAGTTACGTGCTAGGGTTAAAAAAAAAATATTCACGAGTTAAACAGAAACTATAACTAAAATTTAGAATTGCGTTTACGAGCCATGGCTAGATGTATAATAGTTCACGAAATATTAAACTTTTGCTTGACCTCGGAACCGTTGCCAGTGCAATGCACCACGCAAATAAAAGACCGACTAGGGTGAGCTTTGATGTTCTAGGACTGTGTAATTTCCATAAATCCGCTCAGCCCCGATTCGAACAACTGGAACCGCCCTTCGCGTGATCGCCGACAGGATTAAAACTATCCTTGTACTGGCTGTCGGCTGCAGCGTACGCAAAGTGAACTCAACGAACCATCCAATTTCGAAATTAATCGCGAGCAGTTTCGTCAACCCGTCGAACACCGTCGGCTCGACCGAAATTTTCGGCATCGATCGATGTTCGGGTTCTCCAGCTTCGTTCTCCGCCAACGAATTCACGAGAGCTGGTCCGTGAAAAAAAACCAACGCAAAATCCATGTACGCGCGCGATACTGCGTAGGTATAGAAATACCGTGTTCTTCTCATTGCAATTCTCCAATAATCCTGAACGAATCTTATTTGGAATATTGCTACTGTTAGATTCCCTCGGTATGTAAAGAATGTAAAGAAATTATTTGACACAGCTTTTACAGGCGACACATGGATTAGTACAGATCTGTTAAAAAAATATGCCGTAAAATTGAGCATGATCACGAAATTCCAGTTCAATTTTTTTATTTCGCCGTGTTGTACTCATTTAGCAGGTAACCGTGTTTCGCAGGCGACTCGTAAAAAAGTTGTTCTTTAACACGCTTCTTTTTAGCTTCTGAATAACGTGTGGCGATAAAAAAAGTTAACTTTGAATTTTGAAGTCAAAGTCAATTTTGTGAAAAGCTGCGACAAATATTTTTTTTACGTTGAATACGTGCAAATTGCTACATGACAGCGCACCCGCGATATTTACGAAAGATGGCACGTAGAACGGAGGAATAGTATAAAATTTAGAGTGATGTAGACTGATATGTCTAAACCCGACTGAAATGTGTAGTTTTAGTTTTTCAGAATTGTTAAATCTGTAAGAGGACATCACTCGATGATGACTGTATTTTTGTACCTAAGTATGTATGTGTATGTAAGCCAGGGTTGACTAACTGGCGGCTCGGGAGCCACCGGGGGCCCCTCCGCCTTGCTGCCACGCTGAACGGCCCCCCTCCATACCTACCAGACTCTGACCCTCGCGGTCGATTCCTGCTTCTTTTCCTCTCTTTTCGACTGCGATCGTCAGAGTCTGATCGGTATGGAGGGGGCCGTTCAGCGTGGCAGCAAGGCGGAGGGGCCCCCAGTGGTTCGCGAGCCACCAGTTAGTCAACCCTGATGTAGGCAGGGTTGCCACCTTATCACCATATAAATCCCGGAGTGCCACACATTCCAACCCGGAGATTCAAATATAAACCCGGAGATGGAAAAAGCAAAAAAAAGTTTTGTTCTCGAATGTCCGGAAAACAGATGTGCAATTCTTTTAAGCTCAAACAATTCAGATATAAAAGTATCTGTTTTTTTAATTAATAACTTTTATTATATATAAAATTGATACCATTATATAATTCTACAATTTCTTATTATCTCATTTTTTTTCTACAACCCGGAGATTTTTCCAGTAAAACCGGAGTCCGGAGATTTGCTTCAAAACCTGGAGTCCGGGCCAAAACCGGAGAGGTGGCAACCCTGGATGTAGGCCATACCAATGGAATCTTTCTTTTTTTAAATGTAAATAAGAGTCCTTAAAATCTATAGTTGTAGTCCACTTTTCGAATAATAAAATGATTATATATAGTCGTTAGAATAGTGAATGAAAAGTGAAAGTGTTTAATTCACCATGGGAAAAGGAAATTGCACGTTTCGCAGCAAAAGCTTCCAAACAGTTCCTTGGTTCCAAACAGAAATTTAACACCATAAAAATTGAAATATGTTTACCAGATACATGTACTAGTAATATTTGTTTAACTTCACTTATTCCAATTAGTATTTGGAAATGGCAAGCATGTAAAGCCGGACGTCCACAAACCGAACAAATGAATTTTTGTTTGTTGCCTCTATAATGTAAAACTGTTGAGGTATGAATTTATACAAATTAAAAGTTACATTGCAGTTGTGTGAGTGGATTAAAAATTGGTATTGAAAGTGTAACACTGAATTAATTAAAACATTTTCTAAAATGACTGCTTCGTCCACTGTAATATACAAAAATCATAGAAATACTATTATAAGTATATATGAACATAAATAGCATAATAATTATTCTAACTTTAAATAAACATAAAGTTGCTTGAGTGGACTGTAGCTATCAAAGTCTTAATATAACGTACATACTTACTGACAATACGTTAGTATTTTGGATACTGAACGTTTCTACTTGCTCGTTTTGGCTGACAACGAAACAGTTTTCGATCGTCGAAGACGAAACTTTATCCACGTTTTCCACTCACTAATTTTTCTTTATAAAGATGTGATATTGATTACATATTACTATTTTGCTGCCTTAAGAGTGGATTACTAACATTAAAAATCAGTTCCTTTAGTTTTAGTTTACGTACGCAAATCATAAAAAAATCAACTTGATCGTATGACACTCTGTTATGCACTTCTCTGAATTTTACAAACGTTATGATTGCTAATTTCATGTGGGTGTGTGTAACATATGAGACTTATTTAAGGATGGATTCAGCCTTTCAGCACTTTAAAGTAGTAATATAAGTTTAATTTTAATTTTAATTCCAATAGACGGATTAGAGAATTATTTACAATAGAAAGTGTTAATGTATTCGTTGTGACAATAAAATGTAATTTAAATATATGGAAAAAAGCTTGTCATGAACTTATCAAAATATTTGCAATATAGTCTTCAATTGGAGTACTTTTTCTAGAGTTGACGTCTTAGTAGACGAAGATTGATCGATCTATTGTAATATACTGCTTCAATGCATTACCCCACATCCAGTAAACATGCACATTTGAAGCTGGCTCCAACTGTACCAGAGAAATCTCTTGATATCTGTTGGAAACTAATTTGAAAAGAACAGGTACAAACGGATACTTTAAATAGAAAACGATCTTAATTTCCTACTACAATTTATTATCCTACTACTATGGAAAGTTAGAACCGTTGTCTTAGATTGGCTGTTGTGTAGTCGAAATGTGAAGTCAATTAATTAAGTCAGCAAGGTTTTGAGAGTATGCGGAAACATTGTCAAGCCAGAATCGCGAACGGATGAATTTTAACAGTTTATTTATTAAATGGGAGTGCAATAGCTTTTTAAATGCGCTCTTACATTTTATGTAGTCTCTTATACCTCACTGGAGGAGTGCAGAAAATTCAGGTCATCGATTCGAGTTTCAGATCATCGAAAGCGCAGCGTGTAGAATAATCTATTAAACCCACAGAGTGCATTACAAAAAAAATTGAGAGATAATCCAGTTCAAAATTTTACTTTTTCCAGACTCTCTGTTTATGCCTTCATACGTATAAATAGAACTTTATAGATGTAGATATTTTTACTGGTATTTAATTATTCGTACAATTAGTTGTTTGAATTGGTCTCGTTTTCATAGACGTCTTGAATTCATAATTACCCATTATAACTTGCATTGGTATAAACCTGGATTAATATATTTTTAGTTAGTACCATCTACCAAAGAAATGATCAAAGAAATTTTGCTAAAAAAATGGGCCAATCAGTTGCGTAATAGATTAAAGCTTATATAATAAACTCCCAGGAATAATAAAAGAATATTAACTCATTGTAATTACGTTTGTACAAATTAAATATTAAATTTAGGTGATTATAATTTTGTACTTCTTGTCTTCCACGGATAATAATACATTTTTAAATAAACTGTGCACAAATTTTCAATTGAATATCTACCTGGTTTATATATTATTCGACGAAAGTAAAATTTCACGAGTTTTCGGTTTTTCTCGACACCAACTTCGTACAAACATAATTACGGGTTTCCTTAATGATTGTTTTACAGCCAGATCGTCATCTGAGGAAAATCAGGATGCAATATGACCATTTAAGTCACAATCTTTAATTCTTACATTTACACGGATTTATCATAACTTTCCCATCACATTTCGGTTAAATGATTACACTTTCCGAATTAGGGGAGACCGGGGCTAGTTGTAACATTTTTACGTTTCTTATTTTTTAGTTATTTTGCATTCCATATTCAACACTATCAATCACTCTCACTTAAAGTACGTACATTCCTCTGTCGATGGCCGCTATCACACATAATTAAACGAAAACTATGTCTTTGAAAAAAAAACATTTTGAAGGTCGAGACATATTGTATAAACATGCCCCGTGCAGGGGCTAACAGTGACAAAATACGGAGCAAGTTGTTACATTTTACGAATAGAGGCTAATTATGAGTTTTATATAGTTTTATAACTATATAACTATATTTATATATATTTATAACTATATTTATATAGTTATATAACTACATTTTCTTGGACAAAAATAAATTTATTAATTGTAAGAATCTATTACACTAAATATACAATAAAAAATTATGAATAATCTGTTAAAAATAATAAAAAACTACTGAAATAATTTGCACTAAAAAATGCGATTGTCACAATTAATGCAGACTTAAATTTGATTTTTTGATTTCGGACACTTCTCATGTGCCCACTTTTTGCAGTCTATGCACTAAAGTCACTTTGCGGAGTCTTTCTTTGACAACATGCCCCTTGTGTTGTGTAACAACTTGCCTCTGTTGACACCATTGTGTATAAAAAACTATAAGTTCATACCAGTTTGGTGTATTCTCATGTTCTTGGTACGAATCTGTAGCTAAAGAAACGCTGCTTCAAACGTGGTAAGATTAATTTACATACATTACATTTATCTGACTGTTCGGTAGAAAAGATTAAAGTGGAAAGAGGTAAGTTACTATTAGTACCGAAAATACAAAAACCTCGAATAATGTGCAACGCGTGAACCAACTACAAGAAAAACACAATACACGACAGTGTAAGGTTGAAACACTTCAGCCACTACATCGTCGAAGCGATAGTCCAAGCGACAATAATTTAAACAGCTTTGGAACAAGCTGCCTCTGTCACATCTAACTCCGGTCTCCCCTACTATAAAAACTTGTTGTCTCTAAATTGACCAAAAACTGACATTAACAGAAACCTTTTAACAGAAACAGCGTCCTGAACCGTGCACTCCCCTTATGAGATTAATCTTTTCAGACACACCGAGGGTACACTTTCATACGATAGACTGTATCTATCGATCGTCGGGTTGTGCAAACTGTGTTCGATGTTTCTCTTCTTCCATTCATGGCATCGCAAACCCGATAGTTGCTTTGAAACGCGTAATTTCATATAACATTTACATCACGTATTTCCCTCCGGAAATTCCTACATCTCCGTGAGCGTGTCGATCGTGATCGCGGTAATGCTCGTAGACCGAGCCTCTCGACCGTCGAATCCAGGATAAATTTACCTCGCTATAGGGTATACACGGAGTATGGGCCACGATACCGTGGAACGGTCGGCGAAGAAAGACGGAATGGAAAACGCGCGAACGCGAGGGGGGAAACCTGTGGATATGGCTGAGGGCCGTGGAAAATCAGCCGCGGGAAGATCGACGAGACACCTCCCTCGAATGGAGAGCGCGTCGAGTACATTACGCGTGCATAGGTATATTGTGTGCGCCACTATAGATATACATATCGCATTCTGGCGAGAATGGAGCAGCTCGGAAATCGTCATCTCTCGCTTCTAACGCTAACGTTCGTTGCGTGGTAAAACATTGTACCCTAGAGGAATAATATTTTTCGCTGTAAAGCGTTCTCTAAGCGTGTCGAACCCAAGGTTTTTTGCCTGTGGAGATATCTGTTCATCAGAAGCACGAAGGGGAGCAAGTAAGAAGTTAATAGAAATCGCAAAGTTGCGAAAATAAGGAAATCTTGAATTATTAAATTGCGCGATATTTTTTTTTAAATTTTCATTATGTTAGCGAAATTAATCATTTCGTACATATGTGTTTTTATATATGTATGACATGGATCAATGTTTGAATATAAACATCTTTGAAACTATGGGAGTTATTATGAGTGACAAGGGATGTTTGGCAACTCGGAAATTTAAAAAACAATTAAACGTGGCTATTTTTTGTTTCGGTAATGAAACGGTTCGAAGAGTGAAAACATCCCCTCAAAGAAATTGTGAGATTCATATGATCGTGAATATATCGGAACCGTAGAAGATATCGAGACAAAGTTGAATTCAAAGTTTTATCGGTTTTGATATCCTACATGGTGATAAGAAATTTTCGAGAAAAAATTAATTTTTTCCAAATTTATCCCTACCACTCATTTGTCGAAAATGCTTTATCATCATATTATAGGATAAAAATTTGAATGAAACTTTTTCCGATTAATTTTACGATTTCGCAGATATTCTCGATAATATGGAAACAAATCATTTCTTTGGCGCGGTGTTTTCACTTCTTGGCTGACGGTTTCATCGCCGAAACAAAAAATCGTTGCGTAATAACGTAAGCACCAGCATCACTTGAATTACATTTCTGAAAATTTTCACATATTTTTGAATTTTCAAGCTGCCGAACATTCCTTGTGGGTGCCAATTACATTCGAAAAAATAACATTTCTAAGTAGTTCGATGTATCAATTGATGCTTTACCTTCATCTAGGGCTACCATCTGTCCGGGTTTTATCCTATTTTTTATGGCGTCCGGAGACGCCCGGTGGAATTTTCTATAGTGATCCGGAATTTTTCGATGCCTGCTCGCTCAAAAATTCATAAATAAATTTCTACTTTGTACAACCGTATTTTTCTCTTTATTTCTTGATTGCAGCTACAGTCTATAATTTACAGAATTTTTTGTCTTGGAATATCGTACCTAATATAAGAAATAGTTAAAAGTGTCCGAGTTTCAAGTGGAAATGTTCGGGGTTTTAATGCTGTCTGTCATAGATTAATGATTTTACGGATGGCAGCCCTGGATCGAATTTGCTTGACATAGTTTCAGAGGTATTTAGATGGTACCAGAATTGATGCATCCTATGAACTACCTATTGCACTCTGGTCTTTGTACTTATTAATGAGCCTGCGAAGAGTTTCCTTTTTCCTATTCGTGTTCACCAGTCATTCTGTACGGAATAAATCTACGTGAATCACCAGGAGAAATATGTTAAGGAACAATTACTGCACAGAAGCATCGATCACACAAAAGCGAGCTCAATAAAGAAGAATACTACAATAAAGGTTAATACTTGTGCACCGCTACATTCATTCTTGCGTTCCTATTTATTTTCACAAAGAGAAATCCATTTCTTTTCAAATTTGGTTCCGACAGTTGATATTTGAATTGAAACTTGCTTACTTGGAACACCCTTAAAGACGACGACTTCTGAATAACGCGATATTTGTATCTATAAACATACGTCCTCGCGGGGAGCATCGCGAAAAGATATCCGTGTCTCGTCCGCGCTTAACCTTCCGTATAAAACGGAACCCATTACGCACAGTGCAAGGTGGGCGCTCACGATTCCAGAGCATTTCCATTTATATTACCTTATCGTTATTCTTCCGCCCCGCTACCATCGCCATCCCCAAACCCTCTTGTACCTGGATTTCCTTTTCCACGGCATTCGCTTATTTTTTTCCTTCTTCCACGAGTCACTCCTGACGGAGAACCACGGTGAACACGCACTTGCTCGACCAGCCAGCCTCGTCGCTCGCTTCGTATTCTATCCTGTGCCCGCCGACGTCGAAACGCCATCCTGGACTCTGAAATGCCCAGGCAAACCGTGCTCTAGTAGACGAAAACGGGACTAGAAGAGCTAAGAAGAATGCTGGAGGAAGAAGAGGAGCCTGGAAAATGCGGCGGGCTAAGGAAGCTGGAAAATTTAGAGGAGGTAGGACATGTAGGACAGCTGGGAAATGTAGGAGGACTAAAACAGCTGTGCATGCTAGAAAAACGAAATGGTAAGGCTAGAAGTTTGGGAAAGCTATGAGTGCAGGGAAAGCTAGAAAAGGTTGGAGTGCCATGTGTTAGTAAAGCTAGAAAGGCTAGGAGTGCTAAGAGTGCAGGAAAAGGTAGAAAAGGTAGGAGTGCCATGTGTTACGAAAGCTAGAAAGGCTATGAGTGCTATGAGTGCTGGAAAAAGTAGAAAAGGGAGGAGTGCTATGAGTGCTGGAAGAGTTAAATACTAAAAGTAGAAGAGCTGCGAGTGTTAGAATGAGGAGAGCTAAGGAATCTAGAAAAGCTGGGGAGAATAAAAGACTTAAGAATTATACGAGAGTTAAAAGTACTCGAAAACTTATACCTGGTATACGAGTATTTATCACTATTCAAAAGTTCAAGTACACGCATATTAAATGGGGAATAATTTCGTAAACTTTATTATTATACAAATTCTTATACAATTTTTAATTTTTCTTAACTTCAACAGCATTCTCATCTTTATGTAATTTTTCAATTATGATATGCATCAATCACCGAGTGGTATATTTTTATATTTTTTGCCTTACTCCTCAAGTACTCAAAACTCATCAGAATTCTTACTTCTACCATTTTTAAACAGTTAAAAATTAAGGTGCAGTTAATCAATTCACCCTTCATCTCACGTTTATCTACAAACCTAAACATTATCAAATTACCGAAACTTTCGATGGGTCAAGTAATTTTTGCGTGGAACGTAATTTAATGTTTACTGCAAATTATTGTACTTTATATTTGGCATAATTGTAAACAGGGTTTAATCCTTAAATGGTATAATTATATAAATGTAAAATTTTAAACAGGGGAAGCTTACTTTGTTTTTAGAATAAAAGTTAGAAGAATAAGTTATACTTTAAAATTCCGAGTCATAACTTCAAGTTCTATATTAATTTAGTGTCCAGCAATAATAACAACCCCAATCTTTATTCAAAGACAAAATCAAGTATTAATTTTGTAACACCAACAATTATAAATTTAAAGAATAGCTAAATTAAAAACAAAACAAAACAGGAAATTGATTGTCTAACACTCCAATATATCGAAAATACGAAACAAAAATCTTCTGCAAATTTCTCACGAAATTGCAAGAAGATGAATGCAGCAAGTGTTTCAATTCACGAGGAAGATAAAAGATGTCCGGTGTTTATAAGACAGCTTTATATTCCGGCTGTGTACGATGTTACCGTACCGCAGAATCGCGGTTTGCCATCACAAACTTGTAGTTTGTAAACAAAATTGTTGCAGGATATTTGCGCGGGAAACCAGATCGTTTCATGTGTAAACTTTGCGTAGTTTAAATTTTCGACAAACTTTCCGCAGTTTGCACGAGCAATTTCAGCTGATGTGGAAATCAAATTAGCACGAAACATACAGCGTGTTCGACAAATCGCGGTGAAACCTGTCAGAAGACACTTCCTCATAAAAAAGACTAATAAAAACGTAGAATAAATGTTTTCGATTGGTGGCGGAGTTTAAAAAAAATGATTTTGAACTTAAAACTGCTTTGTGTCTGTTTGACTATTTGTTAAAAGTTCCTTACCTACGACTTTTGTATTTGTTTAGCTATCGATTTTTTACTTAGGGGGTCACTTTAAAGAAATTTTATATACCGAAAAAGTATGATTTTTGGAACTATTAAAGCCAGATTTTTACTAACCGTCTGGACGGTGGCAGGACGGCGGCCGTCCCACTAAGGTCGGGTTCAGATATATTGGCCGGTGAGTTCGCTTTCGCGAGCAGCGCGCGAGGAGAAATCAGCCGCCACCACCACCTGACGACCGTGGATTGGCAGTTGAAGTTGCTTGGCCCTCGAAGGGTATGGTGGGGTAACAGAAACGCTGCTCGACTCCGCATAAACGAAGCCGTGTGGCTGTTGTTTACTCTACCAGTCTAACCCATCGCGCGACGACCAGGCGTAGTGGGAGAGAGAGTGAGAACGTAGAGAAAAGGAGCACCGAGGCAAGCAAGCGGTGTGGTGGGAGAATACCCCTCACGAAACTCACCGGCCAATATATCTCAACTCGACCTTAGTGCAATGGAGACGTATGCATCTGTGTCTCCGTTGCGCTAGTGAGACTGCCGCCGTCCAGACGGTTAGTGAGAATCTAGCTTAATACTGTTAGGAACCGTATACCACTATATCATAGTATTGCCATTTTAAGACATTAACGCACATCCACATTACCTAGTTCTATGGTGAAAGTCATCTTCTAGAAAATTACGCGAACAATTTCAAATTGGTAAAAACAAATCTTATTCTTTGTTTGCTTGCTTTTTCACGGGGATTCATCTTCTGCTCGGTTGATTTCAGATGATATTGTGATGGAAACTGGGATAGTATATTCGATATAAAGATTTCGTTATCGATCACTTTTAATTTATAAAATTCTTGATCCTTTAATACATATCTTGAAGGAATTGTTTATTATAGACATTTAAATATTACTTTTACACGATGTATTACTGTGGGCAACATTTTCTTATTCCCTTACTACTTACCCTTTACATAAAACACTATTATTTTTACTGAGCTATTCTATTAAGACAATGTGCAAACTGTATGGCATAGAATGAAAAATATTAAATTTCATTAACCCTTTATCAAGTTTCTGTCTGAACTAATAATTTTCCACCCCGCTGTATGTGGAGTTGATAAAATCTGATAGAATTATTTACTTGATTGCTACGTTTGCTTAAGGGGACTAGGCAGTCGAAAAATCGATTTTTTATTACATTTTCCGAAAGTACTATCTTTTCTGAATAAAAAAATAAAATGCCGCTTGGTTTATAATGAAATTCGCAAAATTGTAGATTTGGCAGCTAAAAACGTCAAGCGGCAACCTATAGCGTCGCCTTTGTCCAGAAAGGACAATGTTAAGTCGCAAAGGGGATTAAGGTCGTGTTCAGATATATTGGCCGGTGAGTTTCGTGAGGGGTATTCTCCCACCACACCGCGTGCCTGCCTCGGTGCTTCTTTTCTCTACGTTCTCACTCTCTCTCTCTCCGGCTATGCCTGGTCGTCGCGCGGTAGGTTAGAATAAACAACAGCCGCACGGCTTCGTTGAGGCGGAGTCGAGCAGCGTTCCCGTTACCCCACCATACCCTTCGGGGGCCAAGCAACTTCAACTGCCAATGCACGGTCGTCAGGTGGTGGTGGCTGATTTCTCCTCGCGCGGTGCTCGCGAAACCGAACTCACCGGCCAATATATCTGAACCCGACCTTAGTCCCCTTAAAGGCACGGTTAAACATGTGCAGTGCGCGCTACAGAACACCATTACAAGGGTCGATTTTTACGGTTCGGTGCGCAACGTAGGACCTCGTACCGTAGGAAATTTTAAGTGTTCGGCGCGCAATGCGCGCTGTTACACATGTTTAACTCTGCCTTAAGGGGAAGCCTACCCAGAACGGTCAAACCAACATGCTTCTTTTCGAATTTTTTCTAAAAAAACCGATAATCTTTTAACTTCTTTTAACTCTTAACTTATTATTAAACATTAGTCTATTGGAAAGAATATATCTTACGGATACTTCAGTATTTTTTTGTGGAAAGAAGTATTGAAAGGTTTGTGAGTTTTAAGTGATGTCCGAGACCTCCCCTTTTTAGGCGCTTTGCGGTGACAACCGTAGTTCGGTGCAGGATCATCCAAAATTGAAAATTCAATTTTTTTTTAGATAATATATGAAATTACCTAGGCACTATCGAGCCCGATTTTGGAAAAATTGTTTTAAGACAAAATAGCAGCAGTGCAAATTTGAAGCATCGATATTTGGCAAAAAATCTCTCATTTTTCGTGTGTACAAAGAAATCTGGGCAAAAAAAAGGAAACGCTCCCGATAACGCTTAGATTTTTAACCTTGAAATAAGTCTGCGAAAGCCTCGAGTAAATCGGTCCATTAATTTTTTAGGGAATATTTTCAAGATGTACTTCAAGAAAATATAAACATCGAAAAAACGTTTTTTCAAAAATTTCTAGGTAGGCCACCCCCTTAATTTATTGTAATGCTATTATATCAATAAACAATCTGAAACATATTTTAAAATTAATTTTTTCAATGTTAAAAATTCAGTCTGATCATTTTTTAAAATCCATGACCGATTGGACTCTTGGAATATTATTGGGTTTGATGGAAACTAATTTACGTTTCGAGAGCGCTAAAATATAAACTCCCAATGATCCACTGTATCGCGAACCATCATTAAAGATTGCAGATACACTAATCGCAGTTCATTCAATCATTTTGTATCATCTTCAGAAATTAAAAATGGCTCCAACACTGTCGGTTCGAGTGCTATATGAATTGATGGAACGGAATCAAATTGGAAGGACCAGAGTCTGCGTCAATTTGCTTTTCTGTCAAAGGAAGCAATCACTTTTAAGTAGAAATTTTATTGGATACGAGAAATGGATAGGTACTGTATAGCAGGGCTGACGAACTTCCTCTCCGACACGAGCCGCACCAGGCTTAGGGGAGACCGGGGCTAGTTGTTACACTTTTCAGTTTTTTATTTTTTATTTTTTTTGCATTCCATATTCAATACTATCAATGACTCTGACTTAAAGTACGTTCTTTCCTCTACCGATGACCGCTATCGCATGTAATTAAACGAAAACCATGACTTTGAAACAAGCCATTTTGAAAGTCGAGACATGTTGTATCAACGTGCCCCGAGTAGGGGCTAGTTGTTACACAATACGGGGCAAGTTGTTACATAATTAAATTTTACGAAACGAGGCTTATTATGAGTAATATAATTATATATTCTTGGACAAAAGTAAATTTATTAATGTTAAGAATCTGTTACAATAAATATACAATAAAAAATCTATTTTAAAAATAATAAAAAACTACTGAAATCAGTTGCACTAATTATCGTCGTCCGTTTCACACATAAAAGTGATTCTTCGGTTTTGCACACTTCTCATGTGCCCACTTTTTGCATTCTATGCACTGAATCCACTTTGTGGAGCCCCTCTTTGAATTTGAAAAAGGAGGGAGACAGTGCAAGCAAACGCATTCTTCTTAAATTAATAAATTAATTACTAAATACAATGTAACAACATGCCCCTTTCCCTCTGCAACAACGTACCCCTTTTCGTATGTAACAACATACCCCTTGTCTTGTGTAACAACTTGCCCCGGTTGACACCATTGTGTATAAAAAGCTATAAGTTCATACCAGTTGGGTATATTCTTATGTTCTTGGTGCCAATCTGTAGCTAAAGGAACACTGATTGAAACGTGGTAATATTAATTTACATACATTTATCTGTCTGTTCGGTAGAAAAGATTCAAGTAGAAAGAGAAAAGTTACTATTAGTACCGAAAACACAAAAAACTGTAATAAAGTGACAACGCGTGAACCGACTACAAACAAACAACATACACAAGTGTGTATGGTTGAAACACATCAGCCACTTCATCGTCGAAGTGATAGTCCAAACGAAAAAAATTTTAACTGCTTTGTAACAACCTGCCCCTATAACAACTAGCCCCGGTCTCCCCTACTCGCAGTCAGCCGGTTCCCCCACAATCAGCAATATCAGTTATGCATGTAGGAACGAGATCTCCGTGCGGCTCGCGAGCCGTCAGTTACATATGAGTGTAGCAGACAAATAAGTATGGAGGGGCTCGTTCTCCTATGGCTCAGAGGAGCAGGCAAGGAGCGAAACGAGCCGCCAGTTCGTCACCCATGCTGTATAGCAATGCCTCATGAAAGAGAAATTAATTTAATGAAAAAAGTATCTTACTATCAGCAAAATGCCAGTAGCATTGTATACCATAGCGTATACCAGGATTACCAGGGGAACTTATTGTGATTTTATTGTGTTGCTGCTGGAGCAACAAAGTTGAACAAAGGAATAATTTACTTCAAACTCTTATAACGGGATAATACCATAAATGTAGAACGGTACTAATAATCCGCCAGGATAACGCATTCTTTTAATTTACACCCTCCACATATGTAAGTAGGTAGGTGCTCTAGCTTCATCATTTTATACAAAAATACTTATACGGTGGAAAATTGATTTTTTACAAATCTGTGACACAAATAAGCTTCTAAAACGATGAAACATTATATGACAGATTAAATAACGCGTATGGCTAAAAATAGGTTACCGTAAAACATCAATTATCAGAACGCCGATTAGCAGAACATTTAATTATCAGGACTCCAATAAAGGGGGAACATCGCTGTGACGACCGGAAAAGTAAGCCATTTTTAGGAATTTTTTTTCAGGAATAATTGATAGTTTTCATAGAAAATTTTGATTACCTATCTTTAGTACCCTGTGTTAAAAGACTATACAAAAAAATAAATAGAAAAACATCCATAAATTTTAATATATTAATTAATCTTCTAGACCTTCTCACGCGACCTGGTCGAATCTGTAACCATGGAACAGCATGTCCGAAATCAAATTTAATTTTTTTTTTATAAATTATATGAGTGTAGTTTCCGTTGTACGTACGGATTCTTTGATTGAAAACAAATTTTTCGAAATACGCTCCAAAAACTGTCCATCTTATTCGCGGATTTTCGAAACTTTTCTTCTGAAGCGCACCATTTTTACAAAAATAATTCGTTTAAGAAATCGGTACGCACAACGGAAACTACACTCATATAGCTTATAAAAAAAAATTAAATTAATTTGGAGCTTGCTGTTCCATAGTTATACATGCGACCAGCTCGCATTCTGGAAGATTAATTAATATATTAAAATTTATGGATGTTTTTCTATTTATTTTTTTGTATAGTCTCTTAAGACAGCGTGCTAAAGGTAGGTAATAACATTTTTCTATGAAAACTGTCAATTATTCCTGAAAAAAATGGTTAAAAATGGCTTACTTTTCCGGCCGTCACAGTGGTGTTCCCCCTTAACGGCATATTGGAGTATTAGACCACCGAGAAAGCAATTACCAAATGTTCGAATGAAAAACAAATATCTACACACCTACAGTATATTCATTTCACTTATACTTTGACTTCTTTCAAATCACTATTCTTCATTATACGAATACAATACGTGTCTTTACTCTACTACATAATATTTGCAGTGTCATTTTCGCTAGTGAAACGTGGAGTGCTTAAATCAAAATGCCAGTAAAATAAAAACATGTGATCTTCCCTGAAGTTATCCGAAGCAACAACGGGTATGAGGAGCGATAAAGAAGAAGCAGGGAAAGAAGAGCAATCTGGACAAGAATAATATTGCCCATAAATTCTCAAGAATTCATTGCTTTGAAAGCAGCTACGATATGGTATGAAGCCTAAACAAAAAGTATGGCCACCGAAATACTGACATTAAGACGAATATGTCAATTCGAAACCCGGAAATTTTAGGAAGCAAAAATGGAAAGTTAAAAGGACTGTTAAATCTTTTTTAAGTTTTTGTATTTTTGTTCTGTGTCAAAATATTTGGAAATAAATAGTTTTTCTTTACATAAGAAACAAAGTTATTCAATTATCCGAACCCTGTGTGCTATGATTGATTCAGATAATCGAGATTCTATTCCAATTTCTCTGCGTCTGAGAGACGGACATTACTTTTCCATCAACTTAATTCAATAAATGGTTCGCATAAAACTGCTAGGAGGAAGTAAATAATTACATTGGAGTTCCTTATTTGACGAAATTTCCTTAGAAACTTTATCCCTTTGCTCGTACCAAACCATTGTACTACAGAGTAAGAAATTCTTTAGCAGTAATTTTACTACAGGAAAGCGTTTCTGAACTGAAGATCCTGTTTGCACGTCTGGCTGGAACTTCGCTTTTTTCTACTGCTTCTTTTCTCTCTAGGTTCCTTTCTTCTGCGTTTTTATTCTCTGAGTGATGTAAACTTCCGTTTATATTAGACGGTTAGTACGGATATGAATTTTACTAATACTTGATTTTATCTTTGTAGAATAAAAGACGAAGAAAATTAATGGAAAATAATTTTTTTTAACCTTTCCAAGAATATTCAGCTGTACCATATTGTTTGTGCTCTATGCCAGTAATTTACGATAAGTTTCAAACAACTTTTCATATTTTTACGTTCCTTACTACCGATATTAAGAATTCTATTTAGTAAGATAAATCTACCATTTGTTATACGGAATTATTAAATGAACATTTTGGGTTTTACGCATTCCTTTCAGATTATCACCACTGTAGTATTTCAGGAAATTTCAAACATTCGCAAAGATGCGTTGAATATGTACGCTTTGTAGAACATATTATCGAACAGCAAAGTGCATGCAAAATTAACAGGCTCGGCATGCAGTGTTCACGTTGATCAGGATTCATGCTTCCATTAAGCATGAGTAATGTTTTATGCCGTTGTGCAATGAACCAAAATGGAACGAGAAAATTTGTAATCAATAGAATATAGATACTATTATTTATATGTATAAATATATTCACTCTTACTGGCCGTTAATATTTTAACAAATTCAGTATTTCCGTGCTGATGCTTAATTTTCAAACAAAACATAGTAACATACAAGGTGTTTAGCTATAGATAGTACAAAATCAAATGGTTCATGCTGCGTGACAAAATAAGACGAAAATCAAGAGAAAATTGTGGCGGAGGCTTCGTTTTATAGTTATTAATGTTTAAAAATTCGAGTCAGAAAACTGTGAAACATAGCAACCTGCTTTATCAGCCAATTTTCTTTATTTACCAATAGAAAATGGCATACACAAAAACGTATTGAACAAAACGTTAGATACTAAAATTAAAATTAGGGTAATTGTGGGAGAGATGCCGCACTATCGGTATTTCAGGGATGTCGGTAATAAAACACACCATTGCCGATTTCATTTGTTTCAGGCTGTTGATTTGGGTCAGTTTGCTAACCAAGAGCGTGTTTCCTGTATTATTATTAAAGATTTTGCTGTTTTTCGAGGTAAGTCTAGCGCACTTTGCCTGAATAGTTATACGTCGCGTTTATTTTTACTGTCAGGGTAGCTAAAAATTCATAGTTTTTCTTGATACAACTTTTGTAATACGTTAAAGGGACCTTGTAGAATATTTCCTTGGCAGAATAGGTTACTTTCGACATAGCATGTGGAAATACGAAAGTCTGCGCCTCTCCCAGGCATTTCGGATAGACGCCGCACTTTTACTTGGGATAGATGCCGCACTTTGATACCATACTGTTTCGGAAACTAAGTCGATTTAAATGATGTTTTTAATGTTTAAAATACCAATGCAGCAAATAGGGAGAGAGAAACTCAGCAACTAGTTGAAAGCGAAAACAACACCTTAATATGCTCTGAATCTGTTCAACCTATTCCGAGTACCTCAAAAGATTTTCAGTTACCTTCAACCTCTAATAACAATTTTCAGCCAACCACTATTAATAACTCCCGTTCCGACGAATCTATCTTCCCTTCAAAATGTCGATAAAATCACTCCATTACCTGTTTTGAACACTAAACCGCGTAGAAAACAATCGGCAAAGGTTTTGACATCTGCAGAAAATAGTAGCTTACAAAAAGAGAAATATCAGAAAAAACGCAAGTAAAGGATAAATGTAAGCCTCAAAAAGGAAGAAAAACAAAAATTCATATGAAAGTGGTTGAAGTTCAATCCATCTTATCGGCAGCCGAAGAGATAGATATGGACAATTGTGTTGAGTGTTGGGAGAATTATTATACCACGAAATCCAAGGCTGACTGGATTATTTGTCCAGAATGTAAAAAGTGGCTGCATGAAACATGCACCCTGTATAACACTATGTATAACGAATTTGGGAGGAAGAAAAAAAGAATGTTAAATTTCGAAAAGCAGAAATAATATCTGTACCTACTGTACCCATTTAATTTTCCAATTTTATAATGGTATAAAATAAAAATGTTTCATTTTACTTTGTTTTTACTATTTTTTTATATAAAAAGTTGGAATTAACAAGTTTAAATCGAAAATTAAACGTTTTTCGAAATGCGGCACCACTCCCGCATGTGCGGCGTCTCTCCTACCAAAAGATATTTTTAGTTTCAATTTTTTAAGGGTGACAAATATTAAAATTTTGATTTTCTTTAATGCTAGTAGAATCACAAGATGTTGAACTAATAATATGTATCCTTGGAAAACATTTCCATTGCATAATTTAGACACGGTGACAATTTTGCGTAACGTGCGGCAACTCTCCCACAATTAAAATATGTAGTATATTTGTTAATTCAATCATTACTATCATGCTATCGAACCCATCAGTGAGTAATTAATATAAAAGTATGACATAATTAATTAACACACAAATAAGCAGATTCTAATAAAGTAAGTTAAAAAGCACGTATCTACTCTTAAATAAGTGATTGCATTTAATGCCACATACCTACGTATCTATCAAGCCGTAAAACAGTTTACGATAATTATAAAAAATGCCATTAGCACTTGAATAGGAGAAAATATTTATTTTTCTAAACAGAATTAAAAAAAAGATGTGTTTGGAAATAAGTGCCCGGAAAATAGATCTGTACAATAAGCAGAGAATTCTATCAGTAGATACCTAACACTCTCAAAAACTAATAAATATAATTTTCAGAACAGTTTTGAATATATGCTATAAATAAAAAATATATACATATATCTTTTGAAAATGAGTAATTATACTATAAATTTGGAAAAGAAGATAAATATAAGCGACGAGATGATGTCGAAGAAGGGAAATGAAAAATAGTTCCATGCACCAGAAATAGAAAAAAATCCAGAAGAATTACAAAAAATCCTTGGAAAAAATCGCAAAACACATTTAAAAAAAACATATGAAACCTATTTTTATAAAAAGTCAATAGAAACAATTTATTTTATTTACCATTCCATTTCTTAGTACCATTTCACGATAGCATGCACGTTATTTGTACTTATAAATTGATTTAGTTGATACAGTAAAAGAATCAACGTTCCCAGAAATGTAAATAAGAAATAAATAACGAAGCTTATCTTAGTGTCTGAAACATGCATAATTATTCCCCACAGAGTACATAGACCCTACACTCTGCACCTATACAGTGTGACAAGATATGATTGGGGTCGTTACTATTTTGAAAGATATATAGGAGTTTGAACCAGAAATAATGACACATTGTTGTGTTATAAAATTTGGCGTCAGTTTAAAAAATTCGGCGTCGTAAAAATATAATGGAGCAAAGAATTCTTATTAAAGTTCACGCAAAGCTTGGTACAACCGCCTCAAAAAAGTACAAAATTTAGCAAGTTTATTGTGATGAGTGTTTACCAAGAACACGTGTTTTTGTTTGGCATAAATAATTTCGCGAGAACCGGTAATTAAATGAAGACGAAGATCGCGCACGGAGGCCACAGATGGTCCATATGCCTAAAATAATCCAAAATGATAAAAAAGATTATAAATAAATGGATAATAAATAATAATAGTGACAAATGATCCGTGTACGACCAGAATATCGTGACCAAGGAAACTGGTCTTTACTGCACGACAAGGCACCCAGCCACCGCTCCATAATTGTGCACGAGTTTTTAACAAGAAAAAATAAGTCACCGTGGTCAATCATCCGTCGTATTTGCCAGATTTGGCTTCATGCGACTTCTTTCTCTTCCCGAAACTCACAATGCCACTGAAAAGACGTTACTAATTGTAAGTACTTTGACGAGGTAGACACCATTCAAAATGCTGTGACGCGATTTCTAAAGGCTATACCGGTCCGTGTCGAGGAACTTACCCACTTATTTCAATTATTGCCCACTATATTCAATAAAAGCAAATGAATACTTGGAAAAAATTCACTTGTTTTTGTTTTATCACAGTAATGCCGGTCATATCTTGGCGCACTGTGTAGTACAGATTTTTACTACTAGCACCTTATATTGAACACCTTGTACGCTTAATCGCAACGCCATGGAACAACGGTGAAAATTTAATTAATTTATAATTAACACTGACCTCGTTGCTCTTAATCCGGGTCACCTTCACGTTGTCCGTAAAAATTGGTTCAATCCACGTGATTGCTGTCCCATTCTTCCCGGTTACCTCGATGTCGTTCGGGCAATCTTTAACTTTCGGCGCTTCTCCGCCTGGAACTCGACGAATTTAATCGTGAAATACCTACTTGTATTAGAAAAAATAATAATGTCTGAAATTCGAAAGTTGAAGGTCTGGACACGCATATCACTTCCGTGTCCGTTCCGCGTCCACTGCTTTCACTGACGACTATTCAGAGGTATCCGCACTCTACATCAGCCCTGCTCTGGCCCATTAAAACCATTAAAAATAATCAGAATTATATAATCTTTGGTGTCATTTTCATTAGAACAACACCATCAATCCATTGGTGATACTTCTATGAAGATCTAATACGAAATATGAAAGTTGGCATTTTCATTACTCAATCACCTATTGCTGTCTTTATCTTTATGACCTTGCGGCAGGCCTGTTCAGTCGGGAGCTAAAAATTTCTTTAAGGTGAATTCCCACGGCGAATCTGTTTGGTGAGCGCGAGTCGGCGAGCCATGAGTGTTCTTATTAGACGGCTATATTCGCCGTCTTGGCCGAGCCTGGTTTGCTTTTTTTTTATTCGTGCCACGTTTACCGACAACGAACGGGAAGCCCAAGTCGCGTCACGCGAGCCGGAGCTGATCATTCCCACGACGCATGGCTCGGCGAGTATGGCGCGAAAGTCGTCGCGCCGTGGGAATCCACCTTTAGGTTCTGGGACCCGCACCAGTGAAAAAACAGAATATCGTGACCAATGAATTTTAACATCAGAGTACGGATACAGATCCGACACTGGAGGAAAAAGACGTCACTGGCACAGACAAGTGTGAGACTGCTCTATTGCAAATCAGGGAAACGATATTTTTTTACCACTGGCACAGGCGGCACTGAACCGGCACGGAACTGATGTGTATGCACAGTCAGTGTTTGGAATATATTTAGCTTTTTCTCACTTGAGTATTGAATGTAGCCCGTCACGTGGGCAGCTATGGATATGCAAGGTATGTATGCGTGGCACGCCCCCGCGGCGGCCAAGCAGCTTGGAGCGCCTCAGGCCCATACCACGTGAACCGCACGTGGCGTATTAGGGCGACATTGTATCAATAGGTTTCCACATCGTCTCAGAGAGCACGATTGTCGATGCGTTTTTCTTTTGTCGACGCGCCACGCGTCGGTTCGTATGGTACGGGCCTGAGCCGTTCGAAGCTGCTTGACCGCCGCGGGGGCCAAGGCGCGCGGCGGGAGAAAGGAGGCGTTGCCACTGAAAATCGGCCGCGAAGTTCACTTAATTCCCAAGTCTGTTATAAACCATTCAAATATATAATTTGAATGTAATTGAATCGTGCAGGTTAATTGGATGCGATCAACGAACCTTTCCAATAGTCATCCAGGATTTGATTGTTCGGATACGGAACTAACAAGTGTGAACTGCTGTTCCATTCCAACACAGAGAAACGATATTTCTCACCACTGACACTGACGGCACTCAATGGTCACGGAACTGATATGTGCGCCCAGACCTTTATCCCAAGCCTTTTATACAGGATGTCCGAAAATAATGGGACAATTCCAAACACGCAAATTCTTCAAGCGAAATGACATCGGAAAGTCCTTTGCCGTTTTGGGATCCAAGGCTTCGTTCTCAAGATATTAACAGTTGAATATTAGCGGTAGAACTTCGGGGCCGTGCAGTTTAAAACCGAAACAGTTGAGCGCGGGCAGTAACCCCTAGCACGTACACGCAGGAGGCACGCATAGATACAGACCCATACACACAGTAGAGCTGACCGCGTTGGTTCAAACCGTGAAAATAGGTTAGCGCATTCGGCTCTACTGCGTGTGTGCATGTGTGCGTGAAGCCGTATCTCCGCCTGTGTACGCGCCTCCTGTGTGCACATGCGACGGTACGCTACCGCGCGCTCAGCTGACAAGGCTTTAAACTGCGCGGCCCGGAAGTTCCAACGGTTAATATCTCGAGAACGAAACCTTGGATTCCAAAACGGTAAAGGACTTTGCGATGTCTTTTTGCATGAAGAATTCGTTATGCATGTTTCGGATCGTTCCATTATATTGGAACATCCTGAATGTTGACATAAACTGCACGCCGACGAATATCTTGGAAAAGTTTACGAAGACAATTCTTTTCTACACAAATACACGTTAATAGCAACAATATTCCTAAGTTTCTAAAAAAATCAATATCTTCATTTTCAAACATTAAAAATTATAAAATTGAAATCGAAGCCTAAGCAAATGAAAACATTTATTGCTATATAAGTTACCGACACACACGCGAAAGATTGCTTTTTCTCTTGAGGTTGTAAGGCCCAAGAGACTCCGTGGTACGCGGTGCCGATGGCTTGATCACTCGCCAAATTAATATTTAGTGATTGGTTTAACCGACGTGACGAAAAGAGAACTTGCTGGTCCGTATGATGACCAGACAAGAGCACGAATGTAAATTGTTTAATAATCTTAGTCACGAATGCTTGACTAGACTAATTACTCAAGTCTGTATGATGACTTGAGTAAGAACTGTTTGACTGAGAGTCTCAGTCACGAATGCTTGACTCGATCGCGTAACGTCGTCTGATCGTTGGTTGTATCAGTGAAGTAGATCGAGTTCTATCGAGAGATGAATGCGTTCCTCGAGAGACGATTGAATTCTGACTCGTCTAGCCTTTCGAGGTCGAAGGTAGACAAGACATCAGAAATTTTGGGAGGTGCCAAATTGCTGATTGGCTAGCTTTTCCTCGAAGAGGAGGAACCTTCATTCCGCGATTTCGGTGGTGGAGGAGGAAGCCTTTCCTTCTTGGTGACGTAGCAGAAGAAAAACCAGACATCTGGCTAGCAAACCTAGCTAGCTAGGTTGTTCGGTCGGAGCGTTTAGCCAAGGTCACGGTTTATGACTGTATTGTTCCGCGAGTCAGCGGTGTACGACGGTATGTACCGGTTCGAGGTTACCGTACACAACCCGCTGATAGAGCAATTTAATGGAATATCTCAGGGCGAAAGCAGTCGAAATAACCAAAAAACGGCACGATGTCGATTGCCTCTTAGCAATTGCCCACCGTAAAAGACGTTGAATTTTCGTCTCGCTCTGAGCCCGCTTTTGTCCCGTAAGACGGAACAGTTGTTAGTATATAGATAAGTATACAGAAATTATACTTTGTTTGCGTTTAAATTATGAATGACGAGACTATTACAAATATTACAGTACAGAATAACAAGCACACGCTTTATAACGACTGATATACAATACGTCGACATCGAAAATTACAGAGACACGGGAAACAACTCGAAGATGATTGTTTGACGTGAAACTCGAAGATACTTTACTTAAGGGGAATAACATTGACAATTGTCGGATCTTAGAAGGAGATACATTACACTATATGTACTACATATACATATAGTAGCATCTCTTGAACAGTGAAAGTAAATAGTGTCGCATGTTGAAACGAAGGAGGAGATACCAAGATACTATAGCCCTAGAATTATATAGCAACAGCTAGATTGTGTGAGCCAATATTGACGAGTTCTGAATAGCATTAATGATTTTTAGATTCTAGGAAACTTAGCATCTTTAACATCTCTATAATGGCTTGTATTAGGACACAGATGCCAAGGAAAAAATATGTTCTGCTTAATAAAGCATATCGAGACATGAAAGTAAATTGTTATATAATCTCATAACTATGAAGATTTTGAAGTCATTCTAATTTTGTCCATCGAATGTGGTAGTTTGGTCTAAAAAAAATAGAACTACAAAATCTATAACTTATTACATTATGACTTAAAATAACCTTGAACATTTACTTTTGAAGGTCATAATCTTATAGGGATAGGCAATTGAATTCTTCTGCATTAGTTATGATACTACTATAATAAGAAATTTCATATTTTTACTTCAACATTTTTTTATAGAATTATTGTACCATAGCGACAACCATAATAAAGAAAATAAATCTTAGTTTTTCCATTTTGGATAACTATAACAGTCCCCACACCACCACCCGTCGGAAAATAATTTTTTGAAGAAGCTTGCGCCACCGACTATATATATGTATATATGCGATAAAAAGGTTAAAAAAATCTGAATATTATTTGAAACATACCTTCATACGCAGGCAAAACGCCAGACAGTATAAACTTATAGTTTTTGTTAAATAAATTCCCGAAAAAAACGCGTTGTAAAACGAGCATTTATACTAGAGTACACCCTTAATCCTAGGCTTTAAATTTTAAATATTAAGTTGGTGTCACTAATCTTTTCTAGCCGCGCGGCATTCGATAGATACATTTTCAGCTACCTACAGTTCTTCCTAATGAAACTAGGTATCTTATTTTCGTTACCGTTCGCAGTTCAAACTTAGAGAATGAAAATTTCATACTCGCTTCGTTTTCGAGAAAATCCATTTTGAAAACTCATGGAATATGTATGTGTTTGGCTAAGAATCCGTTCAACATCTCTTTATAGAGAAATGCAGTAGAACCAGCAGTATCCAAACACCTATTATATTATACGAACATTTTACTGTCCAAATGTTACCAATTCGTATGTAAGAGAAATTACACAGTAACAAATTTTCCAATAATCGATAGAATTTCTAGTAATCTTTGTTTTATTAAACATGTAGAGAAGTATATGTTAAAAATTGTGTTCAACCCGCGCGGTGCGCCGTTCCCTTTAACTTTTGTTAGAATGCCGTTCTGTTTTTTTATTACTGATCTGCGATCAGTTTCCGGGCTCGCTGACGGTCACTCTCTTCCTTCCGTTATGTGCGAAGTTATGTTGTATCCATTTCTGTCATTATGTGTAAATAATAATTAAAAACTTACTTCTAACGAAATGTACAAGGCTTACTCTGTACGAGAGCCTTTCTAGCTCTAACAGTGCACTCTTTTCAAAAGTCTTTTCTTAATTTTTGCCTGTTATCTGTGGCTTTCTTATTCAAGGAAAATGTACAATTTATCAGGAAATGCTCAGGCAACGGCTAAATATGTTTTATACGTGTAACGAGTAACACATTGAAAGAAAGTTTCCTATAAATAAAAAGGACGACTGACAACAGTTTCAAGCACGCAACTGATAATAATCGTACAGATAAAATGCAACAGTTTACAACCTTCTTTATTTTAAATTACTTTTTAGAATTCAACAAGAGAGATTCTCTAATCTAAAGAAATACATATTTTTAACAGTAAATATGGTGTACCTTGGATTCTAAGTTTATTAAATATATATTCTAATTAATCCTACCATTAACATTGATTAAATATGTAAATTATGTTATACGTATTCAGTGGGCAAATACTTGTGTAAGTAACTGAATTTGTAAAAAAAATTCTACGCGTTAAAGAACATAAGAAACACGTGGGTGGTCAAATACTTTGAAGAAAGTCGTGTATATTTACAAGAACTGAACCATATTCAAATATAAATCCACAATTTCGGTACATCGTAATTACTGTTGCACCTATACATATTACATATTCTGTTCGCTTTGGACTTCAATACACCAGCATATCTAATTTTGGAGGAAACAAAACGGACAAAGTAAGGATAGAAGCGGGGAAAAGAACAATAAAATATGAGGAGAAAACGAAACAGCTGAGTAAGAATAATATAGTACAAGAATGCTGGAGGGAAATAGACACGAAGGAAGAAGAGAAAAAGTCGAAATGGGAGGAAATGAGAGACTCATACTATAGGCAAAAATGGTGGATATCCAAGAAATAGAAATAGAGAGAAGGAGAGGAAGAGAGTTTGCTGAGGAACTTGTGCAAAGAGACAGGGCAGAGCAGGCTCAATGGCAATACGACAAAATACTACTTAGGAGGCAGATACAATGTACATTACACAGAAATCAGTGATAAGCAGAGGGCAAGTTACCTAAACGGAGACAACAGAGGAAGAGACCAAAGTATGATCGCAAGGTTCAAATGTGGGAACGAAGAGCGGGGAAGCAAGTACTGGAAGAAAGAAAAAGAGTCAGTATGCAGACTATGTAAAGGGGGTTACGAGACGCTGGGTTACATGCTACAAGACTGTAAGGAGCTGAAAAGAGAAAATTCAGCGATTAGAGGGATATACTAAAGGGAGAAGAAGAAGAAGCGGAGTGGATGCTCATGGTTCTGGAAAAAAGGAGAAGAGAACAGGGATTGTAATCACCGCCTAACCCTAACCCGGTTAACCCAGGGAACGTTACTGTAACCCGTAATAACCACGAAGAAACGGCTTCCAAATGTAGTACAGAGAGCGGGTTACACGTGACATACGACATTCTATGTCCAAAATCCGACTATGGTCGTTCGTCCACCGCTGCGATGCAACTGCAATTTAAGGGGGTAGACACGGGTAATGCAGCGCGCTGTATACCGACACAATCTGGCCCGAAACATGGGTTTAGTAGAATACGCTTTTCGTCCTTATATGAGCGAATTTTGGGCTGGGCGAGGTCTCATTCGAAAGAGAAAGGTTCAGTGCAGCGCGCTCTGGTCATGGTTCGACGAGATTGTGTTGATATCTAATAATATGAGTGTTCAAAGTAGAGCAAAAATCGACAAAATACACCCGCATGAACCAACGTATTTTTAGGTCACTAAAAGAGTCTTGTGACTCAAACGATGACCAGAGCGCGCTGCACTGAACTTTCCTCTTTCGAATGAGACCTCACCCAGCTCAAAATCTGCTCATATAAGGACGAAAAGCGTATTCCCGTAATTGCATTCCCAATTACGAGTTCCGCCATATTGGCGATAATACAGAGCAAGTCACGTGACAAATTTAGTTGAGCTAGTAGACACGAGATGGCGCCTACTCGGGAGGACTGCCAACGTGGAGTCATAGCAAAACTGAAGCGTTAGCTGGATACATGTGCCACAGTAAAAGCGTACTGGCAATCAATGTATGAATTTTCGGACGATTGTAGGTTCGGTTATATGCATTTTAGGCATATAACTGCTAGGAACTGTGTACATTTACTAAATTAACGCTTTTATTGTAACACATACACTTGAAATCGCTGTCGAATTTGTTATAATTATATGGCCACATTATTTAAAATAAAAAAAGAGATTGGAACTTTTTTACTAATACTGGAAATATTGATTTACTGATATCATATTTTCAGAATGTGGAAGTTACAGCAATTATTTGCAATTATTGCTCTTATTATTATTCTTCCGACTATTGTATATAACATACAACAAGGAAAAGTCTCTAAATCAGTCAACAGTTGACTCCCTGATTTTTTTGTAATTCTTTACGGTCCTATGCAGAGATGGGCATTATTTAAATAAAAGAATATACTTCCGAAAGGCCCCAGTGGCCGATCGACACGATGTTTGGGGTAGGGTGTGTGTACCCTAAATCTAAAATTTTATTTAGCTTCGGGTATTTATTAGTTTCCTTTGTTTATTCGAAGGCGTTTCATCTTGGGCTTCGAATAATTTTTCATCTTTCATTATATCTTTATCCTAAGGTCGTATTCAGATATATTGGCCGGTCGATTCGTTTTCGCGAACAGCGATCGAGGAGAAATCAGCCACCACCATCTGACGATCGTGGATTTGTCTGTTGGAGTTACGCGGCCACCCAAGGGTATGGTGGGGTAACGGGAATGCTGCGCGGCTCCGTCTGAACGTAGCCGTGTGACTGTTATGACCAAATACGAGATGAAGCTATCGAGAAAGAATCAATGTTCTGACCAATAAAGCTCCTGAATTTTTTCGGAGCTAAGGCACACTATTCTGATGTGTGTATTTCTACGCTGCAGCTCGGTTTGGCCTATACACAACAGAAGCTTGGTGCTATCCCCACCACTTCTGGCTCACTCTTGTTCTGCGAAGGCGAGAGTGAGATGGAACGAGAGCGAGTCAGAAAACGTTGCGAACAGGAGCACCGAGGCAGCTAAGCGGTGTACCTATGGTGGGAGTATACGCGTTACGAAACTCACCGGCCAATATATCTGAATGTAAAGTCTCGTTAGCCGCTCGCTTAGGGTTGCCAGATCTTCGGCATTCAGCCGGAGTCTCGGGTTTTGAACCGTTGTCTCCGGCCTCAGGCAGGCACAATAAAAATCTCCGGCAGAATAGAGAGTATGGTGCAGCGTGCCATAAACAAAATAGAAATCTATTAAAATCTGTAACAAATTCTAATAACTATTCATAATACTTTTATTATTATTATTATTATTATTATTATTATTATTATTACTCGTTTATAAGAAGTCATTATTATAATGAATTTTAGATGCCTATTTTTTTCTTCGCCCCTTTTTTTCTCACTTTCCCCACTCCAATCCTCCACGAAATTGAAATCTCCGGCAAAAGATCAGGCTTGATCTGGCAACCCTGCGCTCGCTGGTCCGGACCGGCGTGAGCCCGTATCATGAACGGAGCCCTAATTCCGAGGCTGAGTTTCTCGCTTCTTTCTGGCCGAAGGGGGGAGCAGGATGGAACGCTTTGCGTGCGCGGCGGGCGTACGCGACGGGCGCGAGTGCTCAGATGGAATCGTGACTGTTCGATGCATCCGCGCCACGGTCAGATAGCCAGGCACGGCACGAGTCTTTTTTGCGCCATAAGCGAGCTTGACAAATTCCGCCATTTATTATAATACATTTAATTGAGCTTCTTCATGACCTTACTCTACTCGTAGTTTAAAACCGTTGTAGTATAATTTGTAGTATTTCATTTAAAAATTTATTTTCAACAATGCCAACAATGAAAAGGCCATTTTGCATTTCTTGTCAACCTTACGCCCTAGCAGTTGCCTAATTTTGCAGAGTAAAGTCATAAATAATCTCAAATAAATGTAATATAATAAAGGGCGCAATTTGACAAGTTCGCTTAGGGCGCAAAAAAGACTTATGCCGGGCCTGCGTCAAGTTTTTGCGAAGCGGTTCCCGTGCTCACCGTAAGCACTTGCGACCATCGTGCACGCCCGTCGCGCATACAAAGGACGGAGTGTCAGGCGTCCGAAAGACCGAGCGAGACAAAATATCAACGCGTCGTCTGTCTCGTACTGTCCTCGCTCGCTTTCAGTGCCTTCGCTCGCTCTCTTTCCATCTCGCTCTCGCCTTCGCCGGACAAGAGTGAGACAGAAGTGGTGGGGATAGCGAAAAGTCCGTACCGTGTACACCAAACAGAGCCCGTAACGATCTTAGATGCTCGAATAACTGACGAGAACCTTTGTGGCCCGAGCCGCACGAGATCGCCGTTGCTCAGCGATGTGTCATCGATTATATAGAAACAGAATTTGTTTTTTTTTTCATCGTATCAATATGAAAGTGACACAAATGGATTCCTGGCATTCTCCCGATTAAATTGACAGAAAATAATTTAAATCAGACTATTTTTAACGAAACGGGCTTCCAATTCTGCAAACAAATTTTCACGTAATTTCCTTAATTATGGTCCGAATAATATCATTTTTGGGGCCAATTTGATCGAGAAAACATGACGAATCGATTCACGTCACTTTCGCAAAGATCTGATTAGAAATGCAGAACTGAAGATTTGTCACTGCTTAGTGCGTAACATTGTATGGCCCCGCTGGATTCGAGCGTCGAAACCCACGAAACTCAGCGAGTTGCATGATTGCTAGCGTGAAGGACAAGAGAGGACTTTGCATGGCGAAGGAAAGTCAGCCTTCTATAGAACTCAAATCGAGAAAGACTTTGCTGACAAACTTTACATATGTATATTCGCGTCAAATAAATACTTTAATTGTAAAATTTAGACGACAAACTATTGTTGAATTTGGATATTCTTCCGAATGGCCCCAGTGGCCGATCGAGATGAGGTTTGAGGGGAGGGGGTATGAACTCTAAATCTAAAATTGTAGCTTCGGGTATTTATTAATTTCCGAAATATTAATAAAAAATTGTTAATTTATTTTGGAATTTTTTTTTTGACGTTGGTGCAGGCCTCCCTACCCGGGAGCCCTTCCGTCCCCCATTTTCAACTTTTGAAATTTTGAAACCACTGTCTCATTTTTAGCATCGCCAAACTCACATCGGTTCGCTACCATGATTTACGCGCCCGCGAGCGGGCGCGCGCCCTCCGCGCCAATCTAACCCAAACTAATACTAAAACCCGGAACAAGTTGGAAAGTGGAATGTGTTATGTCGGTATAAGTCAACAGAAATATTGTTAAGAGGGGAGACCGTAGTAATGAGATTGAAAAAAATCGGTAAGGTGTACCGTTTTATGCACAATTACTTCTGTATCTTTTGAACGCATTAATTACTGAAGGTAAAATTTTATATTTGTGGTCGGTCCACACCCCTCGTATTACCCACTAAGTTTCATCTCGATCGGCCCCGGTTGGGACTAGACCAGTGCGTGGGGCGCGGAGAGCACGACAGCGAACTGATGTGAGTTCGGCGATGCCTAAAACGAGACCGTGGTTACAAAATTTCAAAAATGTAAAATAGGGGGACGGAAGGGCTCCCGGATAGGGAGGCCTGCACCAACGTCCAGAAAATTTTTCCAAAAAATGAACAATTTTTTATTAATATTTCGGAAACTAATAAATACCCGAAGAAACAATTTTAGATTTAGGGTCCACACCCCCTCCCCACCCTTCCCCCAAACCTCGTGTCGATCGGCCACTGGGGCCATTCGGAAGTACAGCCTTGAATTTCGCCAGTTCTTACATATGCATCACTTGGTTGGGAATTCCTGATCCCAGAGTTTCATGCATTTACCTATTGAAATGTTGCTTCAAGTCATCGGGAAATTGCATTACTTCTTCTCGTACATACATACATGTATCTGTTCGCGAGTAGGTGTCACGAGTGACACGGCTTTGGTTTCTCAAATAAATGCACATTTATTAGGGCCCTCGGTCGACGGCGACTTGAGTCATCCAGTACTGAATATGAAATTGTTCATATTTCTCACTACACCTTGATAAGAGTGTTACCACCGATGGATTCGTGAGTTTATGTCCACGAAAATGAGTCGAGACGCGAAGCAATTCGGTCTATTTTTTCTTATGAATACATGATTAGGACACACACACTACGTTCATTAAAAATAGACCGAATTGCTCCATGTTTGGCATCATTTTCATCAGTAATGCAGTGCTCTGGTGAAGAACATCGTAATACGGAGCTAATATTCTAGGCCCTAGAATCTACGATATTGTCAATGTGCAGTTGAAACGCACGCCGCTTCACACTATCGTTTCTTAGCATTTATACGGGGTGATTCTGTAGCTAGAATCGTCAAACGCGATGCTCGCCAACAATCATGTGTCTCGCTGAGTTTCGTGGGCTTCGACGCTCGAAACCAGCGGGACTATACAATGTTGCACGCTAAGCAGTGACGAATCTGATGTTCTGCAATTTCTAATCAGATCTTTGCAAAAGTGACGTCAATCGATTCCTTACAATTTTATATATAATGTTTGTTCATAACTGCTTTCTGCATAGGACGTGTAATAAGTGTATTTCATGTTCTGTTTCGGTGCTTTGCTAGTAAAAAAATGTCTAACCTAACAAACTTCATTTTCTGGGGACATCCCCTCATCTATTTTCCCTTTTCACTTATAATTCCTTACTGCTAACGTAGAATATTGTAGCATAAGCACATTTTAAGTAATTAAAATGTACAATGAATTTTCTATGTTTGCAGTACCAGTCGACTTCCGTTTAAATTTGTATAAGTACAACGCAACAGCTGAGAATTTCTTTCCTTATTCAGAATAAAATACGGAAATAGCAAACAGCTCCCTCTCGCGTTTACCGGGCAATCGGCGATCTATCGGTATTACCATTTCTGTGCAGAAAAAACCTGCTGTAATACCGACCTGCCGCATCGGCCAGGTCACGTGACGTGTCTACCCCCTTAAACAACAACCGAGTTGCATGCAATCACGTCAATCACTTGCAGGGTTTTGTTTCTCGGTCTAATTTTTAATTTTACGCAGAAAAATGTGACGAATTTGCTTGAGTTATACCTACCCACGACATTACATGTAAATCGTTTCTTGGTTAAATTGCATCACCGTGATGAATGAACGGCCTATAACAAATGTCGTAACAATTCTGTAGAAGTTCGAAAGCTAATTTATTTATTTATAATAAAAATTATATTTTGTAACACAGCTATTATACATATACGAAATTTATCTACCGACCGTAATATAGCGGAGCGTGGGGCTGGCTTACCTGAAACGGGGCGTACTATTGTCTTTAACAGTCAATATGACGTTAATATTAAAAACTCCATCCTAGGAGGGAGCTTTGTTTGTAGGTAGAATTTCAAAGAATATGGGTATTGTTTTCAAATTTAAAAACATGCCACCCTCGGGAAGAAATTTGCAAAATAAAAATTTGTTTATAATTTAACATGTTACATAAATAATTTTATAATTTCAAAAAAATATTATTCAAATAGGTAAAACCTTCTACATTAAAATAAAAAAAGGAATAAACCTAATCCGATATACAGTTTCTGAGATAAAAATTTATAAGTACAGCTCGATTTCACGAAAATAGGGAAAAACTACGACCCTTACCGTATTACTGTAACCCGCTCTCAGAGCGAGTTAATCGGGCAACTGTGTGCCTCGATGCCTCGGGTCACCCGGTTATGCGGGTTAGCCTACGGTACTGAGAACCGAACCGGCTTAGGGTTACGGTTACAATCCGTGGAAGAGAAGCCCAAGAGGAAGTAAGAAGGCAAAACAAAAGCACAATCTTGAGTTAACAGTTCGAAAAACATCTGCACACACAACACATGTGACCCCTTTTTGAGGCCGAAAGGCAAAAACAAAATAAACCTATTTATTATGTTATGAGCCGGGGCTGCGGCAACGCGAGAGGTCGGCGAGAAGGTTATTTCCCAAGGAATACGGTTTATGAGTTTGTTAGTTAGAGGCGCGGACGAACCTGATGCGAAATCAGGGAGTCGCTAGGATTGTTGACGGTGAGGACGAACCTGATGCGAAATCAGGGAGCCTCGAGGAATGGAGTCAAACGCGGACGAACCTGGCTTTAATAGTCAGGGAGCCGCAGGAGGGTGAAACGTCGTGAACGAACCCGATGCGAAATCGGGGAGTCCCTAGGATGAAGTTCACAGACGAACTCGACGCGTAGTCGAGGAGCTGTTAGGAGGTTGGATGATTTACAGACGAACCTGATGCGAGATCAGGGAGCTGTATGATACGGACGAACCTGATGTATCATGTGAAATCAGGGAGCCGTAGGTGTGTGAGGTTTCGTGGACGAACCCGATGCGAAATCGGGGAGCCACTGGGTTGGTGAAGATTCCTTGTTTCGGTGAGAAGTGCGAACGAACCTGATGCGAGATCAGGGAGTCGCGGGAAATCTTAGTAATGCCTCGTAACTCTTAATTAATGTTTGATACAACCAATATTATAAGGATCGCTGGGTAAAAGATGGGTTCAACGAATCTACTCGATTTACACGTGAACACCATTCGTATATTCAATAATCAATTATTGTACAAATGTAAGTGTCGCGGTTAATTAATTAAATAAAGTGTGTAATTTACCACTAATTTGCACGGTGTTGACGCACTGGCGATGCGGGGCGTAAGAGCGGCTATTTCAATGTGCCAAATAGAATATAAACCGAACACGCGGATTCTATGAGGTTAACTATTAATTCGGAAAGGAACTCGAGCCCGATCTTACTAGGTAAGGTAAATGTCCCAATACCTGGACACGTCCCAGTACTTGGACACTAGTCCAAGTAATACTGATTATTACATTTAATATTCACTTTATCCATAAAAGAACTATTTTATTCAATTACTCAAATATTTAATAAAATATATTCATATACATATTTTTCTTAGTAAACTTGTAACACTCGTGATAAAAATAATTTTTCTCGAACTCTCCAGTTTACACCATTTTAGTATTGCTCTTATCTGATTTGCTAAACAGTGTCCACTTTTTCTTAAGCGAGTATTATTAATAATGTTTAGTATATTGGTATAACTAATACAGTTTTAGAAAAATGGTATCTTGTAGTATTATTTTTTGATTGGAAGATTAAAATTAAAGTTCGTATTAGTTTTTTATTCGCGTGTCTATCTACTGGTACAGTGAAATCCCGGGACGAACCTAAACCTGACCATGTGTGCAAACTGTGAAATAAGTACGCGTTATTGTTGACACAATAATAAAATAATTACTTAACACCTTGACAATTATTACTTTGTATTCTTCGTATTTTATTTTAATGATAATATTTCATTCATGTGTAAAATTTGTGTATTACACACGAATACACATAACCTTAAAATTAGTCATTCAATAATAGATTCTTTTTATTTAAGTTTGTTTACTGATTTAAATAAATTACTTATACAGGAGAAATATGCCAAAATAACAAACTATTGTGTTGTTTTTTTTATATTTAATTTCCCTAGAAAACATCCAAACTTCATCATGTGTCCAGGTAATGGGACAGTAAAATCGGGACACCGGGACATACTAGTTAAGCTGTCCAGGAATTGGGCCATTGTAAGGACTATGAATTTTCAATATTTTATTAAATTATTCAACCCTACAATATGTGTTTTTTTAACGATAAAGTACACACGATGCCCCATGTAATTGCAAAATCGTTTTTACATAAATCGATTTGTATATCTGAAAAATTCTCAAACGTGTGTCCGTCGTACTTTAAATGTCCAGGTATTGGGACATTTACCTTATAACCAACTCTGTACGAGCGTGACACGACGTGACTCTACGTGTGACTGTATAGCTTTTAACCGACGAGGGTTGAAACCAAAGGGTTTATATAGTCCAGAAATGAGTGGGGGTTCGTTAGGAATCTCCAAATAAGTAAATCCTTCGGGGTCGTCGTCGTGCCACTCCCGTTCCCATGGTCATGATCCAGATGGTCGAGATCATGACCCCCATTAGTGGTGTGTGATAAGCGAAAGGATTTTAGGTTAGGGCGTTTTCGCTTCGCAGACGCGAGATCGAAAAAATGGTTGAGAGCGGCGTATGGGAAAATTCCACATACGTAACAATTACTACCTTCTGTTCACCGTAAATTGAATCGATCTATCTATACCATTATATGTATAAAAATGTTCGTGCCATGTATGTATGTATGTTTGAAAGCGCAAAACTCAAAACCTACTGAACCGATTTCGATAAACCATATATCAGAAAAATCTTTATTTTAATGGGACAGTTATATACTATAGAATAGTTCCAAGATCCACGTGCAGAGGACGCTACACTTATTTTTAAAATTACATGTCAAATTAAATGAGAACGGAAAGTGTAATTTCGAAGCGGTTTTTAGCATTGAGCTGCAATTACAATGTTAAAGGCTAAAGGAAATTTTTAAGAACTCACTAGAAGAGGACGCTTTATGAGTTTTGACCTTCTTGTCTTACAGGTTAAGAACGGGGAGTCCAATTTCGATTCAAAATTAACTGCGGCACTAATCAATACCGTAGCGAAGCACGGGTATTTTGCTACTTATGTAGAAATATTCTTCTTTCTCCATAAACAAACGATTCACGCAACGTTCCTTGGTACGTTGGATCGGGTTATACTATCAGGAATCCTTTTCCTCGCCAAGAGGAAACTTTCTGCCGATCGTAGAAACTTTATCCGGTTACGTTTAATTAGTTCCAGTAAATCAGTTTCCGCAGAGAACCCATGGAATCATTGCGAATTTGCGAGTCGGGCATTCGAAGAACATTTTAGCAAAGAGAGCATGCTCATTCCTCAACCACCTTCCCAGAAAGTTGCTGCGTTTCGTCAGGGAACCAGGGAGTTACTCTAAAGTCTAAACCGTATGCAGGGGCGTACGCGTAATTACCTGTTCGGTATAAAGCGTGTAAATGAAATTGTAGTTCTGTGTCTGACACGTATGGTGAATTTCGAAATACCCCGGAACGACGTGGGGAACGCGGGACGTTGGTAAAATTATATTTTACGTCCAATTTACGACAAACTGGACCTATACCGGAGCGCAAAGTAACGAAATGAATACCTTTGCCCCAGGATAGTTCGCCTTATTAACGCATGAGCACGAATCTAATTGTCTTACAAAGGGAACTATCAATTTTGTTTCGCCATCACGTCTGATATTAGAGAATATTTCGGAATTCGTTCTCTAAATCGATGAAATGGGGTAAATTTCGAACAAATGCTTTTACTGGCATCATTATTTGGAGTGACTCACATAGTTTGATGAGACTACATCTGTTTCGTTATTATAGATACAAACAGTGGGAGAAGATGAAGGACATAATAACGATTAATTTTCTACGATAGGGGAGACCGGATATGGTTGTCTCATTGTCTTATTTTGATTTTTTGACGGGTTACCTATAGCTGCAGGGAAGTTCATTCAGACTTAGATTAATATAAACTGGGTAAGTCCGATTTTATACACAAAAATGGTCCTGTGGATTTTTTTAATCAGGTTAGGAGCTAATTCACATTATTTGCTGGAACTATTTTGTGACAATATACCCCGAGGCTGGGTTGGTTGTCACAAATTTAGATAGCTAAGTTTATTAATAAAAAGCCTATTCAATTAAGAAAGTAACATAATTTTTTATTGTAATTATAAATGCTACAGTCTTGAACTCAAAATTAAACTTATAAACGTTATTAACAAACAGATTACAACTTTGTCACTGCAGTCCAGTTTCTCTGGATTTGCTTCCTGAATGCAGAGACAAGCACACAAGGCAAAAGTCTTCTTCATTTTCTTTTTCTTCTATATTAATTGTTGATACATTTCTCTTTTTTTATTTTTTCCTTTATCGAATAAAATAACTCGTTTTGCTTTGTTCTTCTTTCCAAATGTTCTGTGACAACCTGATCCAACTCGTTAAACAATCCCACCTCTCTACTCATGTATTAAAATTTTTAAAAAATGCAAAAAAATCATTACATTAAGTTAGAAGAAACTACGAGAATAATGCATCAATATTATAATTAATACTAAGAAATAACCTATATTTACTTCATAAAAAATACAGTGTAATTTACTTCGAGCGCACGAAAACAAACAATGACATGTCGTGTTTTCATGCGAATCTGGTGCGAATTGAGTGATGGGGGAACGAGGCCGCGATATGTTTCCGCGTCGCCATGGATTATTAGTATACTCCTATTGTTTATAGTTTCTTTATTATAGCGGTTGTGACAACCTACCCGTGTGACAACCATACCCGATCTCCCCTGCGATTTTTTTTATAAACAAAATTATACCTACATAAATATCTCGTATTATTCTTCCTTCAAGCATTTCACGAGTTCTGATTATACAAAAAGACTGTTTTTCGTACTCTGCTCGTAGAACACACTGAATAGTAATTACTGAATCTTTAGTTAAGTTTTCCTGAAATGGCCGAGGTATACAGGGCGATTTTAGCAACTTGGACGAATTGTGTCTCTTGTTCGTTTGCAATTATTATACAAAAAAATGGTAGATGAAAATGTTGAACGTTTTATAAATATCTAATCTTCTATGACTCTTTCTTACAAATGCAACGATGCACAGGTACGCAACATGCAGCTGAAACTTTTCTTTCCTAAGTGGAATTACATATTTTTGTTACATAAAACCGATTCTTCTACGCATTTTGCATAAAAGAATTAGGGTAAGGTGTCGAAATATAAATACTTCGTAAGGTATGAAAATTTTTTCCATTTATATAATAATGGAAACTAAGGTCGGTATCATATATATTGGCCGGTGAGTTTCGTGAGGGGCATTCTCCCACCACAGAGTTTGCCTGCCTCGGTGCTCCTTTTCTCAACGTTTTCTGACTCGCTCTCGTTCCATCTCGCTTTCGCCTTCGCAGAACAAGAGTGAGCCAGAAATGGTGGGGATAGTGCCAAGCTTCTGGGGTGTAGACCAAACCGAGCTGTCAGCGTGGAAATACACACATCAGAATAGGTGTGCGTTAGCTACGAAAAAATTCAGGAGCTTTATTGGTTAGAACATTGATACTTTCTCGATAGCTTCATCTCGTATTGGTCTACGCATAGCTTCGTAACGCACACAACTATTACGCTAAGAATAAATAACAGCCAAACGGCTAGGTTCAGGCGAAGCCGAGCAGCGTTCCCGTTACCCCACCATACCCTGCGAGGATCCCGCAACTCCAACTGACAAATGACAAATCCACGATCGTCAGATGGTGGTGGCTGATTTCTCCTCGATCGCTGTTCTCGAAAACGAATTCACCGGCCAATATATTTGATACCGACCTTAAACACTTGGAGGACTAACTCGCGTACTTTTTTGCGTAACATTGTAGCTCTAGGAAGGATAAACATAATGACCTGCATTGATGGAGTTAATGCCTGTTAATGTAATATCTTTGAACAAATACACGCGTCTCTGAAATCATAGCTTGAGAACGTATTTAGTATGTACAGTAAATGAGATCCATTAATAAGCTGCATCATTTTTCTTTCCTGCAACTACAATATTAGGTATGTAAAAGAAGTGCACAATCCTATTTGAAAAGTAGCGATGACCGATAAATATACAAAGTGCCCCAATTTACATTGTATAGAGAAGTCGCATTCACGGTGTACTGTCTTCCATAAAATGGTTCAACTTTCATCTAAAATATTTTTTGGCATCACCTACGTATAACTTAGACTTAGACGATATTCGCGAGCGTCGATTAAAACAGGACTCTATACAGGGTGTTTCCGAAAGGGTGTACAACCGGAAAGGAGATCATTCCACATGAAAAAATAAGTCGAAAATATAGAATGAAAATTTTTCATATAAGACTCCATTTTCGAGAAGATCGAATTTGGTAATTCGTTTAGTACGCACACACTTAGCTGAGAATTTGGCAGAATATAGGAGTAAGTATGAAGCAAGTGTACGTCGAATGGATCCTTGTTAAAAAAAGAGTCTAAATTGTAGAATAACTTTTCTTCGAACGTGGTTTTGTTTTTTGAAAAAATAGATTTGAAAATGAAACCAGATCTTAATCCAGTTCATGCACAATTAACAAGTTCTGAAAATCTGTTTTTTTCAAACGCAGAATCCCGATGAAAATATGTTATTGCATAATTTCGAACAATTCTTAAGGGGTTACATCCATCTAGCGGTCCGGGAAAAGCATACAAGTTCAGGAATTTTTTGGGGGAAAAGTATAAGTGAAAATCATACACAATGTTTTTCTACTAAAAATACATCTTTTAAATATATTATTCTAAATTTTCATGAGCTATTATTAACTAAAGGAGATATCGGCTTGGATATAAGTTGTGTTTTTTAAGCATTAGCTGGTGGACATTCCCCAGGCCAAACAATGCATCTGAATTCTGAAACCAAAAATTCAAATAGATTTTAAAAATAAATAACTTTCAGAAGTACCTGACGTTCTCATATTTTTATATTTTGCTTTCAATATTGCAATGATGGAAGTATTTGCAAAGCCTACTTGAAAAAAAAAAATCTTTTCCCCCGAAATTCGATATTTTAAATTGAAACGGTCGCCCTTTCTTACTAAAATACAATATTAAAATTCAAAGAACGTCAGGTACTTCTGAAAGTTAGTTATTTCTAAAATCTAGTTGAATTTTTGATTTCAGATGCATCGTTTGGCCTGGGGAATGTCCACCACCCAATGCTTAAAAAAAACACGACTCATATCCAAGCCGATATCTCCTTTAGTTAATAATAATATATCATGAAAATTTAGAATAAAATAGTTAAAAGATGTATCTTTCAGAAGAAAAACATTGTGTATGATTTTCACTTATAGTTTTCCCCCAAAAAATTCCTGAACTTGTATGCTTTTTCAGGACCTCTAGGCGGATGTAACCCCTTAACACGTTCCGCACGGACAATTTTTTAGAACCTTCCCCAGTAACGGATATTTTTCTTTTCTTTTTCGTGTTTTCATTACTTATTTGCCATAAGAAATGGAATAGAAACAACTTTTATAATACAAAAATTATTGTAAATCGTCTTTTTAGGTCTTGTGTCATAAGACATCAACCGGTCGCGGGGTTGGCCACAGTCGGCAGCTCGCAAGATTTGTATTGCGGGTTGCTTCCATTTGCCGCTTTATCGCGATTTTACTCCAGTATGAAATGCAGATTGATGAAATCAGGTTTTTGGGAATAATACTTCGGTTTTAACAACAAAATAATGTATTCCTAATAACAAAAATATGTGTATACATCATCTATTTCTTTGGTGAAATGGGATACAACAGTCCAGGCAGAGGCCTGGCTTTCCTTCACAATCAGGACAAAATGTCGTTACAAATTTGTTTATATTTTTTTATAAGATAGTTGACACCTTTTCTGCGTTATAAGGTTAGAAAGTTGTAAAGTTATAAAGCCATAAAGTCGCCACATATGTTGACCATATTTTGGATATCATTGAAATAAGTTAGAAAATGCAAATTATTGGTACATACGTTGAATTTACAGGTATATCGCTTTCTGACATTCTAATTCGATTTCTGGTGTCGATCACTGAATTCGAACGGTACCAGGTGGTAGCCAAAACAATAATGAAGAAGGATTTACTCACATAAATCAACCAAATCCAAACCAAAACCACCAAAATCGAGAAATAGTCGAGCGTCGTTGAGGACGCGCATTGTGTCTTATAACATCAGCCGGCCGGCAGGGTCGCCCAGTTTTTGTCTTATGACATCAGCCGTGCTGAACGTGTTAAAGTTTAAGGCTTAAGGTAGAACTTCAGTGACAATCTTAGCCAAAAGTTAATCCATTTCCAAGATATTAATAAGGCTTTTTTCTATGATGAAAAACAGTCAGAAATGGCAATGGTGTATTTTTATCGCAAATTCATATGAATTCGCTCTTATTTTTTATCTTATTTTGCCAATTTATTGAATATTTGATGATTTATCATTAACTTGTTTGTTGGCTTGTACCTGAAATGCAACTGCGAGAAATGAAATAATCAAATTATAATTTTCCTTTTTACTTACATGAAAAACAGTGAAAAGTGTGCCAATGTGTTGTATTTGATGAGTTTGATCATATATATCTTAATTATATTAATAAAACTCTTATATACACATAATCTTCATCAGTCGGAAAGGGTATAGCCGGTTAAGGTGGTCAAATGTGCCCTTGAACCGAATTCGACTCACGATGAGTCATTCGAAAGCTTATAAAAAAAGAAACATTTGTGGCAAGTTTCAACTTTGTATCTCGACCCGGAGGGTAGTAAAGGGCAAAAATAGAAAAACAAGTTTTTGCCGAATTTCTCCTATACTAGGGGATGAAAAATCTTGAAAAAAATCAGAGCCATTTCTGTTATCGGGGCACATATTAGAGAATTGTTTCAGATTTTTAAATTAAAAAACCAAGCTGTGAAAAATAAAAAACGCCAAAAAATGCTGAAAAATGCCGGTTGTGTATCGAAGCAGTCTTGGCACTATAATTATATTTTTACTGTAAGTACGTATCATTGATACTATTGTCCTGAATTTTTTTCAGATTTTTCAATTTGGTGCGCCGCAGTTAAAAAAATTAAAAACCGATTTTTTCGTCGTTTTTTCCGTGTCAGAGTAACTTATAGGTGGAATTTTCGTACATACTTTATGAAATAAATCATTTATGGGATCTGAAATGTTTATACGTACAGCAAAACATCATAGGAATTAAAGAAACTGAAAAAACCGAATCATTTGAAACTATGTTATGCGCCTTACATTGTAAAGTATCTACCGTATTTTCCAACGGCGTCGGTGGCGCAGCGGTAAAGCGTCGAGCTGCTATACCGCTGCTAACTTTTTAAACGCAGGTTCGAGCCTCGGACTTCCAAGTCCCTTAGGCTAAGTTTTTTTTTTTTCGTTAATTATATATATTTCCTAACTTTACGACACAATGATCAATATTTATTTTCAAATGTTTTAAGAATATTTGAAAAACATATTAACCTGAAATATACGTAAATATGAGTTTGGACTGCTTGTTATGCCGCCGTTTCTCTTGTCAAGTATCCTGTCAATTATATTAATATGTGAAATTGGTTTTCAAATCTCTTACCTTTAACAATTATGGATGGATAGCAACAAAAATCGTGTCTGATGTATTCAATCGTCATCGCTGTCTTCATTAATTACTGGTGTCACGTGTTCACTGTTGAATATTTTGCTGAGAATTTCTGCAGGTCTTACAATTTTTTAAAGGTACCGAGCATGCGATAAGTAATAAATTATTGCAGCTATGTGTGAACAGCACCCGACGGTGCGGTTACCATTTGCACATTCACAACAATAGCGCTTTATTCCGGAATAGCCTATTGAGTTTGGTGCATAATCAATATAACATCTGTAAGTTTTGCTGTTAATATGTCGTGATCTTACTTCGAATTTAATAATATTCTTTCTCTCTTTAACACAACGAAGATTAATGTTGTTCTCTTCATCCATTACTTCTGCTAAATATGATATCGCTTGAGATAATTGATACGAACCAGTAAAAAGAATTTTGAGGTCTTTCTCTGTCATTTCCGGAAAATCAAGAGAGAATAGAATTGTATGATCTAATTCTAATAGACGAAAAGGCTAAATAGTAGGAAAACAACAACACGATTTTTGTTGCTATCCATCCATAATTGTTAAAGGTAAGAGATTTGAAAACCAATTTCACATATTAATATAATTGACAGGATACTTGACAAGAGAAACGGCGGCATAACAAGCAGTCCAAACTCATATTTACGTATATTTCAGGTTAATATGTTTTTCAAATATTCTTAAAACATTTGAAAATAAATATTGATCATTGTGTCGTAAAGTTAGGAAATATATATAATTAACGAAAAAAAAAAAACTTAGCCTAAGGGACTTGGAAGTCCGAGGCTCGAACCTGCGTTTAAAAAGTTAGCAGCGGTATAGCAGCTCGACGCTTTACCGCTGCGCCACCGACGCCGTTGGAAAATACGGTAGATACTTTACAATGTAAGGCGCATAACATAGTTTCAAATGATTCGGTTTTTTCAGTTTCTTTAATTCCTATGATGTTTTGCTGTACGTATAAACATTTCAGATCCCATAAATGATTTATTTCATAAAGTATGTACGAAAATTCCACCTATAAGTTACTCTGACACGGAAAAAACGACGAAAAAATCGGTTTTTAATTTTTTTAACTGCGGCGCACCAAATTGAAAAATCTGAAAAAAATTCAGGACAATAGTATCAATGATACGTACTTACAGTAAAAATATAATTATAGTGCCAAGACTGCTTCGATACACAACCGGCATTTTTCAGCATTTTTTGGCGTTTTTTATTTTTCACAGCTTGGTTTTTTAATTTAAAAATCTGAAACAATTCTCTAATATGTGCCCCGATAACAGAAATGGCTCTGATTTTTTTCAAGATTTTTCATCCCCTAGTATAGGAGAAATTCGGCAAAAACTTGTTTTTCTATTTTTGCCCTTTACTACCCTCCGGGTCGAGATACAAAGTTGAAACTTGCCACAAATGTTTCTTTTTTTATAAGCTTTCGAATGACTCATCGTGAGTCGAATTCGGTTCAAGGGCACATTTGACCACCTTAACCGGCTATACCCTTTCTTGCGATCGTGCAACGCTGCTCAATTCGAAAGAAGCAGATGATGAAGAAAGCCAGATCGCAGTTGTCCTCTTGGGTTTGGAAACGTCGGGTTTCGACAAAAAATCCTGCATTCTACAAATAGGTGCAAAATGCGGGAAGAAATATTTCGAGACGTATATAAATCCTACGAGACCAATTGCATCTGCAGTGACAACGGTAAATTGTTTAATGTATGTACAAGGCGATTTATTTTACAATGGGATAAAAGTATTGTCGATTCCTTTGAGAGCGACGATTGCAGAATTTCTGAACTAGTTGATGTTGACTGGAAAAAAATGCTGCATCGCGACACATAATTTAGGTTCTAGTGGGCCAAGGTTATTAGCAGCGATAGAGCAGTATTCATTGAAAACAGAATTTTCCGCTGTTGTCGATGGTTTCGTCGATACTTTAACAGTCATTTCAAATGTTACTGGGCGAAAAACAAAGGGTCAATGTACGATTACGGGGTTGGCGGAATACTATAGTATACTAACGACTGACGCGCATAATGCTATGCACGATTGTGTTATTTTGAACAAAATTTTGAAAAAATGTAAAATCACCACTAATGTACTGATAAAAAACATGGAAAATTTTGTTGAGAAAACCAATTATTGGAACTTGAATGAAATGAAAGATATTACCCCAGTGACACGTATAAAATTGGTCAAAGCTGGAATTTCGTTAGATATATTACGAATGACTTATCTTGAAACTACTGAAGAAGGAGTGAAAAAACTCCTTTCTTCTAAACAAATGGATCCACTGAAGGGCCTATGAGAATCTACGTTTCAGAAAATTGTCAATTTCTGTCAAATTACATTTAGGGAAATAACATGTTGAAAATATAAAAAAAATATTATTTATGAAAATATTGTAATATCGATTTTTTGAATTTCTTGCATTCGCCTGTTTCATAATATTATCTTTAGTCCTTTTTTTATTATCATATAAAATTCACAATTAAAAAATTTGTTGAACTTTGTTTAATCCTCTGACTGCCACGAATATGGAACAAAACGCAGTAATGTGTTTCAAATATTCCCGCCTCTAGAGCTGATAGTCCGGAATTTTTGTGACAATTTTGTTCAGTGTTTGATCTTTCTGCACACAAGATTTCAAAAACTGTGGCCTATTATTTCACTCTTAATTTTGTAGTTATATTCTCAATATTGCGTTTTCCCATAAGAATACATGTTAAATTGAAAGTTAAATAATTTGAAAACTACCGAATCAATTTTTCTAAAATTTTGCGGAGAGTTTTACTATTGCATAAAGATTGATGACTCCAATTTTCAAAGATTTTCACTTATTTTGAATGTTACTGAAGTTCATCCTTAAACGATGGTTCATCTCATGTGTATCTAATTGTACCATATTAACTGATCAATTCTGCCGATTTTTAGTCAGATGTGCGCATTGCGGGCGTGTTTTCAAAATCGATTTTCTGGAAAACAAAGTCCCATATGAAAGAATTTAATTCTATAGGTATTTTCAAGTTATGCTTTTGCAAGAGGAATTACCACCTTTCTGGTTGTACCACAACTTCGGAAACACCCTGTGCATTCAGATCCGTATACTTATTTCCTCTTCGCCTAGAGTTTTGTCTCACTTGGGTAACATTCGAAGCAACGAGTACATTATTTCATAAAACTTGAGCATCATTGGAAAATCCCTTCTTCTCACCGCAGAGAGAAAAGGGGACACAGCCTGCGATCTAAAATTTCGCCGCAAGGGGGTTTAGTGGTCGCTAGTAAGAATTAGTCAGGCATTTAGGTAGGATTCGTCGATTAATCTAATTCGTAGATCGGCGGCTAGCGATCCGCGGATTATATAGCATTGTGGCGAACCCTATTCCGGAAACGCATTTAATTAAAGCGTCGGCTGGGATTCCGGGGGACGGGAGAGAACTTCTTCGAACCGCAATGCGAAATTTGCATACGACGACTGCGCGACCGCGTGCAGCTTCCAGTAGAGCGTGTATCGCCTAGCGTCTTGGCACCGGGACGCGTCGCGACGCAACAATACAATGGCGGCGTCGCGGCGTGTTTTCAACAACGTCTTCTAATGGGCACCCGCTTTTCGCGCTTCAGTCCCCATATGTTTTAATAGCCACAACCGGGAAAGCTTTTTAAACGCGTCGCTCCCGTTGCAATGAACGCCTAATGACGCATTAACCCACGAGAAAATACGACTGAATGGGTACTCGGGTGTTTCGCATAATAGGTTTTCTGTCGAAAGCACGTGGCGCGTTTTCTAGTTCTAGCGGGACGTACGTTTAACTCTCTAGCCGGCGCGTACGCGTATCTAGTCACTCGTGCCAATTTATAAAGGAGAAACACTTTTCTGTAATTAAGGATTTTGCTATATACCATGCAACAGTTGCATTGGAATTTAATTTAGAAGTATCTTTTAAGGAGTGCAAAGCAATTCATGCCGAGACGTTCTGAAGAGTAGTCGCTAAGCGGTAAGAACTGTGTTTAAGATACGATCATGAATTTTTTGCTTGTTTTAGGTTCTAATTTGTATGACTGCTTCTAAGCAATGGCTTTATATGTTTGCAATTATGAAGAGTTTAAGATTGTAATTAGAATTTTGAGGATTTAGAGTGTTTCTTCAATTATGTAAATGCACGTGCTTGACAGTAAGGATGCTGCTGGTGTATACAAATTCCAGAAAACTGCTCAAAATGTTTGATTTATGTTTTCACCTCCCCATCTCTACCGACGATTTTCCAGCATCGTATTGCAGGAAGAAATTTGAATATTTATTAAACGGCCGTAATATATTCGGCCTGCTTATATGTAGATAGCCGAAGAAATGCATACCACGTCACCGAACGAATAAATATTAGGTTACTGCATAAATTCTGTCCACCACTTCGTTTAGGTATATTATGAGTACATATTATGAGTTATCCAATCCAAATACAACTATCAATGCTGAGTTATATTGTCAGCAACTTGAAAGTGTACAGCCAGAACTGCAAATTAACAGACCATCCCCTTGTAGATCGAAAAGGTGTCGTGTACCTACCTGCTTGGTTAAGCGAGACTACGCGTGGCGATAGCAACTAGGGTTTGTCGGTTTTTAAAAACCGATTTTATATGCTAGAATTAATATGCAGATATGAATTAATTATTTAATTAAAAACGTTAACCTTTTGACTTGAAATCGCTTCGGACACAAGCATATTGTAGTAGGTAACAGTTTACTCATTACTGTAAAACTAATATTCATGAGTTCATATTTTATGAAGAAAAATACTACATGGAATAAAGATTTATAATTTGATACCACTGTAAAAGATTTATATTTTGTGCGGATTTTAGTTACTTTAGTTTTTTTTATTTGGTTTTATATGCAGTCTATTTTATTGTGTTATATTTTTGTAGATCCATCAATATAAAATGAACTCATAAATTGTACGGATTTGTACGAATTTTAGTTAATTTAATTTTCATTTATTTGTTTGGTTTTGTATAGATACAGTATATTTTATTTTGTTATACTTTTGTAATTCCATAAAAATTAAGGAAACTGAACATTTTTAAAATACGTACAAATATTTATTTACTATTTTAATTATATATTTTTTGTGAAAATTCGAAAACAGATTCAACCGGTTTTTTGGGAATAGTGGGATTCGAAAACTGTTTTTTTTTCAAAAGTCGGTTTTTGTATAAACCCTAATAGCAACGCAGAAAAAGTATCGGAATTGTAATGGGAACTTATTCCGCATGTGCTATATTCCCCGAATCTGGCACCAACAGATTTTCATCTTTTGCGATCACTACAAAACAGTTCAGATTGGAAGAACTTTAATAATTTCGAGGCCACAAAATGTGCAATATGATCTTTTTTTAACGATGAATCTAAAAATTGTTATCAAAGAGGCATAACATAACTTCCATATAGATAGGAATCTGTCTTAAATAATGATGAAAAACACATAGTTTGAAGTAAGTATAAGCTGTTTTCAAAAATCGTAATAATATAGATTTACTAGCTTAAAGTAGCCGGCGTTGCACAGGCTTCTTATACATATGTATCTATAATCTATAACATCAGCATCCTACATAGTATAAAATATAGTCCCCGGCAGGTGCCTGTCCGTTTGTTCGGGCTAATCTCGAGAACCACTGGACGGACTGCGATGCAATCCCCACCACTCCATATAGAGCATTCTCGAGGAATGCTTTACTAAAATCGTCACTGCTCGGCTTCCATTTGCCATAGGTTAATATTTCATACACCTAAACCTTCCTCGAGAAATGCTCTATGAAACGGCGAAAACCGCATCGCAATCCGTCTTGTGATTCTCAAGATTTCCCCAACAAATATAGACGTCCACCTGGGATTTCATTTTATACTATATAGGTAGAGATATAAATTTCATATAAAAATGTGTATAGATAGCTACATGTTAGGTAGATAGCTACTGTTACGAGCCGAGGCTTAGGGCAATGAAATTGGCGGCTGCGAAGCTGAGGATTTGAGGTCATTTTTAGAGTTTGTTAGTAGCGGACGAACCGGTATCTGGTATCACCGCGAGCCGCTATAGGGAGGTGGATGTCGTTGACGAACCAGTGTCTGGTATCATCGGGAGGCATTAGAAATATTAGTTTAACCCCGTAACTGTATAATGTGATACACCTCGTGCGGTAAAGATGTATCTCTGTGGGTTCATCTGACACTCGAAATTCTGAATTCTTTCAACTGGATTCTAATAAAGAACTCCGAGTAAGAAATAACAAAGTACATTCTATTTGTTCAGTCTTTACAATTGATAAAGAGTAGTTTGTCGCGGTACTTAAGTCCACCTCTCGATTTTGACGCACTGAGAAATGCAGGGGTCCCAAAGAGTATAATAAATATGTAATGTCTTACAGCAACTTTACGTAGGTATTGTATGGTTAATTTATATACTTGCTAAGTCTCTGTGTTCTAAACATATCGAACTAGAAGTGAGCCCCGAGTATGCATTCATAACCCTTTTTATATCTACTATGAAATTGGGCTTACAAAGCGGCGGGGTTATGAATGCCTCCAATTGAATATCAGTTTTTCGTGGAAAACCTCGGCTGTACCACACCATTGCAGGATGATCCTGCCGGGTCCCGTGCATTCGAGACACCCCAAAGGGTCAAAATGTCAACAGACAGTCTCTGAATGTAACAGAACATACTTATGGTGTCAGATGAAATCACTTGATGACTTTGAAAGCAGAGAAATTATTATTTTAAGAGAAATCATTTTTATACTTGTATACGTCTCCTTGTAGACCGAACCAGTTTTAAGGATAGTGTTAAGTCCCAGAGGGGATTTCAGAGGGATTACTGACCTACGAGCATCTGGCGATTTCTATCCACCATTGGAAAGGTGGATATCAAAACGACTCGATTGATAAAATTTTTAACTTTCAACATGGGTTCAAAGTACGAGATTTTGCAGTTTCGAACAAAAGAAACCGGTAGTAAAATCCCATCTGGTGCGGGCGACCTCAGATAGGCACCTGAGAAAGAACGGAGAGATGTAAGCCATACCCTTGCTCAGAGGTGCACACCTCTTTTACCTCCTCGCGATTCTGGGCGCCGGATTAGAGCCGAACGTGGTGCTGTTATGTTACTAACCACATCATGAGTGGGGGGAACTGCAGTAACGTGCGTGGCACGAGCCTGCAGACCTGCACGCACATACAGTTAGTGACAGACTGTATAATACAGTCTTGCAGTTCCCCCAAACGATGCTGCGGTTAGCAACGTAACAGCTCGATGCTCGGCACCTGATCCGGCGCGGCGCCCAGAATCGCGAGGAGGTAAAAGCAGCTCCGTGTACACCTCTGCTCTAGCTGCTTGGAGCGGAAATTATGCCTCGTGACTTCCATATTTTCGACTCGAAAAGAAAACGTGGACACGATGATTTCATGATTCTCCCTGAAGTGGCATCATCTTTTTTAAAAAATGGTAAATATGCAATTTCTCGGGTCATTTTAAAATGGATTTTGTATGATGGAAAAAACTCATTAAATTAGCAACTAAAGGCTTTGAATGGATTTTTTTTATCTTTCCAAAACACTCACGAAAATTTGTCTACGTTCATGCATTCGGAAGTTATAGGGCTTATAATATAGGGATAGGCCTATAATATAGGCATTCAATGATTTCAAAGTGAAAAGTACCTTTTTCGCTTTGATTGCGAATAACTTGGTCAATAAAAATCATACAACATAACAGAAAAAAAAACGAAATTAAAGAGAAATGTTTGCTATACAAGAAAAAAATTTGAAAAAAATTATTTAACTCGTACGTACGGTCAAATTAGACAGATATTTTTGAATCTGTGTTTTCTACGTTCCATCCTGATAAAGCAATATCATATTGGATGAGAAAAATTGATTTCTTGATTTAAAAACTAGGAACTTCATGCGTTAAAATGTTTTTTTTTTTAAATATTGTTGCGACGATTTTTCGCGGAGATACAGCCAAATGACCAAAATTTTCGGGAAATTATAGTGATCCTTTAATAGTGGCCAGCAGTGTATTTAAAGATTTACTATAAGACATTCAAATTTTCTATTCTGTATATTAAAAAACTTACTTGTATGGGAAACAGTAACTCGCAGAATGTGATAAAGTATAATACGTGTTATACTATATTATAAATGTACAACAGACATATTAAACTTCTAGCATAACCCTTTCGCTACGTATTTAAATTTTCGGATGATTCTTGAAAAGTGTCAAGAAAAAAAGTTTTTCATTTTCAGTTTTTCATTTTTCCGGAGGACATTGCTGAGTATCACAGTATAAGAGAATACATTTTTTTAATGCGTGGACTATAGTCGAAATCCGCAGCAAACTGGACATTGCTGAGTATCACAGTATAAGAAAATACATTTTTTTAATGCCTGACTATAGTCGAACACCGCGCGAAAGGGTTAAGTCCTCTCCAAGAAATGTGTATCTCAATTTTTTGTGTAGAAGAAGCTTTTTATGATCATCTACCTAAAGCATCTGACCAGTAACCGTTAAACAATAAAGACAATTTCTAATTTTAATATATTCCCAAAGCACCCATTAACGTGTCCTGTAAATTTTACGTTGCTATCGCTCTGACTCATAGCAGGAACCGTAGTGAGAAGATACGCGAATTTAGCAATATGTGCTAATGCGCTCACACACAAGTGCTCTTAACTCTGCTTGACGTTGATCCCCGTATATCCGAGTTCCTGGTTTTGAAACTTCCCCGCAAGATGAACAGTGAAAGTTTCGTTCAATTTCGTAGATGTAGAGTACAAGTTTCTTTATTACAGGTTTTGTTATACCTACGTTTGTTCCACTCTGGTTTGGTGAAAGTGAGGAAGAAATTAATTAATCGATAGCAGAGAGTCGGACGGATATTAAGAACTATGTATATCGTTGTATCTAAAGATCTGAATATTGACAATTTGCTGAAAATAAAAATAACAGAAATGAAAAATATAATTTAAATCAGAAAACGCTTCCATATTCACAGTGAAATATTGAAAGTGCAAATATACGTTTACAGGTAAATGTTACATGGGATACATAACTGCTATACCATAAGTGAGACCACAAAATGAGAACAGATCAGAAGACTTCACCATATTTTACGGAGATGATTTTTTGTAGACCAAAAAAAGCTCCTTTTTCAGCTATTGAAGGGCATCATACGGTACGTTTTTTATATGAAATGCAATGTTTGTATTTCAATAATATGAAATTATAGAGTAGAAAAAGTTTAACATACTCTTAAAAACATAACAGATGAACACAGCCCAAATAATAAATTAAGTACAAGTGCTTGAATCATCCGCGTCTTGTCATTATAGCATCAATTTGATGGTATTAAAAAACATGATTAGTTAGGCAGTCACTCGGACGTTTGAAAAAAAATAACATGCATTTAAAAGCCGAAGACTTACGTTTCGAACCTTGGATCACATTAAAATGATCTCATATAATTCTGAATTTATATATTCATAATATTTAAAGAAAGGCACATTTTTCCATTTAAGAACTCTCAAAGTGGTCTTGAAAATACAGTGAAATATTAAAACAGACATTTTTTAGGACTATCATAGTGTGCGTACAAAAACTGATGAAATGTCTTTGTTTCTTGGACTGTACAACAGTTATTTTCCGTCGCATGTATCTAAAGTATAATATAATGAAATATCCGGTAAAGCAATTCCTCCATTCTAATAGATAGAAGAATGCTTCTCGAGGACAGCGTATTTTACATTTGAGCAAAAGAATGCGAACAAATAAAAAGTAGCAACAGGATATCCTTCTTCAGGAGGCATCTATTCCTCTGCATCGACTTAATGAACTTCCTCCATCTACCCAATAATACCTTGAAGAACGAGAAGCGGAAATGCACTTAAAACAAGAGCAATCTAACCTAAGAAAGGCAAAGACCATTTGCACGTTGCTTTGAGCAGGCCCTTAACTCGAGAAAATTAATTGTTCCTGATTCTGTTCGTCGATACTGTAAACTTAGAGCACCGTTCCCTGTTGATTAATAGCGGTGCTCTACGATCAATACCGATTATCATCGCGGAGTTTACATGTCACGCATTGATTTCATGCACGTGCATTAATTAATCACCTTTGACGATGATGCGCAACACGCAGCTGGCCTGCTTCTTCGATACTGGGTGCCTCGCGGAGAAAGTGATCTCGTGCATCCCGGGAGTCAGGTTCGCCTCCAGCCTGGTACCCCAGGAAGGTTTCGATCGAACGTACCGGAACCAATCGAGATCCGTTGATGGCTGATCGAACGTCACGAACGCTTCGTCTCGGCCAGGTGGTAGTTCCGCGATGACGTCTTTGGGACAGTCTAAACGGGGTTTGCTATACCCTAAAACAAAACGTGAACAGGACCTGGTAGAGTGACAAGGAACGTGGCAAACACGTGGAATTTTCGTGTGTGACACTTGAAGGACCGGTGCTATGTATGAGGACCTTCTCATACGAGATTCTTTTGTAGCTCACAATTGGTGTTTCAAAGAATTTTACTTAGCAGAGACAGCGTTGGATTGACCCTTTCGGTAGGAAATATCACTATAGGGGGCACTGTTAGGAACGACCTGGAATAACTATCTTATCACCGATGCTACCTTAAACTCTGGAACTCTGAAACTGATATGACCTCCGCCACATGGCGTCATATTTAACACGCCTGCAACCCCAAGGTCCAGGACTCGGAGGCTTATAAGAACTCCGCTATCTGACAATATCTTATCACCTAAAACGACGATAGGGTACAATGCTTGAAGGCCTACGTGACTCCCTTCATTCGTTTCCCACCAACGCGCCACCATACCATTAGTTTTATCACTAGTATAGAAACCCTTGCAGCCAATCCGAAGTGTGACATACCTCAACGAGAAGCTCAACGTAATAAAGTTCGGCGAGAAGTTCACGCCGAGCCTATGTCGGACAGCACTCTGGTGAGTGTCCTAATTCTGATTGGAAAAAGCGTATTTCAAAATAAAATAGTTGTGAATTCGACTCGAGAATGTATGGATTAAAAAACCCTCTTGTAGTCACCTTTCTACGTTCGAATCATAAGAACGCTGCACAGGCAAAGAACAAGGAACATAGATTTTATGAATAGAATTTTGTATACAACATTTTTAATCAGATAATTAAATTTCGTTCTCATCGATGTAAATAATTCGTATCTTGGCGATAA